>CM067375.1:29505246-29564743 GCA_034401795.1 Chaetoderma sp. LZ-2023a | reverse complement strand
CACGACACGACGATGTTTGCATGGGCAGCAACAGCGCCATGTTAGATTAGTTTCAAAATATTCAAAAGAACGTTTATTAAGTAGTTAGGATCAACAATTCGTATGACTTGACGGACTATTAAGAGTTGGTGACTGACTAAATCGCGTCATTCATTACATAATTGATTATGATGTCATCCTGCATTTGATGTTATTGATTATGACGCCATACGATTGATTGAGAAACTGGATTCCTCGGTTATCCGGGTCATTTCTCCATTACAGCCAGGTTTCGCTGATGCGGACTTAATCGATCGCATGCTCCTGGATATTAGTCTGACACGTGTCTCATTCATGTATTTGCAAAACTAATTGTCTTCCATTCATTCTGGCCGAATGGAGACACGCTGCCATTCGGTGGCAAATAATCAAGCTCACGATTATTATTAAGATTTCACCAATATTTGCTCATTAACTGGTTGGAAATGGTGCCAAGAACACCTTGCTGCTAGGTATTGCTATTGTTAAGACTCTCTCTCTCTCTCTCTCTCTCTCTCTCTCGCTCTCTCTCTCTCTCTCTCTCTCCCTCTCCCTCTCCCTCTCTCCCTCCCCCTCCCCCTCCCCCCTCCCTCTCTCCCTCCCTCTCTCTCTCTCTCTCTCTCTCTCTCTCTCTCTCTCTCCATCTATCGTAAATGGCTCTATTTTCGCCCACATTTCGTTGCATTAACAATCATATCGTGGTGTTATTCCCTGGAATAATCTACCACGGAACGTGGGTCAATAAACCACAATTTTTGTGCGGGTTGATTTATGGATTTATCTTATATTATTTGTTCTGTGAAAATTTACAAAATATGCGAAATTAATTCATACGAACAAATGGCGGACCGATGGCGAACCGAACAGTCAATTATAATAATGCATGCCCTACGGGTGCACGTTTGAAAGCTTATTCCTCCATGTACATATGTTAATTTGTATCCGCCATTTCCATTAGCGTTTCGAGTATGGTCCATAATTTCAGAGATACTCTACAGGGCAATGACCTATACTTCCCTAAGTACCACAGTCGGGGATGCGTGGGTAGCAAACTAGAGTGGGCAAGACGCGTTAACTTCGTTATTTACCATGGTGTTTTGCTCGTATTCTTAACCTTGACCAGCTTACACTCGTAGCCATATTTAATCACAGAACTTAGCCATTGTCTGATATCGTATTGTCTAATATCGTATTCCTTCATTTCAAGTATGCGTGTCCTGAAGACAGAGGAAGTGAATGTGTCAGATTGAATGATGTCAGTGTTTCACAAAAGCAGTGGACTTTACTGCCAGCGCTTTGGTTGCCGCGAATATACTATGAATGGAGGAACGCTCACTCGCCACTTCTTTCATGTTCTCAGAATGCACGTTAGAATAATAAGCATGCCAAGGGATTAGTTTACGATAACGACGACGACGACGACGACGACGACGACGACGACTACTACTACTACTACTACTACTACTACTACTACTACTACTACTACTACTACTACTACTACTACTACTACTACTACTTCTACTACTACTACTACTACTACTACTACTACTACTACTACTACCACTACTACTACTACTACTATTATTATTACTACTAGTTCTACTATTTCTACTACTACTACTACTACTACTACTACTACTACTACTACTACTACCAGTACGACGACGACGGCGACGGCGACATCTTGCCCTCGACAAGAGACAAGATGACGTAGTTCCATCAAGAAAAGGGAATGATGATGATGATGATGATGAGGAGGAGGAGGAGGAGGAGGAGGAGGGGGATGGGGAGGGGAGGGATGAGGGGGCTGAGGAGGAGGAGGAGGAGGAGGAGGACGACGACGACGACGACGACGACGACGACGATGACGACGACGATGACGACAACGACGTGTTGAACCCTCTGTTGATAATGATACCACTATACCTGTTAATGATATTGGCGATGGCAAAGAGATCCGGTTCTAGGTATGCCCCGCCCATCTCTAGCCATTTATTATTGACTATTAACGTGTGTTGGAATCGATTTGAAACTTTAAAGCCTGAATTAGCAAAATCTAAATTTCATCGTAACTATAGCCCTGGGTAAACTGTTGAATATTTTGAAACTACTTTTACTGCATTTAGCATTAACAGCTCCCAACCAAATTGTGTTCAAACTACTCAACATAATAACACTCGTACACTTTCGTGACATAATTTTCGAGTTTCTTGATGGAACTACGTCATCTTGTCTCTTGTCGGTAGCACCAGCTAACAAGTCAAGTATTTGATTATGACTTCAAATAATGGAGGACTCCAATTTTAGCTATGTCCAGCCAATTTCTAGCTAACTCGCGATTTTCCCGTGTTGGGATAGATCGATCCCCGGATTCCCCGTATATCAATTACCAGAAAGCCATACAGGTAAGCTCTTGAAGATAACTATGGCAGCAACAACGCCCAGTCAAATTAGTTTTAAAATATTTAACAAAATGTGTATCAAATAGTAAAGCCGTACAATTCGTACAACTTGACGGACTAGTAAGCGTTTATGACTGCCTAAATCGCGTCATTCGTGACGCAATTTATTATGACTTCAGCCGACAAGTGATGTAGTCGATTATGATACCATATGATTGACTGAGAAGCTGCATTCCTCAATTGAGTGACAGATGTGATTCAACCATTCCAATGTGAGTGGTAATACTAACGCTTGTCGCAGTTGTCCCTCACGTCATCATCGTCAATATCAGTAGTAAAGCTTTACATTTTGTTGATGTCACCACTTTTCTCGTTGTCTTTGGCTGTTGCTACTATTGTTGCTTCTGTTTCTGTTGTTCTGTTTGTCAGTATCCTCCACCCACGTGTTCCCCATGTTGGGATCGATTTTATAACTTTTAAACCGGAATGCCCACAATATATATTGCAAAGTAACTATTCAGGTAAGCTTTTAAATACATTGAAACTTCTTTGACTGAGAAATGTTATTGGTACTTTAATTGTACATTCATCAAAAATATAGAATTCGGTCACTTTAGAGACATAACTTCTGAATAAATGAATGAATGAACGAATGAACGAACGAACGAACGAACGGACGGACGGACGGACGAACGAACGAACGAACGAACGAACGAACGAACGAACGAACGAACGAACGAACGAACGAACGCACGCACGCACGCACGCACGCACGCACGCACGCACGCACGCACGCACGAACGAACGAATGAACGAATAAATGAATAAAGGAAGGAATTAAGGAATGAAGGAAGGAAGAAAGGAATATAAAATCCGAGCTCTTTACACGGATATGAGGACGTTTCTGTATCTGACAGTAATCTGTGGACAGTAAGTGTATATTATACAATTATTTACAATAGACTTATGTTTGATTCTCGTGACCGAGCGATGCCAGACATAAATGAGTGGTATTTACAGTCTGATTACGGAGATAGGCTGGGTCACGGCCCGAATGGTTTTCGAAGTGGAGTTTATGTAACCGTTTGGCAATCTACTGAGCAACACAATCGGTGATATATAACTGCTGAGCAGTTTGATGACCATGCCTCCATATCCGGCTTGCAATCATCCTACAGACCGGTTCACCCAGCTTCATCTACCGCGCAGCCTTTGATCGTAGCCATCAAGCGAAGTCAGCAAGAAGAATCACTTAAAACACAAATGTGTCAGACCATATATCCAATAATGATCTGAATCCAAGATAATCACCTTTCTCGATTCGCGTTGCCTTAACTGTTTCCTCAGGCATTAGTGCTTTAGAAAATTTATCACAGATGCAATTCCACATGTGTTTGCTGGGACAACAGGCTATAGCCGATACCTGCTTCTCATGGCCAGGTGAGTCAAGTTCTTTAATTAATAAAACGAGTGCTTGTAGCGTGTAGACCCGAGTAGTGATACTTGCTTCTTTCTCCCGATTTCAGAAAATATCCCCAGGTTTAGTTGCCATAAAGTTATATTTCCCCATCAATTTCAATTGTCCAAACACAAATAATCATAATACAACGGCTGAACTATTCTGTCGACTAGTTTAGCAGCGACCATTGCCATCGCTGACCACACAATGGTCGCCTTGTGATGGTGCTTATATACTGAATTGACTAAAACTAACCATTTGATTCCTGAGTTCCAGGAATCTCAAGTTCAAGGTAGCTATATAGATAAGCTGTGTAATAATTTGATATTGATTTGGCTGGGACTCGCAGCATCAGCGCCCGGGCAAATTAGTTTCAAAATGTTCAACAAACTGTTTATCAACTACTAAACCATCAAGAACATACACTCACTTCGTACATATGTTAATGTTCATAACGTAGTTAGATACGTACTTAATCGTCTGACATCAACCTGTATGTGTCGCATGTGATTATGACGTCAACTACCTGAGCGACAGATCAAATACCAACATTGCTATCTGCGTCTTTTAACAGGATTGATCAATGTAGCTATGTAATCGTTTCGACCTGACTAGATTCCGTTCTCAGTTGACACGAAGGTCGGGATATATATTGATTTGTCTTGACATGAAATGTACATCAGTATTGTTAGCGCATCCTTATTGCGTTGTTTCCAAAACATGGTCTGCCTGTGTCGCGCTATGCTGCTGTCGGTTGCTTCGACAGACACAGTAATGTCTATAATTGATGGCCATTGTTCCAGCCAGCTAGATAGAGCGCGAAGGATGGATTCGTGTGCAATTTTGGCGGAGTGAGGCTGGATTCCATACTGCATCACCATATAATTCATTGCTAAGAGTTCTTTGTGTTATTAAGTACCAGGGGGTAAAATTGTTAATGTGTGCCTGCGTGCGTGTGTGTGC
This sequence comes from Chaetoderma sp. LZ-2023a, assembly GCA_034401795.1. Lineage (NCBI taxonomy): Eukaryota > Metazoa > Mollusca > Caudofoveata > Chaetodermatida > Chaetodermatidae > Chaetoderma > Chaetoderma sp. LZ-2023a. The sequence continues at coordinate 29,559,901 of CM067375.1, read as the reverse complement.
ATGCGTGCGTAAGTGCGTGCGTGTGTGCGTTGTGGGGTACGTCGGTGTGGGGGACTGGGGGTCAGGCGTATGTCAATGCGTGACCTAATATTTGACATTGCTATCTTGCGCGTTGTGGCGATATAGAAAGATCAACATAGAGAAGCAGTTGGTTTACTCAACACACGGTTGCGTCAATTTTGCGGCCGCTGCAAGTATCAGTTTTTCAGTGTGGTCGGTCAGAAGGGTTACCTGCATTCTTTTTTAGTTTAGTTGATTACAAATATAATTATAGTATACCAAATGGTGCCTCTGGGTCCCAGGGTGTGTGTGCGTGTGTGCGTGTGCGTGCGTGCGTGCGTGCGTGCGTGCGTGCGTGCGTGCGTGCGTGCGTGCGTGCGCGTGTATGCGATCTAGACAGGGCTAGAGGTGCCACCACCACTAATATCACCACCACCGCTAACACACACACACATACGCGCGCGCGCACGCACGCACGCACGCACGCACGCACGCACGCACACCACAGCAACAAAGACCACCACCAGCACGCTCACAGACACCACCACCACCACCACCAGACCCACCGCCACCACTACCATCACCACCACAGCTACCACCACCGGCACTACCATCAGAATTATCAACACCACTACTACTACCACCACCATCACAACCACCATCATCATCATCACCACCACCAACAACAACAGTATCATCATCACTACCATCACCACCAACAACACCACCACCACCACCATCACCGCCATCATCATCGTGATAATAATCATCATAATTACAATTGTTATCATCATAAGTATATATCTAGGTTGTTAAATTAGTGATGTTGATTGTATTATATTAGTATTGCCTCTACACAATTTACTTATATCGCAATAAAACTTTCTTTCTTGACATTACGATTTCACGATGTTTCGTTCAACGATAAAACTCTCAATCATAAATCCGCGAAAAAGTATTTTTTACGATGTATTGCATATTCTGTTGAATATTTTGAACATTTTGAAACAAATATGATTGGAAGATTGCCTTGCCTAAGGCAGCAATGGCTTCCAGTCATATTAATTTCAAAATATTCAACAGCTGTGCTGTTTTTCCCCCTGAAATTGAGATACAAGAACGTTATTTCTGAAAAGGGTTAATCTGTAAATTCGGGTTGGGGGCGCGGGTAGGATGTGTCACTCAAATTAAATACGTCACATGTTAGCTGATGTCACAGTTTAATGATGTAAGTACATTAAGAGAGTGGCAGATCTTAGACATGCAAGTCAGTCAGTCTTTGAATTGCATGTCTTTGGGGAATTTACAATGTAGTACAGATTATGTTGATTATTTTGAAGCTTATGTTGATTATTTTTAAAGATAATTTGACTGTTTCTGATAGTCTACATTGGCACGTGAATGGCGTAATTGATCTGATCTGTCACTCAAGTATCCGTCAGCAAAATCAAAGTACGTCACTTGATAGCCGACGTCATCATACGTCACTTGATAGCCGATGTCATCAAAATCAAAATACGTCACTTAATAGCTGACGTCATCATAATCAACATACGTTACTTGATAGCCGACGTCATCATAATCAAAATATGTGACTTGATAGCCGACGTCATCATAATCAAAATACGCCACTTAACAGCCGTGGTGACAATGAAAAATACGTCACTTTATAGCCGACGTCATCATAATCAAAATATGTGACTTGATAGCCGACGTCATCATAATCAAAATACGTCACTTGATAGCTGACGTCATCATAATCAAAACGCGTCACTTGATAGCCTACGTCACAATCAAATGACTTAGGCCCGCCAAAGAAGTGGCAAATATCCGACGGTCTGCCTTTGAATCGCGTCCCTTTTGGTGAATTTATGATTTACTAAAGAGTATGTTGAATATCTTGAAACACACTTGACTGAGTGCTACAACTGCAATAGGCAGCAACATCTCATAGTTAAATTAGGTTCAAGTATTGTTACATAGAAATTAACATCCTAGGAATTCAGAGTTCAACATGTTAACATCGATTTAAACGCACGTACAAAGTGGGCGGAGATTAGCTAAAATGGAACGTGCATAGCTAGAAATGCATTCCTTTATTGTCTGAGGAATTATGTCCTTTACCCTAGGAATTGGGCTTGCTCAATGTGAAAGATAACCAACACGATAGGCCTTTCCATTTATAGCTATGCCCCGCCAATCCCTAGCTAAGCTCCACCCACACTTAGCTCATGTTGGGATCGATCGATCTTTGAACTTCCTGACCATCAATTTCCAAAAATAAACCACAGGTAACCTATTGAATAGTTTGGAACTAATTTGACTGGGCGCTGTTGATGCCTATGGCAGCAGCAGCGTCCAGTCAAATTAGTTTCAAAATATTCAACAGCATGTTTATTAAATCGTAGAGACATACAATTCGTACAATGGGTCGGACTATTAAGAGTTAAAGACGGGCCAAATAGAATCATTTATGACGTCATGATTATGACGTCATCCTCACACCGCTTAGCTGATTATGATGTCATATGACTTCAGTTGATAGATGAATACTCTGGATAGGTGAATTGAGTAAAAAAAGAAACCCAATTCTCATAATTACAACGGCAAAATTCTCAAGTACAGAAGGCTTGTGTATTGCGTGATATCATTTCCCTGTCGTGCATCGATTCAGGCTAACAGTTCAAGCGTCCTATCACTGCTTAAACAGTCACCATCATTTTTAAACATTGTTTCCAATACCAATACTGAAGTCAGGTAATAGATGATGAGTTCAGTTCTACAAGGACCAAAATAGTCAACAAAATATGTATTAAATTACTAATTGACGAAATACACAAAATTCGGTCACATTCGTGAAGGACGTTTGACACTATTGTAGGCACTATTGTATGTCATTAGATTCAATTTCCAGAAAACTATACAGGTAAGCTGGTGAATAATTTGACAACAGCGCCCAGTCAAAATAGTTTCAAGATATTCAATAACATGTTTATTAAATAGTAAAGACAAACAATTCGTACAACAACGCTTAGCCCGTCATCAATTAAGCGTTCGATAATACCCTATCTACGTCAATTATGATGTAATTGATTGTGACGACATCATGATACACGCCAAGTAGTTGATTATGACGTCATATGATTGGTGAATAAACTAGAAAGGTCCGCTGACACAATTTTCCTTCTAATCATATTTAGACAACCGTATTAAACTGAGCCGGCGTCATAATGTTGTCAACTAGAGAATTTCTATTTTATCACATAAATATGACCTTACGCTTAATTACTATCTCTTGTTTATTTCTAGTGTAGTACACTGGGCAAAGTTAATTCCCTTAAGCATGGGCGTTGTGTGAATTATGTCGTAATGGTCGGACATTGTAATGAATTCCGTCACATTTTATCTGTCGTCACAATCATAAAGACATATTATAAAGCTCGAAATGACAATCAAATCTACGAATTGTATGTCTTTCATGGATTTACAATTCAATAAACATTATGTTGAATATTTTGAAAGTAAAGTAAGCGAAAGCTGTTGCTGCCAGAAGCAACAACAGCAAACAGTTTAATTTTTTTTTTAAATATCTAACATGGTACGTGTATAGTTACCTTCAAATTGGGATTCTGGGAATACAAGATTATATCAAACCTATTTCAATGGACGTAAGCCCCTAATTTCCAGAAAGGTATACAGGTTTGATTGATTATGACGTCAGCCTACACGTTACGTCGTTGATTATGACGTCATATGATTGATGGATAAAGGGAAAGATCCATTGTTCCGATGATGACTATATTTCATATTTCCAAATTCATCCTTAAGTACTGTCAGACCTATTAAGATTGTTTAATAAATATCATTCTAAACTTGCGAAAGTTTCAAAACGACATTTCCTAGACTGCGTTGGTAGTTTTGATACTATATCTTAAGGAGTTTCATGTTTCTTATATATCCACAGGCCAGTAAATGGTTTCAGGTAGATATGCGGTGATGACACGCTATACTAGAGTCGAATTGGTGTAGTCCTTCACTTCACCAAGGACGAAATCATATAAGATGAATCTCCGCAAGGTCAGCGCATCATTCACCAGACATTAACAGAGGAAGTTCACAAAATAATGAATCCTGTCTATCTTCACATGAAGCTGCTGCTGTAGTGACGAAACGCGTCCACATTTTAGATTTGATCTTATGAAGCGAGAGTGAGAGAGATAGAGAGAGAGAGAGAGAGAGAGAGGGGGGGGAGGGAGGGAGGGAGGGAGGGAGTGGGGGGAGAGGAGAGGGAGAGGGGTGGCGGGTGTGGAACAGAGATTCTGATACCGCAGACGACACTTTACGATGAAAAGGGAATTATACACACTGAAGGGCAAACAGATGACATCTCGTATTATGACGTTGGGGTGGTGGTGAAACATTAAAAAGTGGATCTAGAAAAGGGCACACGACATTAGTTATTACACGCCAGTACAACGTAGTTGTAGGGCGAATGGACATTTCCAGTTTATCCATCAATCATATTACGTCATAATCGTGACGTGTAGGATGAAGTCTTAATCAATTACGTTATGAATGTAGATAAGTTCGCCACGAACACTTAATTGATGAGGGACTATGCATTGTTTACGACTTGTATGTCTTAACTATTTAATAAACGTTATGGTGGATATTTAGAAACTAATTTGACTGGGCGCAGTATGCAGCAACAGCACCAAGTCAAATTAGTTTCAAAATATTCAACAGCTTACTTGCATAGCTTTCTGAAAATTGATATTCAGGGAGTTCAGGAGTAGTAGAACATTTAGGGTTGCTAGAACAGAACGTGGTGGGAGCCGCCGATCCGCGATCCGCGATCCGCGGCTACAGGAGGGGAGGTGGGCTGTCAGAACAGTAATCATTCACATGCATACCACACATTCCAACTCGGGATTATGTCCCGAGAAAATATGCGATGCGCCTAAGCACACAAAATAGCTAATGCTTAAAACACTATCTTGCTGTTGTTATCTGTTAGATGTAAGATGCCAGTTATCAGTAGGTCTGCCGCTAATAACTAGGACATAACGTCTTATCTAGGCGGTGTTATAGCGTAGCACACTAGTTATTGAATGTCAGTGGATTGTCTGCCTGCCTGCCTGCCTGCCTGCTAGCTTGCTTGCCTGCCTGCCTGCCTGCCTGCCTGCCGGCCTGCATGCCTGCCTTCCTGCCTGCCTGCCTGCCTGCTTGCCTGCCTGTCTGTCTTTACATTGAAAAAAACGCATTGGCACAGGAATTTAATTAAAAATTTCTTTGCCTAAATTTGTCCTATCGAGACCAAGTTTAGATTTACTTAGAGTGGTCCCCCCTTGAGATTAGTTGGGGTAAAGTGAATTAATCAGTAGGTCGCTTTAACAGGTAAAGGCTGGGATTGATCCTACATTATAGAGAAATCACACACACACGAATGCACACACATACACATACGCACGTACATACGCACGCACGCACGCAAGCACGCACGCACACACACACGCACGCACGCACGCACGCACGCACGCACGCACGCACGCACGCACTCACGCACGCACGCACGCACGCACGCACGCACGCACGCACGCACGCACGCACGCACGCACGCACGCACGCACGCACGCACGCACACATCTGAACGAATGCACGAATGCATGCAATAATACATGCACACAGTAATACATGCACGAATGCACGCAAAAATGCATGCATGAACGCATGTACGAACGGACGCACGAATGCATGCACGCACACACCAAGGCACTAATGTACTCACGAATTAATGCACCCACAGCCACATACACACGCACACATACACCCACGCAAGTATAGATGCACACACGTACGGATGTACGAGCACACACCCACACACATACACACATACGAACAAACGCCCGGACGCACGAACAAACGAACGAACGAACGAACGAACGAACGAACGAACGAACGAACGAACGAACGAACGAACGAACGAACACACGCACGCACACATACACACACGCACGCACGCACACACACTTTTGCAGACACATAATTAAAAGATGTCCTACGGATATGATTTCATGTTGCCCCACCATTGATTTTGGTTGGGATTAGATTTATTTAAGAATAGGTACGGAGGGATGAAACCTTGTCATTGTTATCAGGAACTATAAGGTCTAACTTTGATCTTACTAGCAAATCTTTCAGGTTTGGATTTCTATTGTAAGCTATTACTGGTCGTGCTTTGATCGGTTCCTTTAATTTAGATTGCAACTGTGAATATTCGTCTTTCATGGTTTTCGCTAATTCAACATTACGTCTATTGTATATGAGTTGAAATGGGATAATTTTGTTCTTTTGTGATATTCCCGAATCTACATTTATTCCAAATGGTGCTTTTGTTTGGAGTGTTCTAATCCAATGGCCCTCTCGGATTTTGCGAAACGAACTCGTTTCTTCCTCACTATCGAAGGTCGGAATCTGTTCTATTGGCATGATTTCAAAATGATGTTCAACTGAATGATCAGGAAGTTGGAAATGTTGAGCAATTGGCGTATCTGCTGAGGTGTTAATATCAGAAACGTGGCGTCTAGCACTCACTCTAAATGCATATTTTGTTTCACCAACATACTGTTTCTGGCAAAGGGCACAATTGATCAAATAGACTACATTCTCAGAATCACAATGCATATTAGTTCGGATATGATATTCATTTTTAGTTTGAAAGCTCAGGAATGTTTGTTGGTTTACAATATAGTTATTTACTTCGCATCTGTTTTTGTCGCATTTAGAAACTGATCCATCGCACATGATTGGTTTATTGTGTTTAATTTGGACAGGTTCAAACTCGGGTCCGCTATGAGGTTTTAGATTTTCAAGCTCATTGATGGTGTCTGCTTTAATTTTTCTAAGAAAACGGGCTGAATAGCCTCGTGCTTTCAAAGCATCAAACAGAGTAGAGCATGCACTATTCAGATTTTGCCTGTTGCTAGAGTTTCGAAAAAATCTTATGATTTGCGATTTGATCAACCCTTTAAATGTGTGTGGAGGATGAAATGATTTTTTGTGTAGCAGCTGATGTGAGTCTGTAGGCTTAAAGAATACTTTATATTCTAATTTTCCAGAGGAATCAAATTGAGGACCCGTATAGATCGTGACATCTAAAAAGTCAACCGATGTTCCACTAATAGTAGCTTTTAGCTTGATGTTTGAATCTTGGTTATTTAAAATGCGAATAAATTCCCAAAAGTCTTCTTCTGAATGTTGCCAAACTATGAAGATGTCATCTAGATATCTGAGGTAAAGAAGAGGCTTTTTGGTTGATTTGTTCAGTGCCTCCTCTTCCCACTCCGCAACATAAATCGTGGCAAAATTTGGGCTGAATCGTTTACCCATTGCGCATCCACAGATTTGAAGGTAATTTTCACCATTAAATTGGAAATCGTTTCCTTTAAGACTTAGCTCTAATAATTTTAGAATTTCCGTGTCTGGTCGATCTGGATCAGGAAATTTGACAAAAGAATTCTTAATAGCATTGACTCCAGCATCAGTATCTATATTGGTATACATAGCATCTATGTCTAATGTGACTAAATATGCCTCTTTCGGAACTGACAATTTGGATAACTTTGAAAGAAAGTGTTCTGTGTTCTTGAGAAAGCTCTTGTGTCTATTAGCAATGGGCTTTAAATAGTAATCAATATATTCTGAAATGCCATAAGACTCACTGCCACAGTCTGAAATGATGGGTCGTCCAGGTGGTGTCAATGGATCTAACCAGGTGCTGATAGGTTTATGGATTTTAGGCAAGATATAAAATGTCCGATTTTGTGAATTATTCTCACCTAGCAGATACTTTAGCTGTTTCTTATCGATGTACTTATCTGTATGCAATGAATTAAGTATTTCTATGAAATTTTGTCGGTTTTGAGGCCAAATTAAATTATCAAGTTTTCTGTAATGCCTGGTGTTAGTTAACTGCCTTTCGGCCTCGCGGATATAGTTTTCTCTAGACATAATCACAGTTGCTGAACCTTTATCGGCTGGTTTTATAATAATATTTTGATTCCTACGTAATTTGTTGATAGCCTGTCGTTCGAGAAATGAAAGGTTTTGCTTATTGTTTGTAACTGGCAATGATCTGGCTATACCAGCAACCGTTTTTATGGTTGCTTTAATATTCTCATCAACTAGCCTATCTGGAGGGTCCCAACCGGATTTTCCAGTGAATGGTTTTGACTCTCCATTTAAATTTCGAAAATGATGGGCTATTTTTACTGAATGACCAAAATTAGCTACTTCAATAAGACCTGTGTCTAAAAGCAAATCTAATCCTGTTTTTGGTTTTGGAGTTGGTACAAAAGTAAGACCACGATCGAGAATTGATTTTTCAGATGGTGAGAGATCATAGTCAGCTGCTAAATTGACATGGTTTGTTCCTAATCCTATGTTAGGGGAGCTATTGCCTTGACCCACATTTAGTTTAAACTAAGTACCGTCAACCAATGGTTATAAATACAATTAGCTGTTTCTTTCGTCCAATGGATTCTATCCTTCTCAACATGCCTGCCTGCCTGCCTGCCTGCCTGCCTGCCTGCCTGCCTGCCTGCCTGTCTGTCTGTCTGTCTGTCTGTCTGTCTGTCTGTCTGTCTGTCTGTCTGTCTGTCTGTCTGTCTGTATGTCTGTCTGTCTGTCTGTCTGTCTGTCTGTCTGTCTGTCTGTCTGTCTGTCTGTCTGTCTGTCTGTCTGTTTGTTCTGTCTGTATGTTTGTTTGTTCTGTCTGTCTGTCTGTCTGTCTGTCTGTCTGTCTGTCTGTCCGTCCGTCCGTCCGTCCGTCCGTCCGTCCGTCCGTCCGTCCGTCCGTCCGTCCGTCCGTCCGTCCGTCCGTCCGTCTGTCTGTCTGTCTGTCTGTCTGTCTGTATGTCTGTCCGTCTGTATGTCTGTCTGTCTGTCATGCTGTCTGTCTGTCTGTCTGTCTGTCATGCTGTCTGTCTGTCTGTATATAGTATGTCTGCCCCCCAGGCCGGCCTCCATCAGCATCTGGTGCCATTAAAATCCCCCATTAGAGAAACGCAACTGCATAGGTATACACGTCTGCGGTGTTAACATGAACATTGATGACCAGCGTGTGATACCATCAAAATCCTTAGATTAGAGAAACGAAACTGGATAGGTACACACATCTGTTATGGACATTGATGAAGTACTTCAAAATTTGGCGAGATTGTTGCAGCAGGGGCCTATTAGCCTACCACTTATGCCGGGAACCTGGCAGCTCTCCTTCCCGAGAAGCCAACCCCAGTCCCACACAGGAAGCTACCAACTACTTCCGAGAAGCCAATCCCAGCCCCACGCAGGAAGCTACCAACAACTCCCGAGAAGCCAACCCCAGCCCCACGAGGAAGGTGCCAACCACTCCGGAGGAGCCCCCCCCCCCACCAAGAGCTAGAAACCCCATCCAAGTTCACAGATGAGGAGATCGACAGTTCTCTTGATGTTTTATTCCAGAAAATAAGGGATATAGCCCCAGGATTTGTGAAGGTCCCACATGCAATCCAGAACCATCTGCGGGGATGGGAACTTCCTGGTCGTGGGGAAAATGATCCACCAGCTTTCCTGGATAAAAACCTGGACAAGATCGAGAGGAAGTAGGTGGAAGAGGTCCTGGACCTGAAGGGGATGAAGTTCTGCCTTGCTCTCACGATCACCCTCCACAAGGAGAAGAATGACGGGACAGAGGTCATCACAGATCCCTTGTTCTGATCTAAGCAGCATGCCATCCTGAAGGCAAGCGATATTAGTGAAGCTGTGAAGGAGGCCAAAGCCATGGTACTGCAAGGCCTGAGAACTACACCCACGAGGGGTCTGGCTGAGCAGTCGATGCATTGTACCTCAATCGACCTCCCAGCTTCGATTAAGCAAAAGCTTGCCGTGGTTAATGTCCAGAACAATGATGAGTACTGTCTGCCCTGGTCTCTCTTGGCTGCTGCTTATCCTGCAGAGAGTAATCCTCAGTGGACATCGAAGTATTTAGGGCACTGGGACATGCTTGACTTCAACGGTGTAGACTCTACAACCCCTCTGCACCAGCCTGTTGAGTGGCAGAATGGCCCGGCCATTAATGCATTTGGGCATGACAAGGGTGTCTACCCACTGCATCTGAGTGAGTCTGATCCCGTCATTCCAAGGACAAATCTGTGCTGCTTATTGAGAAGGGCGGCAAGCAACACTACACCTGGATTAAGGACCTGAATCGTATGCTCTATGATCAGAGTAGGTATAAAGGGAGAAAGCACTTCTGCGAGCGGTGTCTCCACTCTTATTCTTGCGAAGACCTTCTCGTCAAGCGCAAACCAGAGTGCTCCGGCATCAGTGGCAGATCAATGCGCATAAGAATACCTACAGAGGACAGGAAGATGCCACAGTTCACCAACTACCACAAGCAACTCAAGGTGCCATTTATCAACCCTGCCGACTTTGAAGCCCTAACAACCAAGTTTGAGGGGCCAGAGGCTAATCAGGCTCAGAGCAGCACACAGAAAACACAACACCTTGAGATCTGTGGGTTCTCATACATTGTGGTCCGCTGTGACGGTGTCAGTGAACCACCAATGCTGTATCGAGGAGAAGATGCAGCTAACCACTTCCTGGATCGATTGGCATAGAAAGAGGAGAAGATAACGGCCGTGCTCGCCCACCCTAGGCTGATGGAGATGACAAGAGAGGATTGGCGAGCTCATAAAACCGTGGTCGGTTGCCATGTATGTGACAGACCATTAGATGGGGACAATGTCAGAGATCACTGCCACACCACTGGTCTCTACCGGGGAGGCAGCACACAATGTGTGTAATCTAAAGCTGCGCCTCAACCATAAGACCATGTTCCACAACCTGCGTGGGTAAAATTCTCACCTCATCATGCAGGCCATCTCCCAAACAGAGGGACAGATCAACTGCATCCCCAGCAATATGGGGAAGTACATTTCCTTCAGCCTCTGTCAGCTCCGGGTCATCGACTCGGCCCAGTTCCTCCCAGCATCACTTGACAAGCTGGTAGCGAGTTCTACAAAACTTACAAAACAGTATGAACCTAGCACTGCCAAGCATGAGCTCCTGCTCTGCAAGGGTGTATACCCATATGAGCACATGGATGGGTGGCACCGTTTCAATGAGACCTCTCTCTCTCACCTCAAGCTGCTTTCTACAGTAAACTCTCTGGCAAGGGAATATCTGACAGCGACTACAACCACGCACAGGCTGTCTGGGCCCAGCTTGGCTGCCAGACCATAGGAGACTATCATGACCTCAATCTGTGGTATGAAACTCTGCTCCTTGCAGATGTCTTTGAGAACTTCCGGATCACATGCCTCATGCAGTATCATCTGGACTCAGCACACTATTACACAAGACCGGGGTTGAGCTAGGATGCACTTCCAAGGAAGACAGGTGTGGAGCTTGAGCTCCTCACTGAATACAACATGCATCTTTTCATAGAGAAAGGGCTCAGGGGTGGTATATCAATGGTCAGCAAATGCTATGCTAAGGCAAACAACCCATACATAGCTGGCTATAATCCACAACAGCCGACAAGCTACATCATGTATCTGGACGCTAACAATCTCTATGGCTGGGCAATTAGCCAACACCTACCGACTGGGTGCGTTTGAGTTGGTGGAGGACATTGATGTCAAAGAGATTATACAAAATCCTGATGATGATGACAAAAGGGATACATCCCAGAGGTTGACCTTGAGTACCCACAAGATCTGCATGACACGCACAATGCCTACCCACTGGCGCCTGAATTGATGAAGGTGAAGGGAGAGTGGCTCTCAGAGTATCAGTGTGCATTGGGCGAGTCGATAGTGGAGACAGCAGCAGAAAAACTGGTAACTAACCTGAGAGACGAAGAACCGTACATTCTCTACTACCACAACCTGAAGTTCGACCTCAGCCTGGGAATGAGGTTGAAGAAGGTGCACATGGTTCTACGCTTCAATCAGTGGCCGTGGATGGAGCCTTACATCCGACTCAACACAGAGCTCTGTAAGAAGGCCAACAGCGACTTTGCCAAGGATCTCTACAAGCTGATGAATAACGCTGTCTTTGGTAAGACCATGAAGAACTTGCACAAGCTAGTGCGGTCATCCGAGGAGTACAAGCTGCGCCGCCTAATAGCCAAGCCCAACTTCTCCCGGGTGAAGGTGTTCGATGATGATCTAGCTGCTCTCCACATGTAAAAGATGGTGCCCACTGTGAGCTCCTGTACACAGACACCGACAGCCTCCTGATGGAGGTTCAGACAGAGGACATCTACACCGACATGACTGTGAGGAGTGACCTCTATGACATAAGCGGCTACCCAGTAACACACCGGCTACACAATACTGCCAACAGGAAGATCCTGGGCAAGATGAAGGATGAGTGGGCCGGGGTGCCAATTCAGGAGTTTATGGGCCTGTACTCCATCAAGCGGTCGGATGAGCAGGAAGTCAAGAAGGCAAATGATGTGTGCAGGGCTGTGGTTAGACAGATTCGCCATTAGCAGTACAAGGAATGCCTCTTCGAAGGTCTTCCACCATGGTATGAACATGCTGGGAAGTGAGGGTCACCACCCCTGCAGGGTCTACCAAAACAAGACAAGCGTCAACCCATCAGACCCAAAGTGATTGATCGCTCCCGATGGTATTCACACCCTGGCTTATGGTCACAAGATTGCCATCACTCCAATGGATGTTGAAGAGCTGCTGGGTAACGTATGAGCATCATGTGACATCAGCCAACAGGCAGGGCTCAGTGTGGACACCATCTGGAGGATGTCTACTCGACGTAAGCACTCCCGGTTGAGGTAGCTGGGTGTCTGTAGGGATAAGCTATGGCGCTCACACAAACGGCCGCCTAGAACTGCTCCCTACTCATTGCTGGCGTGCCAGGTAGTACAGCGTAGGATGTCTAGCCGTATCCACATACCTGTCAATCTTGTGTACATCTATCGACCAGTTGGGGTCAGTCGTCCGCCTACGTCCACCCTCCAACTCGCCAGGCTCATACAAATACCGAACCAGGGAATCAGATGGAAGGCTGTCCTCTGAGCACAGCTCTTGAACAGAGCATAGTCGTTCCATCTGTTGGGCCACAGAGGATCGCTGAATGGCATTGACAGGCGTCTGTCCTATCAGCCTAGTAACCTCAGCATTGGATCTCTCCATCACATCGGCCAACCCTCTCACCCATATCCTGGAATGACTGCCCGCTGGGACAGCCATCTCATGAGCATACTGATGTGGGAACAGCCCCTCTGCCAATGTCCAGTTCCACCGCATGACGATAGCCGGGGCATGGTGATGTCCCACCTCGTCTCGTCTGATCGCCACACCATGTTTCCGCATGAGGGCCCCAGTTTCACCTCTAAACTCCATACCCTCAGCCACTTGCAGCAACTCTGGCCACTGGAGGGGATTTTGCAGGTCCTCATAGATACGCTGGAACTTGTGGAGTTATCCGTGAGAGGCACTGCTGCCTTGTATCTACTGGCGACATCAACGATGGTGAGGGCGTACTTGTAGGTCTTGCATGTTCCTCTGGAACAAATCCGATCATCTGGAAGGAACAGCACATCAGCCTGTTGGACTCCGTTCAGGACCGGTTCATCGAAGTGTGCATACCGAATGTGCCGCGGACGAGGTCTGTAGATCGTAAATATCGTCTGTCTGGTGAGCCACTGGCTAACCATCTCCAAGGTGAATCTATGACCCTTGCGACGTGCAGCCTTGAGCAGCTGGTGAGGCTCACGATATAGCCGCTGGCCGGTAATAGAGATCACAGACGACTGTCGTTCATCCGACAGTGGTCTCCGCAGCTGAACACCTCTTCGAATACCTGTGAACACTGTTGTCTAATCGCTGCAGTGCTGGCGCCATTACTGAAAGGAAGCTTATTTACAAAGGCTTGCCAGGTAAGGGACTTGATGAGGTCATGCAGAGAAGCCATCCTATATAGCATATCTTAAATGTGTGGCAGCCCAGATGACTGTGAGTGCTATCGCAACATACGGGAGCCATGGACCGGCAGCGCCAAAGAATGTGCCTACCCCAGAGGCGATGGCTGGAATAGCCTCAGAGATCTTCTCAACTCAATGGAGAGCATTATTGGCGACTTTGCAGGCCGTCTCGTCAGCCTTCGTCGTGAACAGAGTAATCAGAGCCACACCTGCTGCTAGTGGGCCAAGAGAGCCCTTCACGTAGTTACGATAAATACCCTTGGCTTGGTGGATTAGTCGGCGGGATTCTGGCTCTACATCATCACCATCATATGCGTCCTCATCATAGGCATGCTCATCATTGTCCTAGTCTTCATCATAGTCATCCTCATCGTAGTCTTCATTGTAGTCATCATCATAGTCCTCAACTAGATCCTCAAAAGTTTCCGGTTCATATACTGCTTATAGTTCCTGCTGACTATATGGTGAATTTAAATCACCTGTATAGACATGACATCTGCAATCTTGAATGTAGGCGTGTTTGCGTTGGTGAACGGGGGTCTCAGCTTCGATAACCATAAGGTGGCAGAGGTAGAGAGAAAACGTCATAACCAGGTGATGGAGAAGCTGTCTAAGGAGAAGTTTGAGTACAGCAAGGCTCTCGAGCATATGCACCAAAGGGAGGCATGCCAACGGCAACAAAAGGTTCAAGCCACCCAGAACATCCATGAGGCTGATGAGAGTCTCAATGAGTACTATGAGGCTGTATAGCTCTCCGAGCCGACGCTCGGCTATGAGGCATCAGGAGGTCAGAAGACAGCCGAGGCCATAGTAGTAGTGGCTGGTGTAGCAGCGCTGGTAGCTGGGACAGCTGCTGGATTTATGCTCTATTCGCGTTCAAGCTAATACCAGTGGTGTGTGATACACTCACCTTTGCATATCCAAAGTACAGCACTGTTACTCTGACCGGGTGAGTGCCCCTCGCTCTCCGAACAGGTTCCCAATATGAAAACTGAGCTGGTTGCCATGGTTATGTAGGATATCCCTTCCCCCGAGGTGGTACTGACATTCAAGCACCAACTCGAGATCCTCGTGGCCACTGGTTAAGCAGAGTAGGGCATATGACTTTGTTTTCTGTCGATAGAGACAGCAATCAGTCAGATCGTGCACCTCACCGAGAACGTTGGTCCCAGCCACCACAAGTTTGAAGTCGTCTATCTCCCCCACCTCCAGGACCACCCCTCCCTTCTGAACCAAGACTGCTACAGCTACGCAGTCGGAGACACCTCATTGCAATGCCAACTCTAGATGCTGGTTAGCCATGGTCTGGACCAGCCGATGCTCTACATGTAGGATTCGTTGTCTAGAGCCCGCACATTTTAGTTCCTGGTCGTTTTCATCATGCCAGATCTGATGTCGTGGAGAGGTCATCGTTACACCATCAAGCTGTTCAGTGTACACCCAAAGGAACAGCTTGTCCTGCATCAAGGCCGGGTTCACATGTGTGTTCTCGAGGAGGGAGAAGAATGGCACCCGGACAGGTATTTCTACATCTCCTTGTAAGTCGAATTCTGTGAAGCCTCCATTACGTCCGGTGGCATAGTACCCTTTCCCCTTCATGTAATAGGTAGGTCCACGAGCCAGTGGAGCCAGGATCCGGTACTCATCATTCACATAGGTGGTGTCCAGTGTGTTGGTGCTCTGCATAATCTCCCACATACTCACCACCTGTGGGAGCTCTACCTCCTTCGCCACTGTGCTCTTGAGCTTAAACTTGAGCATCATGCTCATAATCTTATGGAGGACGAAGTCGATGAACTTCCCCCCCCCGCCCCCTGTGGATAAAGGGTTCACAATATGGATACTAGGTCGAATGACTGTCTGACAGTCCTTCCAAGGATCAGTGTGGTGCGAGGCCACGGGTTCAGCTGCCCCCATCTGGATGCTGTACATACTGCTGCATGTTTAAACGTCTGTATATACAGGTTTTAACCAACGATGTTTGGCAAAGTTCTCCAGCAGATCATCTTTGGAGGGCAGAAACCAGTGCAACCCTCCAAGAAGAAACCAGTACAGCTGCCGATGGACAGGGTCCGACCACTACTTTGTGACATCAACATTATCCACGAGTGAGCCAAGATCCCACCTCCATCTGATGCAAAGATACTGACTGCCATAGAGGAGACCACGCCGGCCCGCAGTACAAAGGAACTCCTGATACCAGAAGAGTGACAGTACCCAATGCAGGTCACTAGATCCCCCCTGGACACACACTAAGAGTCCTGTAATTCTAGCCCTCCAGAAGGCTAGGGTTGACCCCAAAGATCTACTAATGGTCGGGAAGTGGGCTCGCCTATTCAGCCTCCACACTAGGGTGGGGTCGTAGATTACTTCCGAGAGGAGATCGGTGCAGCCGGGACTGAGGGTTATGAGGCTGGGCATTCCACTGGTCACACCAAGGTACAGGAGGGGAGGGGTTGGCTACCAGCCACAAGGAGGCCGTTGAGCACATCTTCAATGAAAGAGGGCACGAGCGGCTGGCAAGAGACGAGACAGCATTTAGAATATTCCCCGCTGAGAACTACCAGGACTACCTGATCAAAACTTGGCTCAAGGCAAATGCTAAGAGGGCATGGCTGAGGTGGGTCTTCCATGACAAGTTTCAGAAGAATAGAGTCGAGGCATCTGATCCTCAGTGTATAGAGTTTCAGAAACATTCTCAAGAAGATGACGAAGTTCCTCAAGCTTCTGACGAAGTTCATCAAGCTTCTGACGAAGTTCCTCAAGCTTCTGACGAAGATCCTTGACCCTGAAAAAAGCGTCCCGCCACTATTACTACTGTTGCGGCTCAGCTTCTTGGGCTATCGCTTTCGCTTTAGCTTCCTGGCGGGCTCCAGCTTGTAGCTGTGGTTTTCTGCTTTCTCCAGAGAAGGCTTGAAGCTGAAGATGCAGAGGTATAGATCTGCGACCTTCTGCACGCCTGCTATGAGGTCTTGCTTAGTCTCCTTGAGGGTCAGGCTGTCGTATATCATCTCAAGCAGGGCACGACCACTCTTTGAGCTAAAGTACAGGGGCCCCGCATTGTGCCGGATATCTGGCGATATCCCATGGGTGTACCGCTGAAAGAGGATGAAGACAGTGATCTTGGTGTGCCGAATGCATCTGGTGTTGTTGCTGAGGTATGTGACTGTCTGATGGTCCATGGCGAGGTCGTCGATAACTAGAACAAGTCCTTCAGTTAGTCGAGTAGTTTACAGCTTCTCTATCGGTGCGTGCAGATTGTCCGTCTTGGTGATTGGACTGTTGCACCACTGATCGTTATTGTCGACCACCTCAGTGGCAGAGTCAGACACCAGGAGGATGTATCAAAACTGAAGATGTTCGGTGAGCAGGGCCCACAGCAAGATGTTTTTCCATGTCCTGACGGGGCAATGATCAGCACCACCTGACCCGCATCATCTGGTCTACTGCTGTATGGCGCTGACATGTTCCTAGAGGATGGTCAACAGCTCTTCAGCCGTAGCCTCATCTATATCTGGGAGACTAAATGGCAGTACTTCCTGTACCAGTTCTTTTGCCTGCAGTGTGGGTGGCGTTGTACCCCTGGCAGATATGAAGGATGCGATATAGGCGTCAAGCATGAAATCCAAACAACAGCTGAGAAGGTAATGCAGAGGGCCTGTGTCCGTGTCCACGGTGTCTAGCACCTAGAGTATCCGTATGATGCAAGCTCGAGCAGCCATGCTTATTATGTGATCTTAAACAGCAAGCCAAAGAATCCCGACTTCTTCACCTCGGGTAGTTGGAGCTTTGCTGTTGCATTCACCTGGCCATCCACTGTGATATGGCTCAGGCCGATGGTGCCTACCTTGAGATTCTTTCATCTTGTTGGAATGAGCTCCGTGGTTTCAGGAGATCCGTAACCAGGTCCTGTGCATAGGACTCGGCCATACCCTTGATGGCACCAGCCTCATCGACTCAGAGCATACCTCGCATCACTGCCCAGTCTTTGATGCCCATCCCCTTGTATACAGTCTTGTCCTTGTTGATGGCTGATTGTCCTACCATATCAGTGTTTCCGATGAGATCTCTGGCTGGGATGGTACCTCGGATCTCTCGAGCTTCACCCTTCTCATCGAAGTCTAAGAAGGAGATGGGGGCAACAGTCTCATCGGAACTAAGGCATGCCTCGCCGAAGTGAGTGAGATCACCTAGCTCTTTGCTCTCTAGGTCTGTGAGTGAAAGAGACATTGTTGGTGTATACATATGTCTTAAACCTAGTCATATCCCCAGTGGAATAGGTGGGAATTGGAAATCCTCAGTCCGTGTGGTCGACTATGCGCTACCGACTCTGGCATAGTCCACCATGCCTCATAGGCTACTGTTGTGTCATGGACCTGGCAAGCGTCCATTATATATAGCATCTTAAAGCTAGACATAGGCCATGATGATCTCGGCCATAGCACTCGTCGCTAGCCCTAGAACCGCGGCTTTCATTAGAGGGATGTGTTCGCCCATAATCTTGATGGCAACAGTATAGGAGGTGCCACCGATGGCGATCTTTGGGATGGGATGTGTTATTCCGAGACAGTGGTCGACAACTGTACTCGCCACTGTAGCGAGGACAGTGGCTCCAGCAGCAGGAATAACCTCATTACCACCCGTCATCTTTACCATGGCCACATTCTCGGCCACGTTACTGGTGACATGAATGGCCAGGGGCTTAGCCTGTGTCAGTAGCTTGTGGGTCTTGCTTTTGAACAGTTCACCACCTTCTGGATATTCGCCTGGCTCTCCGGGAGTTGCTTTACAATCTGTACCATCGACGTCAGCATTTAAGCCCTGAGTATACAATGCATTTAAATGTGTACGTTCTACCTCGAGAGCACTAAGCAGCTTTAACCAGTCTGCATCTGTCAGCTGCTTAGATTGGTACTCGGGAAATTCATAGCATTATACATAGCGGCTTAAAACATGGACCTACTAGTACTATGCACCGAATTGAAGGACTATAAGAAGAAGTCACCAGATGAGCTCGCCCAGCTCTCTAATGCTGAGGTAGCAGAGGAGCTGACAGCTGTAAAGCTCTATCTAGGATTTGGTAAAGGGCAGATCTGCTTCATCGAATATCTTATGGGCGGCAGTATCATAGAGCAACTCCTGCATACTAAGGGATTCTACAAGGATCAGGCGTGTCTGTCGGACGTATTCCAGCAGTTGTAGACATCCATGGTATCCCCCGACTCTGAGTTGAATAAGGCTCTGCGCTACTACAAGCTGGAAAAAGACTGTACCACCGAATCATACAGTCCTTGGGTGTGTATGCTGACAGCGTGTTTGGGGGGCTGTCGGGAAGGCCAAGGTCAGGCAATCTCATTTGCCATGACTCCCGCACTGGAGAGTCAGGATGATCTATTGCTGTGCGAGCAGGATCTACTAACAGTGCAGAAGGCTGGTGACGAGCACAGCAATAGCCAGACCTGACACCACTCGTAGGGCTATCGTCCTACTAGCACTGCCGAGCAGGGTGGTTGGTGTCAGCACAAGTCGCTGTTTGTCATCCAGCACTTCTGCTGTTCCAGTGGTCACAATGACAGTCGGAACGACGGTAGCACTGGCACTCATATAAGACCCATGGGACCTAGATGTCATGAGCGTCGGGACGACATGCGTGGCCGAGTTGATGTCAGTGTTAAACCCAAAGTGCACACTTGGGGAATTCCCCCCGACCATCATGTTATTGTAGCCCCTAACCTTCAGATCCTCGACACTGACGATCATATTGCTCGGAATAAGTCAATGGGTGTGGCGATATAGTGAAGTCGAGCTTACGACGGGCCTTCTGTAAGGATTCCTGGAACTTGGCAATGAGGCTGCTATGGTCTGCAATGATGATCATATCCTCAACGAGAGTGCTGAACATGGCATGCACCTCTTTTCCGCTCACCCCCATCTCTAGAGTAGCGCAGCTTGGTATGGGCTGTCAGGAGACAATAACATAATGCTTCTAAGGACTGGTTGATTCGAACGATCCCTGTTAGTGTGAGCCCCGAGTTTGTGTGTGGGACAAAGTATTTCCACGCCTCTGGATGGTCCTGCCTGATTCCGGTGATATGCATATTCTGCACCAGTGCCCCAGGCTCTGAGGCTGGATCGAATGAGAACGTCGCTGTCTTCCAATGGCCGATTTTTCGGGGTGTTTGATAGGGAAAACCTGAGTAGTCTCGTCTCGAGTTGCCATGCCATACATAATGCCTAGACCACTGTTGTCTCCACCATAGAAACGATAGTCTGAGTGGTCGTTGAACGCTCGCTTGAGTCTACTGGCTGCTGAGAGGCTGTAGCTAGCGGTACCGACAGGCTGTGGATCGAAATCATTCATAATAGGCATGCTGAGGGATTTGTCTCACCGTGTAGTACATATGGAATCTGAGACAGTTGGCAATGAGCTCAACTTTGGCGGTACCAGAATAGGAGTGCAGCAAACCCGTGCCGATGATGCATCCTGCTGTGGCACACCACATGGCAAAGTTCAACTGTTGGTTCCACAATGAGAGATCTGGGCGTGCCATCCAGGTAAGAGCTTTCTTCGTATCCTTGATGGTGATTGCTAGGTTGGTCAGTGGTCGTGGATTGATGAAGAAGCTGATACGGGACCGCCCATTGACGGTGATCGAAATAGGTGTTAGAGCTGGTATGTCATCCAGGAGATAACGTGGTCCAGCTCTCAAGCGGGTCCAGAGTGTATCCAGGAGGGGTGGTTGGCTTTGGTCGATTTTTGTCAGGTTCAGTGGGAATGCCATCTACAGTAGTCATCTTAAAGCTGCTGTTCCAGCCGCGGACGCACCATTCTATTTGACGCCGTAGAGATCTTCGATGTGGCCCTGTCGCAGCATCTCATTTTTTAACTCCACCCACCCACTGGAGCCTTTGAGGTATTGCTGAAGCCCTTTGGGTTTCTCTGTGTGGTACATGGTTTGGAGCTTCAATATATAGTGGTATTCTTCATCGCTGACCTACCAATCCTCGAGAGCTTTGCTGACAGACTCATTGATAGCCCGTAGGCTGCTCTATGCTAGTGTTACATACTTCTTCTCCAGCGTCCTGATGATCTGATGCTGTCCAACCGCCAGGCTGGTGGCCTGGACAGTAGCGGCAAGGGTCACACCACCCAGCGGGATAGCAACGATAGCACACACACCTGTAGCGAGGGTAGCAATGTTGGCCACACCAGCACTGGCTCCAATCACACCCGCATCTGTGGCTGTGCGTGCTAGACTGTTGTAGACTGTATTATATCGCCTGCATGTTCTGCTGTACTTTTCTGTCTCATGAACAAGATTCTGTCTGATGGTGTCAGGCTGCTTTTGCCACTCCGATTTAGCCATGGTATACCTAGTTCTTCAACTCTCATGCCATCACATGTAGCATCTGTTGATGAGTCATTATGGGATTCATCTTGGCGAGACTGGCGAACCGAACAAGCTTGTTGGTGTGGAGACATACCTCCCTCAAACACCCCTCAACCAGCATAATGTTAGGGGTCAGTTGTTTTCACAGCCGTGACATCTGGAACTTCACCTTGTCACTCTGATAGTACGCCTGCCGCTGGTGGAATTTCGTGGATTTATACTTCTCTTCTTCCCACCGCAAGACTTCTACAGACTCATCACACTCGTCATATGAGAAATCATACAAGCTTGGCCCTATGATTTTCTCCTTCTGCCAGATGAGTTTCTCCCATTCGAGGATAGAGTTGTAGTCCCTTCGTCTCCATGCCTCTCTGGCATTCTGTTCATACCAGCTCGCCCGCTGCAGTCGCTCACCTTCTTGTTGACAACGCATTCACCGTACCGCTATATCTACCATCCCGGATAAGGTGTGTGGCTGTTCTTCTATCTCCTTTTTCAACATCTCAGTGAATGCTTGATAGGTCTGATATGATGTCATGATGGCGATAGGTCAATAAGTAGCAGCAGCGTAAACTCTAATTGGGCATTCGACGGACCATCCACGCTGGCATATAGACTACTGGTGGAGCTGTCAAACAGGTGATTTATGTGGGTGAACATGTTGGGGCTGATCGCTTTCCACAGTTTGCTGGTGGCTCCTGGCAGATATTCTATCATGTCTAACCCTACTTCAGTCAGTGAGGTGTGGTAGGTACGTCCCAGTGGCGGATGTAACACATCGGCGTATAAGTGTGTGGTGGAATGCTGAGCTACCTGGAAGAGAACCCATTCTATGCGATACTGAACTGCATGTCTACCAACTAGAGATGGTCTGATGACATTCTCCCCATTTTGGAGTAGCAAACGGACAATCGGCATGGCTATAGCTTCCACATATATATATATATACAATGGAGCCCATATTTGCTCACTCAAACGGCCTAGCCGATCTCGTGGACGTGTACGACGTTGATGACGCCAAGGTTAAGGAAAGCGATGGCATGTCGTTCGTCCTCAAATATGCAGCAGACTCCAAGCCATTCTCCCTCCATCCCCTCAGTGGAGATGGAGTAAAGCTGCTCACAGACCTAAAGGATGTCTCGAAGGAACGTCTGGCTCGAGAGAAGGATGGGGACAGAATAGTGTTCCGCTATGACTTCCCCAAGAAGAGGTTCATCATCCACCCCTTGATAGAACAGTTACCAGCCAAGTTTGAGGACGTTAACACATTGGACGCTGACCTCAGCTTTCATGTCTTAGAGCCGACTGTGAAGCATGGCCCACCAATGTCAAATGATGGTGTGGTGTTGACCCTGGTGAAACAGCTGCAGGTAGTCTTTGAAAAGAATGTGGGGTGGTATCGCGCTGGACCTGGTGGTAACTGGCGAATGTGGGTGCCACTATATAGACCTCTAGTGGTTATTGACCTGGAGGTCACCCTAATCTCGACCATTGTGAAGAAGGATGGCATGGTCCGGAAGCTTTACATCTTTCCTGACCTATATAGGACAGGGCACAACCCTAGTTGCAGTGGGCCATAGGATTGGGATCACTGGAGGAAAGCTCCTGTTGCATCGCCCCTTTATGGACCAGAGGAAGCCATCAATATGCAGGATTGCATCCTGTGGCTAGAAGGTGTGTCGCGTTCATCGAAGGCGAAGGGCTCAGTGAAGCTGCTCGAGCGTGTCGGGCTTACAAGTCCGCTGCAAACAACCCATATTGTGCTAGACTTGTGGCTTCTAGCTGGTGGTAAAGTGAAGCAGCTAAGACCTGCCCCAGATGGGACGAAGATCTGCATCGAGGATGGCACAGGGCTCGATATGACACAGATATTTCTCGAGGGGTTCACCTTGTTCAGTTTAACCCTCCATATATAGGATGCTGGTTATACTACTGCTCATATCTGCGGTGGCTGCCTCACAGACAGCCATGACATTAGCTGCCAAGTGGGCCCACTTCCGAGACGAGCCTCAGTACAATCCCTTCCGCGACCATCTGCGGAAAAATATCTACAACCGATTTCACCCACGTGAGGAAATTGAGTCTGTCTGCCACGTCTATGGAGTAGAAAGGTCTGGACGTGGTTGTTTGCAGCTGATGGGGCACCAGATCCTCTGTATGACATGTGAACATGCCAGAGTCTGCCATGGTGCAGATGGTAGGCACTTTAGCGTTCTACCAAGCGAGCATTACCAAGGCAGATGGAAGAGCCTGTGGGTAATCCCCTCATGCCGATGTGACACCGGTCGTGACTACGTGTTTGTTTGATTCAGTTTGATTGGTATGGAGACATGAGGCTGGGCATGTATTCGTGATCCAACATTATGTCTATCATCATCATCATCATCATCATCAGCATTATGGCTATGTATGATTACTGTATTCTGCAGCTGTAGTAGTAGAAACATCATACAGCTGCAATCAGTCCTTCTTCACTTTTGCCCACTGTGTCATGTCCTCAGCCGAAATCCTTAGCTTCCTCAGGTCCATTATTGACTTGAGTGTTCCGAGTCCTTTTTCTTGGTCAGATCGTAGCAGATTTATGCAATGACGTCCTCTCCTCGCTTTGTATTTGCCGGCTCCGAGTAGGGCGAATTCCAAAGATCTCTGTGCTGGTGCCTCCTCTGGCACCCTTAGCACATGGCCAAATATGGACAATCTTTGCTGGGCGACTTTTACAGACAGCGGCGATGTATTACACATCTTGTATAGTGCTTCGTTGGAAATCATGCTGTCTGGCCATCGGCGTCCAGTGATGGTGCATAGGTGTTTGCGGTGGCAGGCATCGAGTTTGTCCATAGCTGGCTTTGGAGCTGCCCAGCCGTTACAGTTATACAGCATCAAGGATACGCAAGTTGCATTGTATAAACGTAGCCTCTTTATCATGGGAATCTTTGATCTACGAATCCATAGCTTCCAGAAGGGCAGAAAGCTATGTTCCCCATGACGCAGCATGCAGAAATGTCAGCAGTACTGCAAAGAAGTGAGCCCAGGTTTTTACTTTTCCTCCATGGTTCGCCGCCGGATTTTTCATGTAGGTTGTACTCCAGCATGGACACAATCTGCTTCATAATAGGACGCCTTACATGTTCACTGGCTCAGCGCTGAATCATGAAATGGACCACGTCTTCGTATTATCTAAGCACAGCAGGCAAGTGCAGTCCAGATTTGCACCATTGTGACATCTACTCGACTACAATCGTAATGTTCCAGTCAACATCCATGTCATGACTAGCGCTCTGTAGACATCTCTCAAGTTACCAATAGATGATATTACAGGATGTGTCTTGCTAAGGGTGATACGCTTAGTGGATAATCTTAATGATGGATAGAGTAGCACTTGTTCTTAGATGTACCCAAGCCGGTATCTGTCTACTGCTTTATTCACCATTGATTTTCAAGACGCCTTTCCCGGTGTATCTTATGAATTGATGGGAGTAGATACATGGCTAGCAGATTCATTGCCGTGCAGCTCCATATCGCGTCATGAAAATCTTTCATGATCACCTGCCTGTTCAGTGTATTGTATTCCGCTGTATTTTAGTCTATACAGATAGTTCTTAGAAAGAGCAATACCTTGACATCCGAGATTACTTCGATTGGGCGAAATCCCAATAGAGAGAAGCCACAGTTATAGGAAGAGTGAGTAGGCTATTCAACATGCCTCTGAATTATTTTCCCTTGAAGTCAACTTCTTTCCTATTTGGCAACACCACTTCCAATTCATATGGCAACACTGGTGTTATGTATGCTAACAACATACTCCTTAATACAACTGAAGGTAACTCTCATTTACCATGCAAACCATCACCCAGCAGTCGGTGTAATGTTCTTCTTGCCTTCTTCAGATTACTCTCACACGTGGCCTGACCGTTGCCTATTTTCGCATCTCTCTGGATTCCGAGATGCTTTGCGGAGTCTGCCATGCAAATTAGCTGTCCAACAATCTCCCACGGACTAGGCAGGTCGGTATACTGTAGACTTTGGTCATTTGTGACAATCATAATCTTGGCACCTTGGTACTTGTATCTTTTGGAATCTGCTAGATTTAATTGGGTTTGTAGATCAATTTTATTTGTGGTTACAATTGTGAGATCATCGGCCACACATGGACTGGCTACATTAGTTACTCCTACAACTGCACCATTTTTAATGTTACTTAATTTATGCAGAAGCAGTTCAACGTGTCGCTTGTAGAGGTTCGTCGATATAATACCCCGTTGTCGCATGCCTTAATGTCTTACCTAATAAGATATTAAATGGCATTGAAAGTTGTTCATCCCACTTTACCATCGCTACAGAATTCTGACTTAAGTTCAAGATTAACAGCCATAGGCAACCTGGGATACCATCGACTTTGAATGGGAGTGGGGTGGGGGTGTGGTGGCGGAGGTGGTGGTGGTGGTTAATACACAAGAAGAGTTATTATAAACGACAAACCTTTTGTATATTCCAATGGTAAATTAAAAAAGGACTGTCTTCTCCAGGCTTGCAAATGGATACTAACCGAGCAATAGTTCAGATTTCTCTTGACAAAACTTGAGCATTAAATGATTAATTGACATAAGTAGCACTTTGAAATGGGTTGTTTTTTTATACACAAGAGGAATTATTGTAAACGGCAAATTGCCGCTCCAGCATAATGTTTATCTCTAAATGTTCGCATGATGCAAAGGTGCTGCTTTGTTTTCCTAGTTCTTCTCTGAGTTCGTATTCCTCTAATTCTGGAGCACCTCTATTGCTAAAGTATCTCTACGTACAATGTATTAGTTGATTCCGATACTGACTAACGCACGCAACCGGACTGTGTTAGCCCTTTAACCCTCATATCAGCCAAACACGGCATCTGCAGTGGTCTTGAGAAATGTCCATTTGCAAACCAAGAGAAGACTATTTCTGAAAATGTAAATTTTCAAAAAGAGTCTTCTCTTGGTCTGCAAATGAACAATTTCTATGAGAAAATTAAAATTTTACACATTTTAGGGCTAAACTGCACAAAAGTTATTTTACACGCATACACAATTCATCGCTAGCCTGATTGCCTCTGATACTTTTCTATTCCTGGCAACTAGCATTGAGTTCACATTAGAAGGCAGCAACTCAGTCGAATTAGTTTCAAAATATTCAACAAATGTTCCATATAGCATAAGGAGGTTGTAATTCGTTGCAATTCGTTATTAATTACACTAACCACCATTATTCATGTATGATATTTATGTAAGGAGATAGTCGTAACTAAGCTGATGAGCCAAGCAGCGTTTTTGCTATCTTGGCCATTATAAGGATAAGTTGACACAGAGGGATTAAATACATACAATTTGTTGGGCATCTAACAGCGAAATCATGTGGATTAAACTATCTTTATGATTTGTTTTCCAAACTTGAGTAGGAATTGTTCCTTGCTTTCATTTATGGACGTCCACATATATCTTTAAAATTCGGACAAATAATATTGCTCCCAATTATAAATGAGCCAGCGGACGAATCCACTTCTAGCTATGCCCCACCCATTTCTAACCAAGCTCCGCCCACTGTTTACACGTGTTGGAATTGTTTTAAAAGATTGAAACAGGAATTCTCAGAATCTAAATTTCAAAATAACTATACAGGAAAGCTGTTTAATATTTTGAAATTTGACGCATATGCGTGCGTGCGTCCGTGCGCGCGCGCGTGCGTGCGTGGGTGCGTGGGTGCGTGGGTGCGTGAATGCGTGAGTGCGTGAGTGCGTGCGTGCGTGCGTGCGTTCGTGCGTGCGTGCGTGTGCGTGCGTGTGTGAGCGTACATGTGTACGTATGTGCGTGAGTCCACGTGGGGTCGCGCATATTTG
Organism: Chaetoderma sp. LZ-2023a; assembly: GCA_034401795.1. Classification (NCBI taxonomy): domain Eukaryota; kingdom Metazoa; phylum Mollusca; class Caudofoveata; order Chaetodermatida; family Chaetodermatidae; genus Chaetoderma; species Chaetoderma sp. LZ-2023a. The sequence continues at coordinate 29,532,651 of CM067375.1, read as the reverse complement.
CGATGTCGTACGTACGTACGAGAGTGTGTGTGTGTGTGCCGGATGTGTACCTTTGGAATATTTGCCACGTTGGGCCATTAATGGATCTTTCCAGTTTATCCTTCAATCATATGATGTCATATTCAACTATGTGACGTGTAGGATGACGTCATAACCAATTACGGCATGAATTTCGTAGCTAAGATCTTCACGAACGCTTAATTGATGGCGTACTAAGCATTGTTGTATGTTTTAACTATTTAATAAACATTCTATTGAATATTTTGAATCTAATTGACTGCGGGTTGTTGCTGCAACAGCGCCACATCAAATTGGTTTCAAAATATTCAACAGCTTACCTATACAGTTTGCTGGAAATTCATAGTCAATGAGATCAGGGATCGATCCCAAACCGGGCGATGCGTGGTTGGAGATTAGCTAAAGATGGGCGGGGCATAGCTAAAACTGGATTCATCCATCCCTCAGACGCGCGTGAAACAAGTGGCGATACTAGGCATTCAACACCATGAAATTAGGAGGGTGGGTAGGGCCTGGGCGTGCATGAGACAAGCTTGAATATTGGACAAGTGACGATAAACGGCAAATTGTGGGAACGCAACACGTTGGAACATATAACACATTGGTACGTGTGAAAAGCGGGGCCATGAGACAAGTGAGAATATGACAAGTGGGTCACGTGGCATTTTGGGCTATGAAGCAATAGAGGCATCCATTTCTACCTAAGCTCCGCATATTCTAGCTAAGCCCGCCCATGTCTAGCTAAACCCCGCCCATGTCTAGTTAAGCCAGCCCAGCCCATGTCTCGCTAAGCCCCGCCCATGTCTCGCTAAGCCCCGCCCATGTCTCGCTAAGCCCCGCCCATGTCTCGCTAAGCCCCGCCCATGCCTCGCTAAGCCCCGCCCATGTCTCGCTAAGCCCCGCCCATGTCTAGTTAATCCCCGCCCATGTCTCGCTAAGCCCCGCCCATGTCCAGCTAAGCCCCGCCTATGTCTTGCCAAGCCACGTCCATGTCTCGCTAAGCCCAGCCTCTTTCTAGTAAGCCCCGATCACTTTTTCCGCGTGATGGAATCGATGTATAAACTTTGGATCCTGAATGCTGAGAATCACAATTTGTAGCTTACTCTACAGGGAAGCTGTCGAATATTTTGAAATTAATTTGCTTTTGATGTCTATGGCAGTAACAGTGACGAGTCAAATTAGTTTCAAAAATATTCAACAGAATGTTTGTTAAATAGTTGACATACAATTCATCCTCTTGACTGACCTTTCATGACAGAGCTAGATACGTCCCTATGTATTGTGACAGCAGCCTAAATGACGAGATTGAATTGATTATGGCGTTATATACTTGAGTGACAGATCGGATCACTTTATTGCGGACATGAAACAAGTTGCGCCCTATATGACAAATGGGAAGTATGTAAAAAGTGAGAGCATGCGACCACTAGAGTTACTTAGAGTCCTGGGAACATGTGGCACGTTGGGGCATATTACAAGTGGGTAATTATGACAAACGGGGCCGTGTGACAAATGGGGACGTGTGACCAAGGTTGGCCTTTAGCAATTATGAACTTTGAAATACAACATATTCTTTCAAATGCGTGAGTATCTTTTATTGATTCTATACAAAGCTGTACAAAACAAATCTTCATTTTCACAACGATTACATTACTAAGTTACACAGGAATCACGATTACAAATCTTGATAAGGAAATATTTAATTAGTGATTTTGCTGGTGATGTACTAAATTAGGTCACGGTGACCTGCTTTATAATATGAACATGCCTAAGGTAACCTATTACATCCGGTCACGATTACACTTCATATTAAAATGGTGTGCATGGGGCTGAACTGCCTCAGCATGAAGACATGATGACCTCTGATTAAAGGTCATCTCCATACAGCAAATAGATGGAGGACATTGCAGTGGATATAGTATGGCGAGAATCAAATAACATACTTTAATTGTGATGACATAACGTCACCAATGAGTAAGAATTAAGATAACATGATTAGAATGGACATTAACACATGTACAAACGTAGACCCACCAAAACACACACTCACACATACTTTCTCCCTCCCTCCTGCCTCCCTCCCTCCACTCCACCGCCCCCCCCCCCCCCCTCACTCACGCGGGCACACGCATGAACGCAAACGGGCACGCAGGCACGCACACACACACACGCATGCACGCACACAGGCACACACACACACACGCACGCACGCACGCACGCACGCACGCACGCACACACACATACACGGGAACACATGCGTACGCACGCGCTCCCATGCACACACGAGAGCAGTGACATGTGGTCAATTAAAGACAGATCAAGGTTTGCAGTTTCGTATGGAAGAAAGAAAATTAAATAATTGAATGTAAATTTCTTTTGAAATACTGTAATAGATGCACATGATCTAGACATACAGTAACCCCTGGGGTCAAGGTGTAACCACATGAACAATGATCTGCACCTGTGGTCTAGGGGTAACCACATGAACAATGACCAGCAGCTGGGGTCTAGGTACAGATCACTGGACCAAGCACATCTATCCAACAGAAGGGTGTTGTCCACACCGCCATCAATCAGCAATAGCAACACGGGGGTCAAGCGGAAACCGTAGCTGAGGTGGCAGGAGGATAATGAGAGCGCTATGGTTATAAAACTACAGGTCACTGCTAGCCAAGATACTTGCTTCTCATACCCATGCACGTACTCATATGCAGGTAACATCACAGTACACACGCACGCGTACACGCACAGATACACCAAATCTTTCTGGCACACACACGCACACACACCCACACGCACACACACCCACACGCACACACACCCACACGCACACACACCTGCGCACTCGCATGCACACGCACACGCACGCGCACACACGCAGGCACGCACACACGCACGCACGCACGCACGCACGCACGCACGCACGCACGCACGCACGCACGCACACGCACACACCGTTCAAAATAATGTCCTATCTGATCATGCGGTCTGCTTCTTACTCGTTGTAGAACAGATGTTAGTGCTGCACGCCAGGATTAATGTATTAACCGATTTCTCGTCAAAGAACGGTTAATGAACATTTCCAGCTTTAGCTATGCCCCGCCTATCTCTAGCTAAGCCGCAACCACACCTTGCTCATGTTGGGATCGATCGATCACTGAACTCCCTGATTATCAATTTCCAGAAGACTATATGTGTAAGCTAGTGAACCTTTGAAACCATGGCATCAACAGCTCGCTCATGTTGGGATCGATCGATCACTGAACTCCCTGATTATCAATTTCCAGAAGACGAGACGTGTAAGCTATTGAATCTGTGACACTATGGCAGCAGCAGAGTCCAGTCAATTTGGTTTCAAAGAATTCAGCAGCATCTTTATTAAATAGTAAAGACAAATAGTTCGTACAACAACTCTTGGCCCGACACGAACCACCCGCACTTGACGTACTTATCTACATCATTTACGACGCCATGATTATGACGTCATCGTGTACGTCACGTGATAAATGGATAAAGTGGAAAGGTACATAGCCGAGTGACATATGGCATGCTTCATATCTACTTAGAGCTTACTCAAATTACTGTCTTAAATAATTTATGACATAATGTAGCCCTGTCCAAGCCCATATAAATATGACATGCATGGTCGCCACCACATTGATATATAATTATAATGTATTCAACGAACGAATATGGAACGTTATCAAACTGCAATTGGAGGAGACCATTCCCCGCTTGATTGCGCGATATGAGTATAGGAACTAATGAAGCGCATGTATAATGTAATATACCGTCAGTTGTCGCAGATCTATATTGCCTTCATCCATGGACTTGGATAAGATAGTTATCAGCGGATATGGCGGTCTTCGCATATGACTGTAATAATCGTAAATAATAATGATAATGTACAATTGTTACTCAGTCTACTATAAGATGTACTATCTGTTTTTCCCATATGTCATATGCATGTATGACCTGCGTGTAATAAGATTCAGTTCAGTTCAGTTCAGCTTATCTAACGCGAATACAGGCGCTATCAGAAATCAATAGGAATAATTTAAATCTTCAAAATAATTAAAATACAATGGATTTCTCTTTGAATAATTTTACTGAAATTATTGCTATCATAGGTTATACTGAGCCTAATGTGTTGAATGGGTTTGCCTTAATTTGACTACAATTAATTGCGAACTCAACCAACAATACCTCTCTGTCAAATTATGTTAACAAATTTTTCTCAAAATTATTTGCAAAGTTATTTTGAAATTAATTTCACAACTATTTTCAATTTTCTTCAAACTTGATTTTCAAAATTCCTTTTTAAAATTCGTTTTCAAAAATTCGGAAATTTGTTTCAAATTTGTTACTGGATAGCCGTCCTATTCGGCTATGGAGATACGCGTAATTCAAAATAACACCAGTCAATGGCATGAGAACCTGCATTCTTAAGATCACATGGTCCACCCTTACTCGCCACGTGTCATTCCACCCACCCCCACCACCGTCACACTCTCTCCAAGCGTTGGAAATTAAATAACCTTTTATTCCCTGAAAAGCAACTCTATTTCCAAACTACACCAAAAATAATCTGCTGGATATTTTGAAAGCATTTTGACTGAAAGTTTTAGCCGCCTCCAGCGGCAAAAACTTGCAGTGAAAATGTCTTTTTAAAAAATACTCAACAGCATACGCCCCATATTGTCGTGTATTGGTCGCTCCATGCCGGTAATGGGGGAACGAGTTAACTTGAAGCACAAATACATAAAGATATTAGAGGAAATTGGTTAGAGTTTTTCAACTGCTGAAGAAGGCCATACAGCTGAAACGTACAGTGATTTGACAGTATCCATTAGCAAGATTATATACCTATACAAGAAGACTGCTGGTCCAGCCCAGTTTTTCGAAGCTACTTGTTTAATCTTTATTGTATTTATTGTTGTTGCTTACTGTTATTAAATACTAAATATTAAATGCTTTTAAGGTTTTAATTCAAATTAATTAAATTAATTTAAATTAATTTAATTTAATTTTAATTAATTTAGTTAAATAGTTATTATTAATTTATTTACTGTCATGCAGGCCTTGTCAAAAACAATATGTAGGGCAAACAAAAGGTCCTTTCAGAGTGCGTGCCACTAGGCATATATCCGGCATACACCTGAATGAGGGCACTAGTGTACCTGAGCATTTCAATCTGCCAGACCATCTGATCCACCGTGATTTGGAAATTTACCAATTGAAGAGACGACAATTTTAGATACAGAAGAAACGGAAAATGTCGACTTCTCAGAGAATCATTCTGGATTAAATGTCTGCAGACAAAATGGCCTTGTGGCCTAAATGTAAACTCCGGCCTATCAGATACAAGGGGGATAATCCCTTTTGTCCTAACATACAATAGGAAAAATGTTGAAGTTGCGAAAATTTCCAAAGAGGAATACGATACATTACAAACCAAATTACGTGAACCCTTTCGGTCCAGACCCGTTATTGCCTTTAAGAAAAACTCTAATCTCCGCAGCCTATTAGTGAAAGCAAAACTATATAACGATCAATAATTGAAATACAATGGAACCTGTCTATAGTGACCACTTTGAGCACAGTCAAAGAGAAGTCGCTAAAGAAATCTGTTCATTTAGTATTGTTAATTAATACAGCTGCTGGCTTTTGAGACTACAGTCTGGTGGCCCTTCAAGACACGTGGTGGTACAATCGCTCATCTTCGAGATCCACCACACTCTGGTCCCACAGGCAGGTGACGCCCATAGACAGGCTGGGATGTAGACAGAAGAAAACTATTGTGTTGCGCTAAATATAAACTATATAACATACAATATATTAGAACAGAGCTAATATAAGCGATGATTGAGACAAAATCAACGAACTCTCAAGTAATAAAATAAACAAGAAATTTTCACTTTTGAAAACTGAGCCACTGCGTTAATAATAATATACTACTACTACTACTACTACTACTACTACTACTACTACTACTACTACTACTACTACTACTACTACTACTACTACCACCACTACTACTACTACTACTACTACTACTACTACTACTACTACTACTATTACTACTACCAAAAAAATATTGGCTATAAAATATAACTTTGTGTCAAACGATGGCGGTCCTTTAAGACGGGTGGTCTTATGATCTCCCGTCTTAAGGAACCACCATCTTGTGGCACCAGAAGGAAGTGTCCGCTATAGCCAGGTACTGGCGTAGATCGATGCGAGGCAACATGATCATAGCAATGAGTAGCCTGTATTATTGTTTTGTTTCTGCTGCGCGTCCAATCTACCATTCCTGCCTTCTTATTTCTCTATCGATCTGGCAATCATATTATCTATATCTGCAAAGAAACGCGGCTTGGTAAAAACAACCGTCGCCTTAAATAATATATTTCACGCTGAATACAAGTTCGAAATTTAATTTAAGATAATGTCACAATTATAATGTTGATTATGTTCAAACGATTGACTGAACGCATTACTTTGCTGTCTGTCTATTGCGGGCGGCGATTATTCAACAAGTTTTCAAACGGTATCATTTTTATCTCTAACTTTTATGTGAATTCAGAGGTTCATGGTTGGTGAGTGAGCATGACGCACCACGAGTCTTTCTCTAACAAACTACAACGCCAACTTAATGGGATGGTGCATATGTCTAATTATAACTTAACCAGAAACCTTTTAATGATCATAAAGAATCTAATGATCTAGCGACAGCCCCTGCCCCCACCTCACAAAACACCCAACCCCTTGCAACGCCACAGAGGCAATGACAAAGATAATGACGGTTATATAAATATGGTATGGTTCCTTTTGCCATAAATTACTTGACGTATTGGGCATATCTAGATATTTGAAGCACGACAGTAGGCTATATAATAGGACATGGCCATGAATGGTTCCTCGAGAACTCCATTAGGCGATGATTCAAGAAATGCTACGATGGACCACGAAACACTCGCTAAACTTCGCGCCCTGCACGACTTCCTGTTGTATTACGCATCAGTACCACAACCAATCATCACAGGTATTCCATCAGCCATATGCATATTCGGTGCTGTGACGAACTTCATTTTGTGCGCCAGTCTTTTGCGATACCGGCGATACTCGTCACTTGTTAATATCATCATTATCAGTTTAGGCATTACAGATTTCTTCTCGTGTTTGGTAGCGTTTGCGGCATTAAATGCGATCGTACCAAAAATTGTCACCCCTAAATTGGGCTTTCTTTGCCACGTTCTTTGGTATACAGGAGGTTGTTTCGTCTACGTTACTGCGTATCACTTGTGCTTCTTCGCGATTCTGCGTTTTTTGCAACTGAGTCGGCCATTATGGTCACACGCTATGCTAACACCATCGCTGGTCACAAAAGTGTGTGGTATGATTTGGTTCGTCTGTGCTCTGGTTAGCGTTCCGGTAGGGGTACTTTACCACCCAATAACCGTACCGATTGACGGGCAGATGATTTGGGTGTGTTCATACCCACCAGGTGTAACTCTGATAAGAAACATAATTATGGCTTTCTTTCTCAACATCCTACCTCTCTGCATCTGTATTGGCTTCCATATCGCGAAACAGATCACCGTATCTAAGTCAAAGGAAATTGAGGAGGATCAGCAAGCAATGAAGGGCAGTGCTAGAAAGCGCACGGATACCCGGGCATTGATCATTGTACTGGTAGTATTCTTCTGTACTTTCATATGGACAGCCGTTCACATGTTTATTCATGATATTCTCAAAATACCATTTCAACCATATCATCTAATGTTGTACATCTACGAGTTATACGTACGTGTTGTCGGCTCTGTGATAAACCCTTGGATATACGCCATAGCAGCTGCGCCAATACGACGAGATATGTTCAACTTTGTTATGTGTTCTGACAGCCCACCTCCTCCTGTAGCCACCCATCAGCGATCCGCGGCTCCCACCACCATCTGTTCTGATAGCTCGTTATGTCCTAGTTATTAGTCGCACACCTACTGATAACTAGTATATAACATCTAACAGATAACAACAGCGAGATAGTGTTTTAAGCGTTAGCTATTTTGTGTGCTTAGACGCATTACATATTTTCTCGGGACACAATCCCGAGTTGGAATGTGTGGAATCTATGTGCATAATTACTGTTCTGAGAGCGCACCTCCCCTCCTGTAGCGGCGGATCGTGGATCGGTGGCTCCCATCGCTTTCTGCTCTAGCAACCCTAAATGTTCTACTACTTCAGGGATCGAGCTACCGCTACTACTACTACTACTACTACTACTACTACTACTACTACTACTACTACTACTACTACTACTACCACTACCACTACCACTACAACTACTACTACTACTACTACTACTACTACTACTACTACTACTGCTACTACCTACTGCCGCTACTACTACTACTACTACTACTACTACTACTATCGTGTAGCCTTGATCCACTTCCAAATCATTTGCTGAAGGAATGCATCCACGCGGTATTACCAATAATGACCAAAATCATCAACATCTCGCTAGAATCCGGATCCGTGCCTGATAGTTTTAAATCTGCATACGTAATGCCATTGTTAAAGAAACCGTCCCTAGATCAGAACGTGCTTGGTAACTATCGACCCGTTTCTAACCTATCTTACATCTCGAAGCTACTAGAAAAGACCGTCGCTGATCGCCTTACTCACTACCTTGATATTAATAATCTGCCTGAACCATATCAAAGTGCATATCGGAAGGTTCATAGTACGGAAACTGCGTTACTCCGAGTGCAAAACGACATCCTCTGCTCTATGGATAACCGCATGTGTGTTCTACTGGTGCTTCTCGACCTGTCTGCTGCGTTTGATACGATCGACCACAACATTATGTTATTACGGCTGCAAGAACTGGGTATATCCGGCACAGCTCTTGCTTGGTTCAAGTCGTACCTCACGTGTCGTCATCAGACCGTCATCATCAACAATTCCAGGTCACCTGAGCGCAGTTTACACTCGGGGGTACCACAAGGATCCGTCTTGGGCCCCTTGTTGTTCACCATATACACAGCGCCGTTAGGTCAGTTGTTACGCTCGCTTGGATTCGAGTACCACTTCTACGCAGATGATACGCAACTATACCTTGCCTTTTATCCATCTGATCAATTAAACGCGAGTGAAACTTTAGAACATGTCATTCATGAAGTTAAGTTGTGGATGCTAAACAACCTCCTACAGCTTAACGATAAGAAGACAGAGATACTGGCAATCACATCACGTCACCTGCGACCTCAGCTTAAAATAGAATCTCTTCAGATTGGCGAGGACAATATTTCATTTAGCTCAACTGCCCGTAACATCGGCATAATCTTTGATGACACCATGTCAATGAAAAATCAAGTAACCTCTATATGTAAATCTGTTTATTTTCACTTACGGAACATTAACAAGATCAGAAAGCTATTGGATGATAATGCTATAAAAACGCTTGTACACGCGACCATAACTTCGAGACTGGATTACGGGAATTCTTTGCTAGCTGGCATATCAACAGCAGAACAGCTTACCAGTCTTCAGAGGGCTCAGAACACTGCGGCCAGATTACTATCACGGACTAAGCCATATGAACACATTACACCTGTTTTGAAATATCTTCATTGGCTACCAGTTAAACAGCGCATAAATTACAAACTTGCACTACTGGTTTTCAAATGTCTAAATAATCTTGCCCCGCCATATCTAAGATCGTTGATCGTACAGAAGACAGCGCCAAGGGCTCTCCGATCAAGTAGTCGTTTACTCTGTGTAGTGCCACCATCCAATCTACTAATCGGCCAACGCGCGTTCTCTAGAGCTGGCCCCAAGCTTTGGAACAGTCTTCCACCACATATACAAAATTGCCGTAAAATTGAACCTTTCAAATCTGCTCTCAAACCATATTTATTTTCAATTTAAGTTTTTGTACATAATTGTGTAATTTTATATAATCTTGTAAAGCGCCTTTGAGCTTCAATTGGAATTGGCGCTATATAAATGCATACATACATACATACATACATACATACATACATACATACATACATACATACATACATACATACATACATACATACATACATACATACATACATACATACATACTACTACTACTACTACTGCTACTACCTACTGCCGCTACTACTACTACTACTACTACTACTACTACTACTACTACTACTACTACCTACTGCCGCTACTACTACTACTACTACTACTACTACTACTACTACTACCACTACCACTACTACTACTACTACTACTACTACTACTACTACTACTACTACTACTACTGCTACTACCTACTGCCGCTACTACTACTACTACTACTACTACTACTACTACTACTACCTACTACCTACTACTACTACTACTACTACTACTACTACTACTACTACTACTACTACGACTACTACTCTACTACTACTACTACTACTACTACTACTACTACTACTACTACTACTACTACTACTACTACTACTACTACTACTTCTACTACTACAATTTATATAATATAATTTATCAATTTGTTACGTATATGTCACAATTGTTGAACATTGTGAAACTGATTTGAATGGAAGCTAGTGCTATTGGTTTCAAAATAATCAACAGCCTATCTATGACCTGACTGAAAAAATGAGATATTGCGATTTCAGGTTGAAATGGATAAAATTGTTTTGATCTGACTTATGCAGTCATGAGCTGTTAAAGTCTCGAAATCGTCAACTAAAACACGTATGAAAGGGAAATCTGAGCTCGGAGAATTCCTTCGTATTTTAACAGAAGATATAGCGAATTGCTGCCTCTGCCAAGACAATCACACATCGCTGGGTATCATCTTAGGCCCGATTTATAAGTCGAACTTCCCATGTGCTGTGTCAGGTAAATCTGCCTGAAAACGACAGAGTCCTAACTAGTTCAACATATAAATCAACCAGTCGTCATTAGCGCGGCGCGACAGAAGTTCGACTTATAAAACGCAAAAATGCTTGAAAATAACATTGTTTAAATTGCATAGTTTTAGAGACTTAAATTGTGCATCTAAATGTAATGAAACGAAATAAATCTTAACATATGGTAGTTTCATTTAATAGAAATTAATAGAAAAAAATTAGTTGGGAAATTGAATTAGGGAGTCGTGTCTCTAATTCAATTTCACAACTTAAAAAATTATATTAATTTATGCGAAATGAAAACATCATATGTTAAGATTTCTTTCGTTTCATTACATTTACATACACAAATTAAGCTTCTAAAAGTATACAATTTTAACAATTTAATTTTGAAACATTTCGGTGTGAGTATTAAGTATTAAAAACACAATCTACATCCTTGAAGGACCTTGTTATTTATTATTGTATTACCACATTTAACAACACATTGATATTTTCCTTATTTGTTCCATCAGAATCAAATAATTCGCATAACCAATTTAGAATTCATGTTCACTTCTACATTTGTCTATCCCGGTAACTGATTCTGACTTAGATATATAGTCCCATCGTGTACATGTATCAGGCCCACACCAATACAATTCTATCTGGCATGTGCAGGACAGAACTTGGGACAGCAATGTCTTTCAATTCAATTATATTCAAAAATTCAACAGAACATTTTTGTACGTCGTGCTCAAAATTGTTTTATTTTGTAGACATATTGACTTATTTATGAGCTTAGTACAGTTGTGACATCTATGTGTGTAGCTTGACGCCATGCAGAGGCCCTGAAAATTAAGACAAAAAATAATTTGTGTGGGACTTTATTTGTGGGGGTGGGTGGGGGTAGGGTAGGGGATGTTGCCTTAGACAAACACACGTGTTACACCCCCTTAAGTTCAGTCCTGGGCACGTGCAATTTTCTGCCTAATAGTGTAAAAGTCACTGTGAGCAAAGCGACGGAAACACAGTGATTATCCTCGTCGGGATACGAGGCGCAGAGCAGTCACGGAAACTGGTGCCATATTTATTGTCGTTCTTCCTCTGAAGTCTCGTCGTGCCATTGCAGATTGAGAGCCCGCATGACGAAACATATGCTGTCCGCTGCTCCATCCATCTGTCAAAAACACAGATAGCACATTTAATTTATGTCAACACCCTAATAACGCAGGTTTTTGAGACGGTACTGGGCCAATACCTGGCCCCGTAACCCCCGTCATCTGGGCACATCCCGAGATTATCTGTGCAAGCCACCATGGCCGTCTTTGTATCATATAAGGGGAGACGAATTTAATATTTTGTTTTGCGAAAATCCCTTCCAAAGCTCAAGAACGGAGATGGGAAAAAATTAAAATAACGCACAATTTCAAACTCCGATATTTTAAGTTCTTACAGTATTCTGTATCCAATTGTCACGGTTGATCAAGAAAATCCAAAACGGTTTTCTCAGTAAATGTCCATTTGCAGGCCAAGAGAAGGGTGTTTTTTAATTTACCACTGATATAGCTGGCTCATAACGAGCCATTACAGTGGTAAATTTTCAAAAACTACTCCCCTCCTCTTGACATGCATATGGATGCTTCTCATAACCATTAAAGGGTTAACAAAGCTACAGAGAACAAAAAGAGAAAATTCTGAGAAATTCCGAGTGATAAAGATTTGGCTGTGAAAACATTGCTAGAGGGAAAGAATGGTGAAAGTAATGCCTTAAAATTCCAACATTATTCATTTTCTCGATATGGAAAAATTAAGTTAGGAAGGTTTATAAAAAGCCATCGAATGCTCAAATTTATAAAGGAATATTTCGATTTCCTCTAACGAGATGTCCATTTGCAGACGAAGATAATATTATTTTTGTAAGATTCGCACTGGAATAACAGGCTCAGTTATCTAGACTGCATTCCCATTGGTAAAAATAATCTTTCCTTGGTTTGCTAATGGAGATTTCTGACGACCACTGCAAGGGCCGTTTATGGATAGTTTAAATGTCAAAAGAGTACAATCTCAAATAAGTATCTGATAAGCCAAAGGTGGCGGGCGGAGATAGCTCATAGCTTCATGGAGATCGTATCCTTAAAGTAGAAACAAAGAAGGGTCAATCGATTTTCTATAAAACACACAGTTCTGTCGTCAAGCCCATAGTTAAGCTATTATATAAGTTATTCCTGTGGAATTTATCTTTTTCATTTTGATTATAATTGTGTTAAAAAAACGATATATCAATATAATATTTTATGCCGGATAATTCAACTTATGACGTCATAGATTGAATCTCATCCCGGTTTAATCCATGATCATGACTCCCAGAATTCAAAGGTGTATACAGTTGGCTGTGATAACTAGGTAGATAATAGGGCTATCGAAATAATATATAGTGTGCAGATTGAAGTGTGTTGGATTATTATCAAACTTTATGGAACATATTTGTTATTTTCAGATTTAAATTTTTAACCATTCAGTTGACCTCTATTGTATGGAGATGCCAGCCGATGGATGAATCCAATCTGTCACTCAAGTCTATGACATCATAGTGAATTACCTAACTTGTAGCCGGATGTTACAATCAAACTACGTAATGGATACCGTAGCTAAGACCGCCATGAACTTATAATGTGTATGTGTACGCGGCATGTGCACGAATTTTATGTATTTAATGCTTAAGGATATGTGTCTCATTCAATAAAGAACCTTTGCACGAGATATGAGATGCCTGTTGATCTCTGTTCAATTTACCCAGAATGCAATGCTACCAAGTGTGCTGTGCTACCCAGCATGCGATTATTATTATTATTATTATTATTATTATTATTATTATTATTACTCACCGCTTTCGCCATAGATGTCCCTGCTAAATGGCCTGTATCTGTATCGACGCGAAGCAACAATGGGTTGGACTGAAATACAGATATATGCAAACTTAAAGCTATCGCAATTCGATAAGATCACTAATTTTAGGTAAGAAAAATCTCCAAGATCTGTTGCTCTGTAATTCAAAATGCATTTTATATGTACCGGACTATTTACGTAGTACAGTATAGTGGAGGTATGTTCACCGAATCGATAATTACAAGCGCAATCGAACGTAGTAGTAGTAGTAGTAGTAGTAGTAGTAGTAGTAGTAGTAGTAGTAGTAGTAGTAGTAGCAGCAGTAGTAGTAGTAGTAGTAGTAGTAGTAGTAGTAGTAGTAGTAGTAGTAGTAGTAATAGTAGTAGTAGTAGTAGTAGTAGTAGTAGTAGTAGTAGCAGTAGCAGTAGCAGTAGTAGTAGTAGCAGTAGCAGTAGCAGTAGGAGTAGTAGTAGTAGTAGTAGTAGTAGTAGTAGTATTAGTAGTAGTAGTAGTAGTAGTAGTATTAGTAGTAGTAGTAGTAGTAGTAGTAGTAGTAGTAGTAGTAGTAGTAGTAGTAGTAGTAGTAGTAGTATTAGTAGTAGTAGTAGTAGTAGTAGTAGTAGTATTAGTAGTAGTAGTAGTAGTAGTAGTAGCAGTAGCAGTAGCAGTAGGAGTAGTAGTAGTAGTAGTAGTAGTAGTAGTAGTAGTAGTATTAGTAGTAGTAGTAGTAGTAGTAGTAGTAGTAGTAGTAGTAGTAGTAGCAGCAGTAGTAGTAGTAGTAGTAGTAGTAGTAGTAGTAGTAGTAGTAATAGTAGTAGTAGTAGTAGTAGTAGTAGTAGTAGTAGTAGCAGTAGCAGTAGCAGTAGCAGTAGTAGTAGTAGTAGTAGCAGTAGCAGTAGCAGTAGCAGTAGGAGTAGTAGTAGTAGTAGTAGTAGTAGTAGTAGTAGTAGTAGTAGTAGTAGTATTAGTAGTAGTAGTAGTAGTAGTAGTAGTAGTAGTAGTAGTAGTAGTAGTAGTAGCAGTAGCAGTAGTAGTAGTAGTAGCAGTAGTAGTAGTAGTAGTAGTAGTCAAAGCGAACAGACGTGTCTTTTGGCTCTGCTATTAACGTCGATTTCAGACGAATTCTATTACGCCTATATGATTTATTTTTGTCTGGGTCTTGTGTAAATGTGTATACGTTAGTTTTGTTCTAATTATTTTGTGTATTTTTTGTTGGAGGTCGTCTTGTTGCGGTGAGGTTCTCCACTTTTACGGTAGTCTGTTCTACCGTGATAGCCATTTTACCTGACTGTTACGGCACCCGTGTTCGTGTTTATTGTCCTTCTTTAGGTGCTTTTTTCATTGTTTATGCCGGTTTTAAACGGCTCATTTATTATTTGTGGATTGGTGTTATTTCACTGGTCTGGCTGCTCATGTCTATGTTCCTCGTTCGCTTGTTAGCGGGTAGCGGGTTATTAAGCCATACACGTGACCGTAAGCGGAGAAGAAGTGAAAGATAAATTGCTTGAGGATGGGTTGGTGGTTAATGGAGAGGTGTGTAAGATACAGGAAGTCGACTCGGACAAGTTATTGGTCAAAATAAAGGCGCCTTTGGAAATTCCAAATAATAGAATTGGTTTTGAAATGTCCAAATATGGCGTAGTTGTTTCAATAGAACATGAAACTTATGAATTTGATAGGCTGTTGGCAAATGCGGTGAGGAGGGTATTGATGAAGGATATTAAAACTCCAATTCCCAGTACCCTGTTTATTGACAATGCCTTCTTTCAACCTCTGTGGTATAGAGGTCAGATCAAAACGTGTCAGATCTGCTCTGCTACTGATCTTTTGGCGAGTGCATGCATGTGTTCCTATGGGAATAGGAACAAATGCATAATCCGGTGGTAGTGGTGGTAGTGGACAAAATTGACGTTTTGGATGAGGGTGTGCCGCTAACTCCTATACCAGCTGTTAAGGATAGTGTTGTAATGTCTGACACTGACAGTTTACCTCCTGGGCAGACAAGGTTCAGATCTCATTCTTCTCTCAGTATCGGGATTTCTGTGTTAGATGACATGACTGTCTCCTTGTCAGACTTAACAGGGAATGTGACGAAATCAGCAGAGAGTGATAAAGATTTGCCTTCTAATCATCCAAACACTGGGTCTGCTATTAAAAGACATAAAGATGAGTATAGTTCAGACTCTGAAACTGTTGAGGTAGATGATCAAGATATGTCATTTGATGACGATGATAACTTGTCCATTGCTGAATCTGATATATCAGTTAGTTTACAGCCATCACAAAAGAGTGAAATGGTTATGCACCGCTCAGAAAAAGGACAGTTTTTAGTTCCATATGTAACCAAGAAGGGGGTGCGCTACAGAAATTTGAAATGTGTGCAGTGATTCAGACATTTCAAAATATAAACATTCGACTATTGTTGATTTAACTACGTCTGAGTTCACGGGAAAAGTGGGTAACTGGTCAAAGAAGAACACACGTAATAAATCAAATTAAATCATGTTCGGTTTGATTAATTCTTTCTTCTTAATGATTATCTGCACATTAAAGTGTAGAGGTCTTAACTCCTAATGATGAAATAAAACGACGTACTCTAATAGAAGAACTGCATTTGAGGAAAGTTGACATTGTTATGCTTCAGGAAACCAAATTTAGAAGTCATAATGCGATATATAAGTATAAACAATCAACAGGTGGGGAGCTTTTCTATTCACTTGCTAATGAGCCAAGCGCTGGTGTTGTAATTTTATTTTTACCAAAGGCTCTTAGCTGTGTTAATATTATTTCATCATTACCGCTGGGTTAAAGTTAATTTTGACCTTGCAGGGACTGTTTTTACATTGATATCGATATGTGCACCTGCATCGCATTCTCAGAGAACAGGTTTTTAAATAATATTACAAACATTCTCCAGGGTAATTCCGAAAACCTCATTTTGGGTGGTGATTTTAATTGTATTTTTAATAATGAACAAGATAGGAATATGGTTGGCAGATATAGCGATACATCTCATGTAAGATTGAAACAGATGTGTGATACTCATAATTTAATGGACAGTGATAGGATATTACAACCAGATGGCCGTGAATTTACATGGTATTATGATAAGAGTCTTATTGCATCGCGGACGGATATAATTTTTATTGGTGAAATTTTGAAGGGGAGCCTTGCGCATGTAGGTGTTCACCCTGTCGCCTTCTCAGATCATAGAATGTTTTACATAAAATTAGATAATAATGATTGGCTTAAGCGTGGTCCAGGCTTCTGGAAATTTAATAATTCTCTGTTAGGTGACACTGAGTATCACTGTTGTGTAAGCAGCTTTTGGCAGTACAAATTACGAAATAAATATTCATATGAGAGTTTAATATCGTGGTGGAAGGATGTTAAAATGTGGTTTGTACACATATAAAAAAATATGGCATCAGAAAAGCGCAAATATCGCGTAAAGAAAAATCTGGAACAATCGTTAATTTTGACTACTTGAAGAGTTGCTAATGGTGATACTCAGGTAACTAAAGAGGTAAAGGTGATCAAAGAAAATCCAGTACAAATTAATAAATATAAAGCTGAAGGTGCAATGGTAAGAAGTAGGACGCAGTTATATGCAGAAGGAGAGAAAAAAACCGACAAAATTCTTCTATAATTTAGAAAAGTACAGAGGTATTGAAAAAATAATTAGGAATTTAAATAGGGATACGTGCTCATCACAAAATGAGATTATGTCAACTGATGAAGCATTTTACCAGTCATTATATAGTTCAGAGGGAAATGATGAAAGGAAATCAGCTGATATGCTAGATAATGTAAAGAATATGTTTATGGAAAGCAGCAAGGACTTTTGTGAAGGTAATTTAACAGTAGGAGATTTAACCATGTCCCTTAATAAAATGAAACTAGGCAAAGCACCAGGAGCTGATGGGCTGACAGTTGAATTTTATTTAACATTTTGGCATCTCATTGGTCCAGAATTTATTAAAGTAGTTCATCAGAATTTTAACAGGTCAAGCTCCCACCATCTATGTCCCAAGCTTATGTAGGGTTAGTGTTTATAAAGGGTGAGCGAGAAAACTTGGGAAACTCCAGGCCTCTTTCACTTCTGTGTGTTGATTATAAGACAATTTCCAAAATTCGTGCACAAAGGCCTAATGGTGTTTTGGATGAAGTTATTCACACAGACCAGACCTGCTCTATACCTGGCCGATCCATACTAACTAATACTTTCTTAATACGAGATACAATAAAGAGTATCAGTAAAGATAACATCTCAGGTGCAGTTATAGGGCTGGATAATGAAACGGCCTTTGATAGATTAGAATGGAGCTTTCTGCTTAAGTCATTGAGACACATTGGATTAGGCCCTAGTTTTATTAAATGGGTACATATTCTTTACAATGATATTAGTAGTATATATTTAATTAATAATTATTTAACTGAATCTATTATCCTAGAGCGAGGTGTGCGACAAGTATGTGCATTGTCCCCTTTGCTATTTATTATTGTAATGGAAACTTTAGGGCCAACAATTAGGGCTGATGCAGCATGGATACGCCACTATTAATTGGGAAATGGTATTGGATAATTGTTTTAACAGATTTTAGGTTTGAATGTAAGAGTTTTAATATTTAAAAATGTGTATATAATTAACACTGATGTTGTTGGATTTTAGAAATATATATTAAACATCTTATTGCATTTATTTCTACATTATACTGGCGTATATTGTTTATTTAATTCACTTTACTGGAGTTTAATGGGTTTTTTTATCATGTTACCAAAAAAAAGTAGTAGTAGTAGTAGTAGTAGTAGTAGTAGTAGTAGTAGTAGTAGTAGTAGTAGTAGTAGTAGCGACATGTTTCGGTCGAATTAGTTTCAAAATATTAAACATATGATCCATTGTAATTCAAAGGGTTAAGTATTCATAGCCATGACTTTACCTGATTGGGATGTTTGCCAATCACGTGCTGCAGCTGCGCTATGAATTTATATGAGTGTAGTGGCAGTGCTCTGTCATCATGGTCTCCAGTCATCACCAGAATAGCGGGATACTGACGCCCGTTGATTGCAAGTGCAACATTGTGAAGGGGAGAATACCTGGATGAAGATATAATCTTTAGAAATGGTGGTATACAGATTATGCAACCTGTAGCTCAAGGGCATATGTGACCTATGGTAGAATGTTGGGTTTTGTTTGATAATTTATTTTTGACAATTGTTTCTCATTCCACAGATATCAGTCATAGAGAGAAATGTTGTTGGCACTTTTTGGGTGGCCATCTTGCGGTTTTGGCGGCCATCTTGAATGTTTTATTTACTGATAGAAACATCTCTGATTCTATTTTACATTCAAATGACCTCTTCCTGGATGAATTAGAGTTCCAGGAGGAAGTGTAAGCTCTATGCGAAACCTGTATGGAACAACATGTTGACAAGGTGCAGATTATTTCCAAAATCATCAGTACATTAATTCTTTCAGTGAAGGAGAATCTTGAAAGCGTCGGTGCCACACGTGGGGAACAATATCCAACATATAAGGCGAGGACCATATACATGCGCATAGTACTGGCACTTCTACACTTCAAGACTCCGTGACAAGATGACTGGACTCTCCATCTTACTTCACTTGAACAATTGTGCCCATATTTCTTCATCAATAACAGATAGAAGTATGCTCAGTGTATTCCAGAGTACGTATCCAAGATGTATCACCTACAAATCATTGACCCAGATTGATTGGAGTATTGCTGTCAGTGGAACTTCAGTGTGAAGTAGAGATGTATCCATTTCTGGATTTTGGGTCTAGACCAGGAACTTGAGCAAGAAAATCGTAAATTGAAGGTCATGACAGGTATACGCGGAATGCCTGGCCGCTCACTGAAAAAGAGGAAAGCACGCCATGAAGAGTCATGAGCACTGCTAGCTATGAATGAAAACAATGTAATAAAACTTACGAAAGTAATGCAATAAATGAACCCATTCCGGTACAAAGGAAACAAACTGGTTAACATTATCACACAGCCAGTTCTCCGAGAAGATACAACCAAGAGAAGTGTGGAAAACCTCCATACATCAGTTTGAGTGAATGTCGTCTCATTGGAGAAATCAATCTTTGGTACAAACTGTTAAAGCTGAAATTGAAAACCGGGACATACACAAGAAAACAAACTAATGTCGTGGCTGGTAGTAGTAGTTGAGCTGAAAGCGAACCGACCGCTGTTTGCTCGGATAGCCACTGTCTCTAAGACATGACCAGACAATGGCATCCTAAATGCAGTATGCTCATGTGAATTCTCGAGTGTTGTGCATTCACTGTTTGCGCTAGATGCCTGTTTTGATGAGAATAAATTCACGCAATCACTAGAGCAACCAGTGCCTGTCAAAAATGGAGATCACATTGGAATTATTGGTCACAGAGCCATTATAATTGATGGAATGCAAGTTGTGCAACAGCTTGCTGCCACTAGTGACCCGAAATCTTAACTCCGTTCATATAGCCAAGTCACATATCTGCAGCACCCATCAAGACATCAATGAAACAATTCTTGGCTAGTGGCCAGACAAAATAGAGTCTCGTGGAATATTTGGTCAATAAAGCACGAAAACACTTTAATCGACTTCTAACGGAATAGGAGAGAGCACACTCTGTTTCCATAAGAGTTACCGGGAGTAAGAATCGCATGCTTTACGTGGAAAGGATATTTGATGAAATTGGTGAAAATATAGAAACTGCATTACATTCTTCTATTTTGCGTTAACCTGCACATGACTTATTCAAGCAAACTGATTTTTTCCGGACCGAAGAGCAAAGGAATTGGTTTTTCTAGGTGCTCCAACCCTCTATGCAGCTTTTCCTCGAGGTGTGTTTGGGTTGGCCAGAAGCTTTGCCTACGACCACTGAAGATTTCACAATGCTGCAGAAAATGTTCTGTTGTTTCCTCTGCTTTCTGACAGCTGCAAAAGGCGTTTCCACAAATTTTCAGTGCAAGTCGGCTGTGGCCTGCCCTCAATCAAATAAGAGCCGTCTGGACCCATCTTGGTAAGATGCAGAGTGAATCTTTCATTTCATTGCGTTTTCTCAGTTTGATGTTCTGTTTCAGCTCATCAAAACTGATTTGCTCGATCCGTCTGTTCTTGGTTGGATCCTTCTTTAGCTAACTTGTCAGCTCTTCATTTCCAGCTATCCCACAATGGGCCAGTATCCATTGGAGAATGACATGATTTTCAAAGCACATACTTGTTGCTGACTCCAGTAAAGGCAGAGTAGAATCCTTTCCAGTTAGAAGAGAGTGTAGTGCTGACAATGAGTCAGTGACGAAGTCAACTTTCTTTGCTGATGTACCTCTTTCCACCATTGTTATGCATGGCATAGCGTCATAAAATGTGTGCAGTGCTTTCCATTAGAGGTACCAGGAGTAAGAAGCGCATGAGTAAGAAGCACAGGATTCGCCAGAAGCGTGTCTATTATGCAATTGTTGAAACTATATCAAATGCGTTACTCAAATTCCATGCATTTACGACACAACTTGTAAAACTTGGTACTCGATAAGAACTATCCACGTAGATCTTGCTGTAATGGTGTGAGTGCGCGTGCGTGCGTGCGTGCGTGCGTGCGTGCGTGCGTGCGTGCGTGCGTGCGTGCGTGCGTGCGTGCGTGCGTGCGTGCGTGCGTGCGTGCGTGCGTGCGTGCGTGCGTGCGTGCGTGCGTGTGTCGAATTCCATGCCTTTATGAAACAACTTGTAAAACTTGGTACTCCATAAGAACTATCCACGTAGATCTTGCTGGAATTGGTGTGCGTGTGCGTGTGCGTGTGCGTGTGCGTATGCGTGTGCGTGTGCGTGTGCGTGTGCGTGTGCGTGTGCGTGTGCGTGTGCGTGAGTGAGTGAGTGAGTGAGTGAGTGAGTGAGTGCGTGCGTGCGTGCGTGCGTGCGTGCGTGCGTGCGTGCGTGCGTGCGTGCGTGCGTGCGTGCGTGCGTGCGTGTGTGTCAACTGCACCTTCCCCGTACAAGCCATAATGTTGTTGCAGGAAATATTCAGAAAATCACTTACTGAATCTGAGAAACTACAACCAACAAGAGGAACACTTGAACAGCACCTGACACGGACACAGTATCAAGATATTGTGTTGAATCATGACAAAATTACCAAACCAATTCTACCATCACCACTCGAAGATGGTTGGACGTTGGATGATGTGTGCTATACACCAATCATCGCCAACCTCGCCCCATCACCCAAGACAATACAAGACCTTGTCAGCAGCAACTGTGGAAAGGGCATGTGCAGAAATGTGTGGTGTTCATGCAAACGGGCTGCAATTGTTCGTAGGGGGATCTGTAAATGTGATACAGTGGAAGAAGTGTGTGCAAATTGTGAAGCTGATGAATACATCCACGTAGAGAGCGACTCAGAGCATAATGCTGAAGACTACTAGGTACAGGTCTTGGTACGCTTTCTGTACATTTTGGGAACATATATGATGAATTTCATGTGACTACAACTGTTTATTTTAATAAATACGTAGCAAATTTTAATTGTAATTATTATGCTCTCTGATGATATACGACATGCCATACTTACAGTGATTTCATGTTTTGATGATGATTTGATGGCGGCCATATTGGATTTATGCGAAAGAAAGAACTGTCCAACTGACAAAAATAGTTATTTCAATGGATTCCCATTACCAGAAAGACAAAGACTGGCCTTTTAGATCAATCATAAATGTTATATACAAGCAGAGATATAGACATTTCTAACCGGAAACCGAAAGAAATTAAATGCCAGCCAAATATCAAGCATGGTCAGCCAGAAAATGCCATCAACATTTTTCTCAAGAATTTGAGGTCTTCTGAACAGGAATATATAAAAATTATCTTTAAGTTCAACCATTTCACATTTGCCCACCCCCTCCACCCCCACCACCCCCCCCCCCCCCCAGGACTACTGATAATATACTGATAATGTACGACGAGTGTATGCTTAGGGCCAGGAATTTGACAGAGCTATAACTTCCTGCGGGCTGGTGGGCAAACGGTCGGTTGGATGGTTGGTCGGATGTTCGGTTGGGTGGTTGGTCGGATGGTGTGTTTGGTGGTTGGTCGGATGGTCGGTTGGGTGGTTGGTCGGATGGTCGGCTGGACGGGCATGCAGGCGGGTTGGCTGGAGGGCGGGTCGACGGGTGGACAAGCGGGCAGGCGGGTGTCGTGGGGTGGTGGACACTGTATATAATTAAGCTCACTTGACAAGGTAAGCGAATTCATCTGGTTCATCAGAACATCCGTATTCAGAGTTCACTGGAGAGCCTCGTTTCATAAACCGCAGCATGTCCATTATACTTTAAAACATGGCGAATACATATTACTGTCAAAGAACTGCATAATCGACATTTCCTGTTAGCCATCAGCGTGTGGTTCTTTAAAAGCAGCGACATATTCCATGCTGAGAATGGAACTGCACATGGAACAGTAGCAATATGCGCAGCACTGTCCTGATAATACTGCTTACTGGGCCAATACTGAACCAATATCGGGCCATATTGGGCCAGGATAGAGGATATGTCAGTCAAATATATGATACAATAATGAATTATGTCTCATGCAGGTTGGCGTCACAATCGATTACGTCATGAAGTCGTGAACGGCGTATCTAAGCTTGTCATAACACTTAATAATCCGTCAAGTTGTAGGAATTGTACGTCTATTACTATTTAATAACAATTCTGTTGAATATTTTGAAAGTAATTTAACAGGGTGATGTTGCTGCCTATGGCAGCCACAGGACATCGGCATATTAGTTTCAAAATATTCAACAGCCTACCTGTATTGTTACCTGGAAATGATGTCCCGGGAGTCCAGTCTTCAAACGATCCCAACACGCACAAAACATGGGTGGAGGAATAGGCTGAGAATAGTTTAAACTGGATTCATCCATAATTGATCTAGTACGGGCCCAGTAGCCTGGATTATCAGGGATCCATCTGACACAAACACGGTTCTTCCATTTACCAATTTTCTATGTTACACTTTCGATCATGCCTAGCTATTCAAAGTACAATAGTTAACGAGTGGATGGCACGCACATATTCTGGAATCGGTAGGAAAATTAAATCTAAATACTTGGCTGCCGTGCAACATAAGGCTAGTAAAATATTACCTATGAATAAAAACAAGAACGCCTGAAGCATACAATGTTTCGCCTGTAAAGGCAAGGATAGTGTGGATTGCTGAAACAAACTAGGCATGGTGCTATACACATGTTCGGTGACGAGCACATATTATAAGTCAAACCCCATTAAAAGCTTAGGCAAAATTTCCAAATGTCGAATTGGTAATCATGCAGATTGTACCCCTGAATGGCATACAGCGGCTTTGTTAATCTGGTCTTTGCTGTGCGAAACTAGTAGTGGCATGACCTCCGTATCAAGCCCTACCGCTGTATATATTAATTGTCACAGGATATGATTGACCACTGAACACAGTCTCATTTTGAAATGGCAATCTACCTGCCAAACACAAGAGCCATGGTATTACCCAACTGGGACGCATTGCTTCGGGGAAGCAGTCTCAAGACTTAACCATACACCCTAGCTCCATGGTAGTAACCTGCTGTGCAATTACTACTGTGACTAATGGTCCAAACATAAGCAAAGATCAAAACCTGAAAAAGAGGAGAAACTTTCAAAATAAAGTATATTATGACGCAGACTAGATTTAAGCATCATATAGACTAACGCTGTAAAAGTATGGACAATTTTTTAAACCAATTTCATTTTGATGCAGGGAAGTTCTAATGATGGTATAGAATGAATCTGTGAGATTTTATTGAGATCCGATGAACCATTTTCGAGAAAAGGTAATTTTTAAAAAGCTTAACTAAAAATAATGATGCCGCCTACGACGCCGCTGCCGTGGGAAACAGTAATCCCTATGTCTCGCTTCTGCTTCGCGGGTGAGACAAAAAGTAGGCACACAATTGTATGTACTCTGATCCCAGTTTCGGCACATAAATGGCTGTCTTAGCAACAATTCCTCTTATTATTATCTGTATTTAATTATATAGGATTTCATAAATAGCTTACAACACATAAGCTCCCATTGAAGGGCAACATACAGAAAAGTTGTTAAAAGTTTCGGATTTAAATGTGGATTTTCAATGGGCATGGTACTAATGACAATTATATTCGCACAATGAATTAGTCAGAATTACTAATTTTCTTGTTAATCTCTCATGCTTCTCCAACTTACGGCACTAGAGCCAGAACGCATCCAAATAGATCCGGTCTTTGATTTATACATGCCCCCATTAACAGACCTCCATTCGAGCCGCCAAATATGGTCAACCTGAAAATAAGGAGGATTCCAATATATCCATCAATCATATGAGGTCATAATCAATTGACCTTTCCAGTTTTAGCTATGCCCCGCCTATCACTAGCTAAATTCCACCCACACCGCGCCGTGTTGGGATTGATCGATCCCCGAATGCCCTAACTCTCAATTTCCTGAAAACTATACAAGGAAGTTGTTGAATATTTTGTAACTAATTTGACCGGATGCTGTTGCTCACAACAGTACCCAGTCAAATTAGTTTCAAAATATTCAACAGAATATTTATTAAACAGTAAAACCAAACAATTTGTACAACAACGCATAGACCATCTTCAAATATGCGTTCGTGACGTACTTATCGACGTCATTCATGACGTTAGTCATTATGATGTCATTCTACACATCATGCAGTTCATTATGACGTCATATGATGGGTGGGTACTCTGGAAAGGTGAATTAGGTGAATTGTAGGCTGGCGCTATTCTGAGTTACATAAAAATGTCATAGCTATGTTCGTCACGAACGCTTAATTGATGACGGACTAAGGTTAGTTCTTCGAATTGTATGTCTTTAATATTTAATAAACATGCTGTTGAATATTTGGAAATTAATTTGTCTGGGCGCTGTTACTGACATAGGCAGCAACGGCAACCAATCAAATTAGTTTCACAATATTCAACAGCTTACCTGTATAGTTTTCTGGAAATTGATAGTCAGAGAGTGCAGGGATCGATTGGGCGAAGTGTGGGTGGAGCTTAGCTAAATTATTAACTTATAAATTCACCGCAGACATACAATTCATATGCTTACTTTCAGACCTTTGCCACTTGTATGTCTGATTTACGCCATTTGGTTGTGACGTCAGCTAACAAGTGACGTAATTGACTATGACGTCAGATACTTGAGTGACAGATCGGATCCGGAAATTGAACAATCATACTCACTCACCAGTCAGATTTGCAAGTATGCCCTCTGTACATATTTCTATACCATTCCGATTGGCCTGGTGTGTGTCCAATGTTGATATGTGTTCCATGCACCAAATCAAGCATGGTATTCTATGCCAAATGAATACATTGTGTTTCTCTCATTTTAACTATCAAAATCTTTATTCTGACATTATGTAGGCTATGTGAACAGCTTACCCTTCCTTTCAAGCACATGACGTCACGATCTGGCTTTGCTGAGCCAAAACTGGTGGCTCTATAGTACAGAGTCATAATCTGTTACCAAAATGACATTTTTGTTGGAGATGGCGTACAATGAAAATCATCTTCCTTTTCCTTGTTTTGAATGTACCGGCGATTAGGCCTGTTTAAGAGTAGCCTTTCAGTGTAACGATTAGATTTATCTTATCATTCTCACTTTGAACTAGACGTATATCCCTCTGTTATAAGGTACTCAGCTGCGGCTTGGAAGTCATCAAACGTATTCTGTTTGTTGCCCTTTGCTCCAGCCTGATGCCACGTTTCCCCATACTCTCTGAAATGATAACCACAACAATGCATATTGCTGCAGAAGTGTCTTTACCTGTATATACACTAAGACTAGAATATATGCGTTCCATCTTACCATGTTTAAGATGTTTAATTACCCGTCAGATGACGTATCGCGTTTATTTGATTGATTTAGTTAACTCATATATGATTCAGGACCTCCATCGTTGGATTTTATTCTGCGTAAATGACGAATTTGACTCATTTGAGCACAGCCCCTCTCCACCCCAAATGGAAACATAATATAAATAGAACAGCCGTCGTTGGATTGTATTCACTGCGCAAATGACAAATGTGATTCATTTGAGCACCCCAACCACCCACGAAAATATAATATGATATAGACCGCGCGAAATGCCCGATTTGCTTTTGCTAATCAGCGACCGATTGTGATAACGCACAGCTTGCCAATGAAATGGCGTCACAGTAACCCCGCTCCGAAGATTCAACCGCCTATAAATTTTTCATTAAGGTATTGTCTCAATGGAGAAATTCAGTTTTAGCTATTCTCAGCCCATCTTTAACTAAACTCCATCCACACATTGCCCGTGTTGGGATAGATACCAGAACTCTTTGAGTAGCAATTTACAGAAAGCTCTACAGGTAAGCTGTTGAATATTTTGAAACTAATTTAACTGGGGGCCCAGTAAAATTAATTTCAAAGCATTCAACAGCATACAATTCGTACAACCTGACGAACTATTAAGCGTTTAAGATGGATTTAGTCGAGTCATTCATGCCGTAATTGATTATGACGTCACCATACACGTCACGTAGTTGATTAT
>CM067375.1:29452746-29500246 GCA_034401795.1 Chaetoderma sp. LZ-2023a | reverse complement strand
TATCATAGGAATTGACGGAAATCTCAATTTCCCTTTCTCCGAGATCTAACAATACTTACCATTACATTACTCATTGATAATACAGCTATCCAGATAGCTGGCTCTAGGACTCTAGATTTAGAAATCGTTACTGGCTCCTGGAACCGGGTACCCGGTTCCCAACAACCGGGTACCCCACTGCCAGAGACACTCATATTGTGTGCATAGCTACTAAACAAGAGAATAGCCATGGCTTGCCTCCGTGGGGCTGGGAGGCAGGGTCCGTAATGTAATGGTAAGTATTGTTAGATCTCGGAGAAAGGGAAATTTAAATTTCCTTCATTCTCCTTCGATCAATACGTACCATTACATTCCTCATTGATAGCACCAGATTTAGTCCGTAACCTGGTGGGAAGCCATACAAAGCCTCTTTTGGCCCTGGAGAAAGAACTTAGACCTAAACTTGACATACAGAGACCTAAAAAGACCGACAGGCTTTGTGACAGAGTCACATTCGCATCACCGCCCCCCCCCCCCCTTCACCCCCACCCCCTTTCTCCTAAAAAGGGAGAGAACTCACGAACATGCATCTCGCCAGAAACACAAATGTGTGAAGAGGGTTAACAGATCCAAAGATAGACTACAGGTTGGAATGACTACCGGTTGTCTCAGTTGGAGATTGCCCATTTACTTCACCATCACATTCAACTGGGCCAGCTCTGGAGTATCCCTGTTGGCTAAACAAGGGATAACTGATGCCAAAGCTGAATTGAATCCAGCTGTTGTGACAGGAGCCAGTCCTGTAAAGAACAGCTCACAGAGAACGTCTGCTATTTGCTGAATAGTGGATTGAAAGGGATCAATCCCCTTTCCTTCACACCCCTCTGCAAATTTGTTAACCTTGTGGTTATATGACTTGAAGGTTGACCTCCTTCTCGTGGCTGTGATGAAACTCGCAGCCCGTTGAGAAAAGCCTTCCAGCGTGGAACGTTGTTTCAATACATTGACACAGTCAATGTGAACATTTCGGGCCGCTCGTGTAGGAAGTGGCCCGTGGCCTGGGAGATTATGGTCAGAATCTCGGGCAGCTGCACTGGATTGTCCACCAGCAGATCCAGGAGATCCGTGAACCACGCTCTGCTGGGCCAAAATGGCACTATTAGCAGGACCAGGCATGGCCCCTACCTGATCTTCACCAAAACCTTCGGTAGAAGAATGGTGGGCGGATGCGCGTAAGCGTGCATCCCTCTCCAGCTTATCGCCAGTGCATCTGTATCGACGGCATTAGGATCTGGAATCGGCGAGACATAAGTCATGATTTGAGCATTTTCCTTTGTGGCTAACAAGTCCATGTTTGGTTTTCCTTTGTAGAACTGGAGGGTTGAGAGACCATTCTGTTGACAGAATTCTCTGTCTGTGAGACAAAGCATCCGCCAGAATGTTCAATCGCCCAGGAATGTGAGCTGCTTTCAAAACAACTGAGTAATTCCTGCACCATTGAATCAAGTGCCACACCTTCATACACAGTGTGGGTGACCTGATCCCGCCTTTGCGATTTATGTATGATACTACTTCGAATTTTCCGACCGTATCAATATCACCTTGACCCTGACTTCTGGAAAAAACATTTCCAATGCCAGTTCCACTGCCATCATTTCCAACAGATTGATATGCAGCTGACTCTCTTAGAGAGTCCATGTGCCCGAAACCTGCTGATCTCCCAGGCAGCCCCCCCCCCCCACCCCTCCAGCGATGCATCCGTGTACATGGTCAGCCGGGGGTGGGGTAGGTGAAGCGAAACTCCTACTAGGAGATTCTGATGCTCCTTCCACCATATAAGATGCGACACTATTGGCTCCAAAACTGATACCAGCTTTGACAGGGGTTATGTTCCCTGCCTTCCTCGAGATCGAATCGCATCCCCAAATAAACGAAGTGTTGAGTGGGCGCCAACTCGGATTTCTGTTGACTATCCACCCTAGATCTGAAAGCAATTTCAGAGTCAGAGCAGTATCCGCTCCTGCCCTGGCTTGTGTGTCCTCCTTGAAAAGCCAATCGTCTATGTCGGTGTGAAGCGCCACGTTCTCTCTTCACCACTAGGACCACTCTGGTGAAAAACCTTGGGGCTGTCGAATGGGAGGACTACAAACGCCCATACCTGATTCTGAAACGCGAATCTCAGAAACATGTGACAACTCCTGTTCATTGGAATGTGGAAATATGCATCTTTCACATCGATTGGCACACACCACATTCCGTTCCTCAATCGTGCCATTGCCGATCTCAAAGTTTCCATCTGAAACCGAGGCGTATGGATATACCAATTCAATGGCCTGAGATAGAGTACGGGTCTCCACCCCCACCCCACCCACTAACCCCCCCCCCCCCTGTGCTCTTGGGGACAAGGAACATGTTAGAATAGAAACCTGGAGTGGTCTGGTTTGCTGGTTTTATTGCTCTCTTTAGAAGCAAATCTGACACTTCGTTTTGAATGGCTTCTAACTTGTCTGTCTCCCTTGGAGTCCAGACAGGTGCCAAAGACAGATTTTGTGGTGGGAAATCCCACCACTCTGGCATGTACCACTGGGATATCCATCCCAGGACCAGACTGTCTGATGTCACACCTCGCCAAGCCTCGACGAAACACTTGAGCCTTCCACCCACTAGAGGCGCATTGACGCCTCATGCGGGTGTCTGGCTCACCATCCGCGTCCTGCACCCCTCTTAACGAGGGAGAGAAAAAACCATTTTGGTCTTGGCTTGACTGGTCTAACTGGCACCGCTGTTCCTGTCGCACAGGCGTGGTTAAGACGGATACGAAGGGAGCTACCATACCCTCAGGTGCGATCTGCTCGCTTCTTTCCACGCTTAGAGGACTTACCCTTGTTCTTGCCCTTCCCGCCTCTCGGACGATCAGGGCCACCACTAGGTTGGGCAGCAGCCTCCACAACCTTCCCCGTCTTCTTAGCCGCAGATGGCTGAAAAGGCCCAGCTATAGCAGAAGGAGCTGGCTTAGCTTTCGCCTTGCCCTTATGCTTCTTCTCATTCTTGGAGGAAGGTTGGACAGTTAGCGGTTTCGCATCAGCCCATAGTGCATGCGCCTGACACACTACCTCCAGCTGAAAATTAACCACTAACCGACTTTGCGTAATGTTAGCCGTGTCCTCTAGGATGGTCCACACTTGGCCACCAAAGATGCTAGGGCTGTTCAGGGGAATTCCAAGCAAATGCTTCCTGACAGACATAGCCGGGCGCATATGGTCCAGTACCATCTGCCTCCTGGACTTGGTTACTCATGCTTGCACACTGGCCAACGCGTCCATCGACAGCACAAGAAAGCGCAGCATTTGGCACAGCGTGGCCTGCCCCAGCTTCAGCCCACACTGACTGAAGAAAGCGATAGGAGTGATTGATAGGATAGGAGCATTCATAGCTGCCCTCACTCCCTCGTCGCAAAGGGGCAGGACTTCCTCATTGTGTACTTGGCTCTTATCAACAGGTGCTTGAGCGGGGCCACCCACTCCTGCACTCCGGACGCCAAGAACCTACCGGTCATCCTAAGTGACTGTTGGGACCACACCATATCGCTCATACTCCCCCCTGGGGATACAGCATTTTGCTCGCACCTCCCTAGTCGCTGCATGGAGCTGGTTCTTGGTCAAGAGTTGCTTGGCGTAAATAGCCTCAAGCAATTCCTTGAACTTTGGATCCAGTCCAATTGACTGAATCCGAGCCACGGGCAAGACCCCCATCCGAATCGATGCAACCAATGAACGGGGCATGTCTTCCTCGGGCGTGGCCGAGACCACGGACGGGTCCACCCTGGCTAGCCAAGCCAGGGTGTCGGACCAGTCCGCCTCCGAGGAAGACACCCCGTGAACACATCACCCATTGATGTGTTCATGGGTCTACCAGCAGTGGCCTCCCGGCAAGGAGCCACTGCTGGAAAGCTAGCAACACTGGTACTGCACAGTTCGCCACCACCCCATGGAACAAACTGTTCAATGGAGTAGGCCCGCATGGAAACCGTGTGGACCCGTAGCGGTTATGGAACCATGGCCATATACGGGCTTGAATGGCACTCCGTGTGTGGCCACTGGACCAGGTTAGATAGGTGAGTACCAAGCCTAGCCAGCCACACCCGTCACTGTGTTGGTTGATGGCAAACCAACCAGCACTGGACGGGTGCCTGATACTGGTGTGGCCTCCACCACGGGCGGAGCGGCTGCCTTGGCTTGTACCAAGCCAGACAGATGGAGGGCGGTTCAGTCCAGGATGGAATCGACCTCCATGCGCTCCACCTGCAGTACCTCAGGTCACAAAACCCTCTCCTCTTCGGCCTCGTCATCATCAGGCCCCGGAGAGTCATCACTGGATGAGGAAACACTGGAGCCGTCCTGGCGAACGGATCTCATTCCCGACGGACCGGCTACCACTACCGGTCCACCCAGAGGTGGCCGCAGAGAAGCAGTACCCACCAGGCCAGAGCCCGACGGGCAGTACCCACCAGGCCAGAGCCCGACGGGACCACCAGGGAGCCATACGAGATGGCCCCCTCGGTAACCAGTCCATAACCATGTCCAAGGACAGAGTCCATACCGGACACGGAGAGAGATTGCCCTACTGTCTTCGGTATCAGAGACGACGCCAGCGTGGGCTCCTAACTATGCAAGAAGCCTTGCATAGCGGGCCCAAACCACGCCGGGGGTGCCATCTCCGAACCATCCAACTGCAGATGAAGAGCCCTCCCCCAGCCCAGAAACGGACGCTCCTCGAACTGCCTGACCCCGCGTCAGACCCAGTCAAGTCCTACTGGGCAAGGAACTCGACTAAAAACTCGACGGGCCACACTGCACAGACATTACACCTATCATCAACATTACATTTCGAACACCGAAAACAGACATGGTCCTTAAATGCGATCTTGACGAATTTGTGACACTCAGACATGATGGTGGGGTAGGCCTGGCCTAGAGATTCCTAGAGCCAGCTATCAGGATAGCTGTATTATAAATGAGTAATGTAATGGTAAGTATTGATCAAAGGAAAAGTCGAGTTATCTATGTCAAATATGTCAAATTTTACCCAAACATTATTTCAAGATCATGACCTAGAATGTATTGTTACGGAATGGAAGTAAATCTAGGAGTTATAAGGATCAAGAGCCCATGATGTTTGGACGAGCAGCTCAACCCAGGTGTTAATATGACCTCTATGACCTCAAAAGCATGTCAATGATAAGTACCACATTTTTGATGGTCGGATCAGAGGTTCCAAGTTAACAGGAAATCGCCCAAAGTGGTATAAATTAAATGGCTCTATTGTTTAGTATCAATGGATCAAAAATTATAGGGATAGTGTCGGTCTAGATTTTATGGTATCAGGACAACAGATTTATATGACATAGAAGAGATTTCGAATCAATGTAAATGATTCTGGAATTAATGAAAGAAGTTGAGGAGATATGGGCCGACTCAAATTAAATTATTGGGATTAGATAATGGCAAACTATGGTGGTCTCTCCGGATTGGACCTAAGGCTCACATGTCTCTGCTTTTTGGCCAAACTTGATCAATAGTATCAATATACTAGTGATCGAGTTATGGTCAAAATTCAGATATATATAACTTGGTCAAAGTTGCACGTTGCTCAGTCACCACCAGAGCTCCTCATTAACTGACCACAATAATATCATCGATCTATCTATTGACGTTGAAGTCGTAATGGGAAAAATTACCACCGATTAACCCAGATATAAATCGATTCAAATTCTAGCAGTTACGGTTAAACAGTTCCAATCTCTCTTTCAAAAGACAAGAGCTGTTTAAACTTCTTTACCAGAACCGGAAAATCCGTCTATCTGGGAATGATACTATTTGATGGTTAATCTGCATGCGGTAGAGAAAATTCTGTAAATGAAACAATGAAAACAGAAAAAAACCTTTAATCATTCATTCACTACAGATAAAACGGAGTATGTAACTTGTATCAAGATAGTATGAATGGAGTAGTGAATTGACGCTATAATTTATTATATTTTAAAAGCGCCAGTGATGCGTTACAAGTACTGATACCGTAGCTGAATAAATTAATACACAAATTAGTTTCCATTAAGGGTTAATTTATTAAAGAGGCAATCACCAAATAACATAATAAATCGATAATCAATTTTAATGCATATTTTAATTCAAGGGTTATGCATTACAAGTTCAATGGTATTTTAATAGCGAGTTGACTGCTAGTCGGTATGTTGGTTGATTAGTTAACTCAGGCCCTGGAACTGGAAACTAACTATGTGTACATGGTGATTACTGAATGCTATTGTTGGCTATTTGAACTTTGACAAGTGACGTAATAACGAACAAAATTAAACAAATATTCAATCAATTTAAATAGAGATATTTCAATAATAAGTAAGAAAATTTACTTATAGAATATTTTGAAATTTGGTTACATACGTACAAATCTGGACAGTCTCTGTACCACGCGATTTGGTCGGGGTGTTTGGCAAATAATTTTGCGAAATCACAGTTAAAAGTTAGATACCTTGAATATGTTGAATACAGAAGTCCGGTCACGGAATGAAGGCGAACAGATGAAGATCCGATCTGTCGTGGCGCCGGGTGTGAAAACACACGTGAAGAAACGGATGACGAATCCGGAAGAATTTCTGTATTCCGAAATAGAAACGATAAGGTCGAAGGCACTAAGATGATCCGAGATATTGGATTGAGAAGCTCGAAGACACTGAGAAGATTCGTGCGATAACTCGGCTTTCTTACCGATACCGAAGATCGAGGCCGAAAGATGGCAGAGAATCGAAAAGATGACAGCAATCGCTAATAAAGTCTGAACATTTCAGAAGGATGAAAGCTTTGTAAAGATGACGAGATTGATGTGTTCACAGGTAGAAAAGATAGACGTCTACCTACCCAAAGCAAGGCACCAGGTTCCGCTTGCTTTGGGATTTGGTCTGAAGGTGATTAGATTGATGACGTCACGGGTAGAGAATTTAGACTGCTATCCACCCAAGCAAGGCTCCAGGTTCCGCTTGCTTTGAGATTTGGTCTGGCGGTGATTAGAATGATGACATCATGGGCAGATAACATCGACTGATGGCTGATATGACGATGATCACATTGAGACGAATGCAAAGACGAGACGACACAGGCACACTATTACTTTAACATTTTTACATGGTGAGTTTGTGGACTCTTGAAAATAAGCGGCTCCTAGATGACGTGTGAGCCGCTTAGAGATATGTTTCAAACTGACGAGTGGGAGTTGTCGATTTTCCCACCAAAACACCATCACGTGGTTGATGAACGAGCACGTGGTTTGGTGTATAAATGCGCCGACGTTCATATAATGCCTAAAGATGGTGAAAATCTTATCACATAAAAATTTGATAAACTCACTGGAAAATAGAATCTCAAAAATAATTATTATACAAGTAATTATTAAATTAAATTGACCAATATAATAAAGTCTAGAGGAACTATTTTCCAATCATAACGGCGCCAATCATGTGCAATGAATGTGTCGTGTTAATTTCAAGTAATATTGATGCCTGGTCTACCGTACAAACATCGACTTCAAAAACACTAGATCAATCAATAGTTCACCGAGTCAGATAGTGGGATGGACAGGCCGCTAGGACAGATCGTACAATTCTATACTCTGTGGTAATCAATTACAGCCAGGAGCCTTGTTAGCATATGAATTGGGAACTATCCGATCAGACGTTTATTTGTGGAGCGGGAATAAATGATAATACTGGATTAACCCATCATATCCATGTTCACTAAATTAAAGCATCAATAGTCTGACGTCACACATATACTGTGACGTTACACATCATACCCGCAATGATTTGTAATGGCTGACAAGTTTTTGCGGTGGCATGCAACAGGTTTCTAGCTGTCCAGTTGATGCAATTGCAGATCACCATGGAAACACATGTCCCATCAGATGGTAGCATCTTATCTTCCCTGGAGATCTTAGAGCCACGATTCTACAACTTCCAAGAGGACTGGATTGAGATATATCCTGTTTCACAGCGAGTTCCAAAGTCAGTAGAGCTGCAGTGGAGGAAACCCAAGATTATGTTCTTCGTTCCGATGGGTTATTGGAAGTAGTGTATCAAGAGGACCCTTTTCCTGGTCGATAAGATCAACTTCATCTGGTATACATATCATTGAGATTGGAGGGTTTGGTCTTGTAGAGTGTTTTAGCGTGTACTCGATCAGATGATAGTGCTGAGGCGAGGTAGCAATTGAAAAGCATTGGTAATAAACCATAACCCTGTGGTGAGCATATTGATGTTTCAGTAATGATTATATCAATTTTAATTATTATTATTATTATTATTATTATTATTATTATTATTATCAGTAGATAAGTAGTAGCAACAGCAACAGCAGTAACAGCAGCAACAGCAGTAACAGCAGCAGCAGTAGTAATTGTTGTTGTTGTTGTTGTTATTATTATTATTATTATTATTATTATTATTATTATTATTATTATTATTATTATTATTATTACCTGTGGCGCTTGATCAGGCTGTGTTACGTCACATCTATAGATAATACTAGGTGTTAAGAAAGAGGAGAAATTGTAAAACACCTGAAAGAAATTAAGGCAGATCAGAACGTCAAACGATAACGGTGATTCTCCCTAACTTATAGTAAGTTATACTATCAAAACTAAGGGATCCAATCTGGCACTCCGGTGTCTGACTTCATAATCAAATACGTAAGTTATAAGTTGACGTAACAAAAATGGCGTAGCTCGGTCACGAAGTCGGTCAGGAAAGTGTATGAATGGTATTTTCAAAATATTCAACGGCTTACACGTATAGCTACCTTGAAATTTAGGTTATGGGAATTTAGGGTGCAAAGCAAGGCGTTTAGCTAAAATGGGATGGTCACATTTAGAAATGGATCTCTATACTTGTCTACCAGATGAGTCTATAACAAAACTTTCCAGTTTATCCATCCATAATATGACGTCATAATCATGCACGCACGTATACGACGACGTCATAATCAAGGACGTCATGAATGCCGTAGATAAGTACGTCACGAACGCCTAATTGGTGACGGACTATGCGTTGCTGTACGAAGTGTATGTCTTTACAATTTAACAAACATTCTGTTGAATATCTTGAAACTAATTTGACATAGGCAGAAACAGCGCACAGTCAAAGTATTTTCAAAATATTCAACAACGTACCTGTACAGGTTTCCGGAAGTTGATAGTCGATCCCAAAACAAGCGACGTGTCGGTGGAGCTGAACTAAGTACGGGTTTGGCATAGCTAAAACTAGAAAGGTCCATTGACCAGCTATCGACCTATGAAGTCTGATGCCATACAAGCGTTAATGATCATGGACATGTGTATTTTTCGCTTATTACGTCATAATCGTGTGTTTATGGTGTCATCATTTATTGTTGAACAACAACAGTGCTTTTATTTAGTAATCAATGTGGACCCGAAAGTACGTCATCACGTAACAAGCCCGATACATCCAAACATGCTTCGCTCGCAGGACAGCCGTATGATCGATCACCTATTGCCTTCAACACTAACTTGTTCTTGACCTGGGCAACGTATTAAAATACAGGATTAACACGTATGTTCTCGTTAATAAAATTTCTCATTATCCATGGCACGGGCGGTCAAAATTCAGTAAACAATGTAAAGAGGATGCTGGAAAGTAAGTGAATGGTATAAATTGTGCGCGGGAAAAACTTGGTGTAGTGTTTGCTATTAATAATTATTATCAATATCGAGAGCTTACATATGCGTGTACGGGTTTTAGTATAGCCCAACAAGTTTAGCTTCCGGTCCTAAAGTAATAAATTGTTGTTCGTTTTGTTTACATGATCTCATCTGTTTTAAAGTTTAATCCTGACCCATCAGGTCTGTACGCTACACTTGGTGTTTGGAACCACGACCCGCCATATATCAGGTGAATACTAATTGTTGCGCATCGGTTAGAATTAGTGACGCGTTACAGTGAGAAACACAAGGACAAGTTTGTTCAATAAGAGCGAGCTGGAAATATTTTTAATCGGACACAACGCGAGGTCAAATGTGTCTATTTTTGGAAACAATGGTGCCGAATGCTGCTGGCTGCTTTTGCGCGTTAGTTTTCGACCAGTAACATGGGGATACGTTATCGCGATCGCGCCGGCAATGATTTCTCTCATCCGAGATTGGAGAAGATAGTCCAGTAGAATCAAAGTTATTGAAAATCTTTCTTAAGATGATGATGATGATGATGATGATGATGATGATTATTATGATGAAGTAGTAGTAGTAGTAGTAGTAGTAGTAGTAGTAGTAGTAGTAGTAGTAGTAGTAGTAGTAGTAGTAGTAGTAGTAGTAGTAGTAGTAGTAGTAGTAGTAGTAGTAGAAAAAGCACTCCACGCTCGCGTGAACCCTTGTATCTGGAGATACGGGTGAAAAATAAGAAAAGAAGGAATTGACGTGAAATTTCGAAGCAATAAGTTTTATGATAAATATAATAATCTCAAACTCCTTTCCATTTGGTATCAAGTTTATCATACGAGTTTATCCAGATCTCATTTGGAACGAGTTTTTGCTCGTTCCAAATGAGATATTACTTAGCGCGTCTGATAAACCATATACGAAATTTCAACTCGTGTAAGATCCTGTATTTACCATAGGACTACTTTATCGGCAATACCCACATGCACACTAGGAGCAAGTATGTAGATCAACCATGTACGTTGTCTTGACTACATGCTCTATGGTGGCAAGTATGCCTAGTATCCGTAGCACTCTCTTATCTACTCTTGGTGTAAGCCTACTCGAACCAATAATAGATAATTGGTATTTTAACTAAATACTTCTCGTATAATGGACGAATCTAATCTATTAATCGAGTAAATGACGTCACAGGTTTGCTGACGTCACAATCAAAGTACGCCATGAATGCTTATTTGTCCGTCAGCTGTTCGAATTTTTCTATTTATTAACCAAAGATTGGTATTCATGGAGCTCACGGGCAGAGCATGGGCGGAGCTTAACTAGGAATGGGCGGGGTGTAGTTAAAAGTGGATGCATCCATTACCTCATTGTTTGACTTATTTGCGGTGTATTCCATAATTGAGCCAACATCGAGTGGAAGCTTGGTCAGACCCTGCCCTGAGCTCAGCTTTCGGACGTATAGTTCATGCTGTAAATAGGCACACATGAACGAATTTTCAATTTCAAATGTATTCGGTAACTTCTTCAGAAGTGCCGGAAACATATATATACATGAAACTCTTTTTTCATAGTAGACATATCACACGTATATCAATAAGCAGTGATGATAGTAGTGACCTTAAAGATAATGATGATGGGTGATGAGCTTGACTATGATGATGATGATGATGATGATGATGATGATGATGATGATGATGATGATAATGATGATCATGAGCAGGATGATGACAACGAGTAGTATGATATACTGTATAGTTGCTGTTACTAAGTATCTCAGCTGATAATAATATACAGTTACATCGATACAATCGGCGCAATAGAAAGTCATATCCCGATACGAGACATTAACTGCCATAAATGTGAGAGCCGCTACTGTGGAATAATTAGTAGTTAAATATCCCCAGTAGCGGCTTTCAGATTTTGGGTAGTTGTCAAATTTGTTGGAAATGCATGTCTAAATAGACGTCTTACATATAGTTTGAAAAATAAAAACAATTTTGGATATTAAAAAATAACATTGGTATTCAAAATGGCCTAACCCATTTCGTTTCTTGCCATTAAAATGTTATTAAAATTTGATTTTGAGAGCTTTCAAATAATATTTGTAGAACAATTTCTGAGCTCTGCTTCCTAGCTCGCCCAGTGAAGCAAGGAAATCAAAGTCGCGTGGCCAGGGGCATCATATAGCTTTGGCTTTCCATGTCTTCCTCAAATTTCCTATGCACTCCCAGCTGTCGTATGTCCACTTAATTTTCGTAAGCACTAGCCACATTTCCAACTGCGTTGGTCAATTTGGATCCCTTTATTGAGGGGGTTTGTTAACTTTCAGATAGCTGTCTAAACATCCCAATCTATATTAAAGCTTACCTTAACATCACGCAAGTAGCATAGAACAAGGGTGTCATTTCCGGCACGTGCAGCCCACTCCAGCGCACTGCCAGACTGTTCTCCTACTAACGTTACCCAATGCTCCTGCAATTTAAAGATGTATGACCGACACAGACTGTAAAGCCACCTATAATGAGACACCCACCTGTGCTCCTGCATCGAGTATGACGGACAGTTACTGTAACCTATTCCTCGAAAAGCGATTACAATGGAGGATTTCAGGTTATCCATCAATTATATGACGTAATAATTAGCTACGTGACGCATAGCATGACGTCATAATCAATTACACCATGAATGACGTGGATAAGTTCGTCACGAATGCTTAATTCATGACGGACTAAGCGTTGTTGTACGATTTAGTCCATCATAAACCCTTCTTAATAGTCCACCAAGTTGTAGGAATTGTATGTCTTTACTATGTAATAAACATTCTGTTGAATATTTTGAAACTAATTTGACTGAGTGCAACGCACGCAGTCAAATTAGTTTCAAAATAGTCAGCAGCTTACCTGTATAGTTTTCTGGAAATTGATAGCCAGGGAGTTCAGGGATCGATCCCAACACTGACGAAGTGTGGGTTGAGCTTAGCTAAAGATTGGTGGGGCATAGATAAAACTGGATTCCTATATTCTGTCGTTTATAGTCGTCTTGTATAGATCAGCTTGCCAATCCTTCACATCAGAAATTTACAATTTATCGCGCGCCATGCGCCTATAGTTGTGGAGTATGACGCACGGTGCTTCCAGTTACCGGGAAGCGTGCAGCATGCATTCAGTACCGGGGTATAAAACTTGACTCCTCATATCATTGGAGCATGGAACGTGAAGACTTCTGTAATTGGGGTATGGAACTCGACGATTCCAGTACTTGGAAACAGTGCTTGGTTTCTCCAGGAATGGGCCATTGTGCTTGATTACTTCAGCAACGGGCCATGATTCCGGTAACGTGACACAGTGAGCCACGCATCAAGCAACGAGACGGTATGTACATTGCCACCTGCAATGGTACATAGAACTAGCTGCCACCTGCAATGGTACATGGAACTTTATGCCTCCTGTACAGGTACATAGAACCTAAGGTCTCCTGCAATGGTACATATAACGTAATGCCTCCTGTACTGGTACATCGAACCTAATGTCTCTTGTACTGGTACATAGAACACAATGTCTCCTGTACTGGTACATAGACCTTAATACCTCCTGTACCGGTACATAGAACATAATGTCTCATGTACTTGTACATAGAACGTAATGCCTCCTGTACTTGCACATAGAACTTAAAGTCTACTGTAATGGTACATAGGGCATAATATATCCTGCAATGGTGCATAGAACCTAATGCCTCCTGCAATGGTACATAGAACCTAATGCCTCCTGCAATGGTACATAGAACCCAATGCCTCCTGCAATGGTACATAGAACCTGCTGCCTCCTGTAATGGTACATAGGGCCTACTTCCCCCTGTAATGGTATATAGGGCATAATATCTCCTGCAATGGTACATAGAACCTAATGCCTCCTGCAATGGTACATAGAACCTACTGCCTCCTGTAATGGTACATAGGGCCTACTTCCCCCTGTAATGGTATATAGGGCATAATATCTCCTGCAATGGTACATAGAACCTAATGCCTTCTGCAATGGTACATAGAACCTACTGCCTCCTGTAATGGTACATAGGGCCTACATCCCCCTGTAATGGTATATAGGGCATAATATCTCCTGCAATGGTACATAGAACCTAATGCCTCCTGCAATGGTACATAGAACCTAATGCCTCCTGCAATGGTACATAGAACATAATGCCTCCTGCAATGGTACATAGAACTTAATGTCTCCTGCAATGGTGCATAGAACCTAATCTCTCCTGCAATCGCTCCTGCAATGGCGCATACAATTTAATGTCTCCTGTATTGGTGCATAGAACTCGGTGCCACCTACAATGGTACATAGAACTTAATGCCTCCTGTAATGGTACATAGGACTTGATGTTTCCTGCAATAGAGAATGGAACTTGATACCTACTGTAATGAGGCACGGTAGTTGATGCCTTCAGTAATGGGCTAAAGTGTCCCATGCACCTAGAAACGGGCCACAGTTAATGATGCCTTCAGCTATAGGGCGCCAAGATTGTTGCCTTTAGTACTGTGACACATTGTGGCATGCCTCCATAATAGGACAATCGTGACTGACGCCTGTAGCGGGCACTGCACTTGATACCTCCAATTATGAGGTATGGCACGCCATGTCTGAAGTAATTTGTCGAGATATGACATGGGGAGATGTTAGTAGCTTTTATTTCAACTTATTATATACTCCTACTACGCGCACTACCACTACTACTACCACTACTACTACTACTCCTACTACTACTACTACTACTACTACTACTACTACTACTACTACTACTACTACTTGTCGTCGTCGTCGTCTTCGTCGTCGTCGTCGTTGTTGTCATCGTTGCCGTCGTCGACATTCTTCTGCAGCTAGCTTACCATTTCTGGATGATCCAAATCGATGTTGATCAATTTATAGTTCGATGCATTGAGATTGGTCCTGAATGTAAAAATACGGCCTTCGTTTGTAACGTACTGGAAAACAGAAGCATAAGCTAACTTTTAGCCACACGTATTAACCTTTTGAACACTGAATGAGGGATATACAGCAATCATATGACGTCATAATCAACAACGTGACACGTAGGATGACGTTATAGTCAATTACCTCATGACGTAGCTTCGTCACGAACGCTTAATTGATGATGGACTAAGCGTTGTTGTACGAATAATGTCTTTACTATTTAATAAACATGATGTTGATCATTTTTTAACGAATTTGACTGGGCGTTGTTGCTTACCTGTATAGTTTTCTTGATCGATCGATCCCAACATGGACGAAGTTGGGTGGAGCTTAGCTAAAAATAGGCGGGGCATAGCCAAAACTGGAACCCTCCGTTGCCAGCATCCCATTATCAAGGTACCCAGACAGGTAAACTGATGAATAGTATGCCAGCATAGGCAGCAACATCTTCCAGTCAAATTAGTTTTGAAATATTCACCATAATATTTATTAAATTCTATTTGAGTTTTCGAATTCGGCATTTAGGTTTCCAATAGATAATTAGCCAACATCGTTTGTGTCTTAAATGCAGGTGTTCTTATAGACAGGTATCAGAAATAAGATTCCAGTTATGGATAAAACATCAATTAGAATGCGCGGTCGATTGTCCACCATCGCAAATCACCAATATTTCACGAATTTTGTCAATAACACCCTACCCCGGGGCGCAGCTTAATATAAATATCGCTCGGACCTCTCAACCATATATCGGGAGATTACATAATAACTACGTTTGAATTCAGTCAGACGGTTTCGGAGAAGATACGCGATGTTTGCCTGTATGTGGGGCTTAGAATACACCTTCCGTATCCTCTGCGTGTCGTAAGAGGCGACTAAAGGAGGTAAGGGTGAGGTAACCCTGACAGAAACCTCGAGTGCTGAAGACGGAGGTTGCAGGCCGCACGGCGCACTCTAATAAACCATGGATCCACGCACTTAACGCTTATGATCATGTCGATAGTCACTTACAGGACTGGCGGTATGATCAGCAAACGAAAAGAAGAAGACACGCGATGCCAGGCTAGAGTACTGAGGAGTATGGCATTGTAAGGTAGGTAGGAGAGCGTGTGAACTGACAGTGTTTTGTCAGGTATGATTGTATTTTGAAGACGGTATGGTCGTGGAATAGCAGGGTGAGACAGGGTGGTGTATATGCGTAATATGTTAACCGTTTCTTTCCAAAGTCGGTCAAAACCGGCCTCTGCATGTGTCTTGGGAAATGTCTATTTGCAGGCAAAGCGAATACTATTTTCTTCAATTACCACTGAAATGACTGGCTCTGAAAATAGTATTCTTTTGGCCTGAAATGGACATTCAAAAAGTAAATATTTAAATGTACTAGAAAAAATGTATCCATTAAAGGGTTAAAATGCTCGTTTTAAATGAGAACTAAATTTGATACGGAATTACAACTCGTGTGAAATCCTCAAATTACCTGGTATTCCGCGTCAAAATTATCTATCAACTTCACATGCGGCAGTGCACCTGAA
Source organism: Chaetoderma sp. LZ-2023a (assembly GCA_034401795.1). NCBI lineage: Eukaryota > Metazoa > Mollusca > Caudofoveata > Chaetodermatida > Chaetodermatidae > Chaetoderma > Chaetoderma sp. LZ-2023a. The sequence continues at coordinate 29,484,030 of CM067375.1, read as the reverse complement.
AATGAAAAAGAATAAATTAAATAATAATAATAATAATAATAATAATAATAATAATAATAATATTAACAATAATAATAATAATAATAATAATAACAATAATAATAATAATAATAATAATAATAATAATAATAATAATAATAATAGAGTGTATGCGTGCGTGCGTTCGTGGGTTCATATGCGTGTGTGCGTGCGCGTGCGCAAGCTCACACTTTATCATATATCTTTCCACTACTCCACCTCATACGCAAAAATAGGATATTATTATTATTATTATTATTATTATTATTATTATTATTATTATTAATGTACCTTTAATTCCAGCAGTGAGTCGCCTCAAATCCGCACAGTAGAAAGGACCGTTACCCATGGCACCGGCCTGCGGTTTTAGAAGCAGGTAATGTCCGCAGTCACTCACGCTAGCCAGTCTGTAATTAATACATCGGTTTAACCACGTCAACCATAAATCCTCAAATCATGACTTTTGCCGACTAATACACAAAATATACTATATACTGACACTACGATTTAATAATTATGATGTTGGATGTTTTGCGTGCGTGCGTGAGTGAGTGAGCGAGTGCGTGCGTATGTGTCTAGATGTACACGTCAGTCAATGTGCATATATAATATGTGCGTGTGTGCGAGTCGAGTCGGTGTGCGTATGCAAGCGTGACATAATCATTGATAAACACCAGTTGCTGGCAGCTATTGTAATAGTAATGGATGAATCCACTTTTGGCTATGCCCCTCTCATGTCTAGCTAGTCTCCGCCCATTGTGTGCGGGTGTTGCGATTGATGTGTGCGCTTTGTATCCTGAATTCCCAGAATCCCAATTCCATGGTAACTATACATCTAACCTGTTGGAATTAACTTAAGCGGTTGTTGTTGCTGCCTACAACAACACCCAATCAAGTTAGTTTCAAAATATTCAACCGATTGTTTATTAAATCGTAAAGACATACAATTCGTACAATTTGACAGACTATTCCAGGTTTATTACGGAGTATTTCTATCAATTAGGATTGTGACGTCAACCTATATGTCACGTAGTTGGTTATGATGTCCACACCAGAGTAACAGAGTGGATCCATCAATTCTGAAATTCTCAACCAGAACAAATGTTCCTATACTAGTCATGGCGATTGAACTATACCAAGTTAACTCTTTCATCCCGACATACAAGATCTAAAAGATGTACTATTATGTATCATGACTTAGCTATATAATATAATGTCACCAAGTATTTAAAAATACTATAGCAACATCTATGTATTAATGTCTTGTTACACCGCGCAGTGCCGGCTTAAGCTGGTGCGAGGCTCTAGGCTGAAGCCCTAATGGTTCGATTTTTAAATCTAGATGCTCCGAGATGCAATCTGAGGCCTATTTGGCATAATTTTATTAATTATTAATTAGTCAAGATTTTTCAAGAAAATTATAATTTACGAAAATAGTATTCTCCCGTCCTGAAAATAGACATTCCTCAGCACCACTGTAGAATTCTTTTAACCATCAAAGTGGTATTAAATGGTCAATAAAATTCACGTCTTCGCATAGCCAATGTCCATTTGCAGACCAAGAGAGGAATATTTTAGAAAATTTACAACTGAAATGACTGGCTCAGTAACCGAGCCAGTCATTCCAGTGGTAAATTTTCGAGAAAGACTCTTCTCTTGGACTACAAATGGGCATTAATCAAGACTGTATTACTGTAGTGTAGATGTAGATTGTGTTATAGATTAAGCGCGCGGCCCCTTAAAGCGCGACGCCCTAGGCTGTAGCCTAAGTAGCCTAGTGGTTAATCCGGCCCGTTCACCATGTCCCAATTACTCGGTAATATAGCTGTATGGGAGACGCGGTTATAAGACTTGTCTTATCTCGCTTACTCTCAGACAAAGCTAAACTCTGTTTAAACCAAGCATGACTTATGTACGTGCGCACGCACGCATGCGTATCTATTTTTTTGCTTTTTCACTTTATTGCACTCAAGCCATACAAATGGTATATGATGGGAAAAGTTATAGGCCTACAGTGATGTAATATGGCGAGCAGGGAGACAGTTTGTGCACATATATATGATGTATATGTTGTTTTCTTTTAGAGTTTAAAAGATACAGAGTTTTGTTAGTGCATGCTTGTTGCATATCAAGATATGTCCGTTTTGCTTTTTCGATTTGATAATTCGTAACATAATAATCAGGGATATATCTATTTCTTCCCGTACTGTTGGAATTCGCCCTACTCGGAGCCAGCAAATACAGAGCCAGGAGGGGACGTTATTGCATAAATCTGCTAAGCATGCTAAAAGGTGTCCTCAAGAAAGCAGGATTAAGTACACTCAGTCACGAATGGACCTGAGGAAGCCAAGGATTTTGGCTGAGGACAAGACACAGTGGGCAAAAGCGAAGAAGGACTGATTGCAGTTATAGGATGTTTCTACTATTACAGCCGCAGAATACAGTAATCATACATACATCATACATACTGTATTTCACACAGTTAAAACAAAAGTGTAGTTTTTCCTCTAGACAGTTGCAATTTTCACATACCCGTTCACGTCTTTCAATTCCCACCCACCTGCCGGTTTCAATGGTTAGTTTGTGATTCTGGGGTAGAAAATGACAACAGGTGATTGCCTCTCGGCAGGGCAAAATTGTAAAATGTTTTTCAAATACGAACGCAGACTTTATATCCTTATAAAATGGCAATCGGCTTGACTCGCTGATTTCTTCTAGACATTTGTATTTGAATTGTATCAGTGTCTGTGCGTGCGTGTGTGTGTGTGCGCGCGTGCGCGTCTGTGTGTCTGCGCGCGCATGTTTGTATGTATTACATGATCCATGTTGGATTATCTGGTAGTTCAAACACCAGCACATCTTCACGTTGTGGCGTCCATAAGCGATGATAGTACACCTGGTGATTCAGATCCAGTGCTGGGTCAGTGCTGGTAGATCCACCTTCCTGCTTCGGGTAATACTGTAAAGAAATACCAAGTAAGTAACACATCAATGGACCTTTCCAGTTTATACATCGATCATATGACGTAATAATGAACTAGGTGTCGTGTACGCTTACGTCATAATCAATGACGTCATGAATGATGTAGACAGGTTTATCACGACCTCTTACTTAATGCCATAGGCAGAAAAAGCACCTATCAAATTAGTTCCAAAATATTCAACTGGTTACCTGCAGAGTTTTCTGGAAATTGATAGTCAGGGAGTTCAGGGAGCGATCGATCCCAACACAGGCGAAGTTTGGGTGGAGCTTAGCCTGAGATGGGCGTGGCATAGCTAACACTGGGTTCCTCCTATATCTGTTTCCACAGCAACATCACATCCATAATGTATGCACAATCTCTTTTGAACTTATGAATGTAATAGTCGAAGTTTACAGTACAGTGAATGTATAAGATTTCCTGTTTAGCCATATCATAGGCAAAACGCCAATCTCGCAAATAAAGTGTTGCGAAGATGATGTTGCTGTTTGTGGTAGTGATAGTGATAGTGATACTGGTGGTGGTGGTGGTGGTGGTGGTGGTGGTGGTGGTGGTGGTGGTGGCGGTGGTGGTGGTGGTGGCGCTGCTGCTTCTGCTGCTGCTGCTGGTCGTGGTGGCGGTGGTGCCGGTTGTGGCGGCGGCGGCAGCGGCAGCTGTGGCAGCGGTGGTGGTGGTGGTGGTGGTGGTGGTGATGGCGGTGGACGTGGTAGTGGTCGTGGTCGTAGTAGTAGTTGTAGTGCTAGTGGTAGTGCTGATGGTTGGTGTGATGGGTGGTGTTAGTGGCGGCGGCTGCGGCGGCAGCGGCGGTATTGGTGGTGGTGGTCATGGTGGTGGTAGTAGTGGTTATATGATCCCATAAGCCATTATCTAAAAGGGCATCTATGTCGACTTTGGGCCGTGGTGCTGGTACATATGTTAGACCGAGATTTAGCAAAGATCTTTCTGCTTCAGACAATGTAGAACCAGTTAGGTTAATGATATTACCACCCAGGCCAATTTCTGGGTGGTTAGTACCCTGACCCGTAGTTAGTTTAAATTAAGGTGCGATAACCAACTATTATACATCCTATTTGCAGTGCACTCAGTCCAGTGGATGTTGTCCTCAACCACCTGAAATTCAGACACGGGGAGGCTGGGCAGGATAGGGACCTTGGCCCTTAAGGCCTCTACACGGCTGTTAACGAATTGTATGTTTCGTTTCTGGGTTGTAGTCAGGTGCTTCGAATAATTTAGTTTGGCAAAGTGAACTTTAGCCTTTGGAAATTGTGAACGCATGGTACTAAACAGATTCTCAATTCTTTGGGAGGTGTCATGCTGAAGTTCGTCCTTATCATTAATTCCGATGTTAAGGATGATACGCTGAGGTTGGAAGACCTCATTGTGTTTTCTAACCATATTCCTAATGTGGTTTATCTTTGCACCTGGATAGATTGCTACCTGCATAACTGGATGAGGTGTCTGATTGATACGAGCTAAATTTGAAGACCCAATCAGCAGAATCTTCTTGTTCAGAGTAGGAAGGCGCCATTCATTTTTATTATCCACCACGAACCGAAACTTGTAGAAAGACCTATGCTCTTTGGGTGTATCCCTAGGCGTAGGTTTGGGCGTAGGTGTGGGCGTAAATTTAGGTTGTGGTGGCTTGGACCTCGGCGTCGACGATCTGGTCTTTTGACCAGGTCGGTCAGTAGCTTCTCTATGGAAGGGGAGGAAACTCGACTGGGGACAGTGGCGAGACCGGAAGAGGGATCTGACTAGGATCCACATGAGCGGACACTGACGGTGACCATTCTGGCAGTGGAATCAGGAGCGGATCCACTACAGGAGACTGCAGGGGGAACACTGGTGAGCACTGGTTATTCACCCGCTTAACTACTGGGGGACTCTCAGTGGGTGACCTATTCCGTTTCCGATTTGATTGTGGGATGACTGGTACGGTCAAGGCTGACCTTGCAGTCGGTGTGCCTGGTAGGGCCAGAGAGGGCCCTGCAGTTGATGTTCCTGGTAAGGTCACAGGTGACCCTACAGGGGGTGTTGTACTATGGCAGGTTCTAAAATGCGGATCAAAAGGTCTGATGAAATCATAAAACTGATCAATTGATGAAGAATGAAACTTCCTGCCATAGTTATTTCGGGCCCAATTTATTGCTGTGGTCTTCGCTCTACCTAATTCTAAATTTGGTTTGGACTGAGCTTCGATGAGGAGCGACATAAGATGACCAAGCTGGAAATTATAGTGACTAATGTTAACCTGGAGTAAAGATATGGCCCATTTCAAATTTGCTGCTAAGATGTCCTTACGGACCTCGGCGTTTGGCATCGCTGGTTTACAGAAGAAATTCTGTCTCTCTAACTCTGACACTTTCCAGCTCAATCCAGGAGGCAAACTGCCCCTACGTACATGAGCATTCAAGATGCCAAGGTGGTGAAAGCATTGTATAATCATGTAGTAACACTTGGTTAGTGCAGCCTGGGCAGATGGCGGGCGACTGTCGTTAGACCTCCTGTCATCCCGTCTTCTACTCTTGCTAACTCCAGCCATAATGTTACTAGTTAGATAATTCAATGTTTCTGCCACTAAAATCTACAAGAATACCAAAAAATTGAGGGGACCTAATGGAATCGTGAACCAAGGGAAGTCTATCGAATTACAAGCCTAACAAAATCTACAACCGCTGAAAAAAAGAAGGTTATGATTAAGCATGTTAATATTTAAATAATTCATATAAACTATCAAAGGATAATTGTGTATATTACCAATAATCCTATGCACCGTCGTGAAGTGGGCGACCGGTTTCGACAAGGTTTGTCAGCTTCAGGCCACAGAACAAATCTGCCTGTCCACCAAAAATCTGTCTATTTATTAGAATTGATGGCCTTATGGATGTGGCTTAGATTAGTGTTCAATTGTACTTTGAAAATTTTTAATTCTATTCACATTAAAGATTTGGACTGCCACAGATGTTTAAAAACGATTGTCTAAATCCATTGACGTTGATTGAGTTCTAAGGTTTCTGAGTGGGCTTCCAGTAATACTCTCATGAATGAGTGGCGGTTGATCAAAGAGATCAAGCCATGCATATTAACCCAGTGAGATCGATTCTGTTTGTTCAGAAGGTGTCCCTTTCTGAACGAGGTTCTAGTATCAGTTTGTTGATTGATCAAAGGGATCACACAACGGTCATTAATCATTTGAACAGTGAACTATATTTCAAAAGGTGTTGTTGGGCTTTGTTTCCAAGTCTTTTGAAGTCGAATTTAGGAGAGAACATTTTTTAATTTCCAACAATTAAATAATTGTCTATAACATTTAGACTAATAAGATTCAAGTGTATTTGAAAGATTTAATGAGCAATATGAATTTCGAGTTCCCTCCATCCATCCATCCACCCACCCACCCACCCACCCACCCACCCACCCACCCACCAACCCATCCACCCATCCACCCACCCACCCATCCATCCACGTTCTTGATATGACACATTTTGATGATTTTTAGGAAATTCTAAATTTTCAACACGCTCCTTGATAGCTTTTATACTATCAGGGATCGCAGGGTCCACCAACTTCGAGTCAGGTGCCCAGCCAGTTTTTTTCGACAAAATGTAGAAAGTTGTTTTTCTTGGAATTTCGAAAAAAGTCTGCTAATTTTACACGGTGAGAAAATTCTTCAATTTCCCATAAGCCATTATCTAAAAGGGCATCGACTTTGGGCCGTGGTGTTGGTACATATGTTAGACCGAGATTTAGCAAAGATCTTTCTGCTTCAGACAATGTAGAACCAGTTAGGTTAACGATATTACCACCCAGGCCAATTTCTGGGTGGTTAGTACCCTGACCCGTAGTTAGTTTAAATTAAGTTGCGATAACCAACTATTAAACATTTTATTTGCAGTGCACTCAGTCCAGTGGATGTTGTCCTCAACCACCTGAAATTCAGACACGGGGAGGCTGGGCAGGATAGGGACCTTGGCCAGGGGCGGCAGCGGCGACAGCAGCGGTGGCGGTGGTGGCGGTGGTGGCGGCGGTGGTGGTGGTGTTGGTGGTGGTCGTAGTGGCAGTAGTACTGGGAGTGGTACTGATAATGGTTGGGGTGATGGATGGTGTTGGTGGTGTTGGCGCCGGCAGTGTGGCGGCGGCGGCGGCGGCGGCGGCGGCGGTGGTGGTGTGTTGGTGGTGGTGGTGGTGGTGGTTATATGATTAAACGCACTGGCTCAGGATCTCCAAAGGTTGGGAGATATTTTTTATTTATTTTATTGTCTGAGATTTGTTATGTTTGTTTGATAGAAGCGGTATGGCCTATAAAATATGAATAATATATATCATTCATTCTGAAGGTTTTTGAAGAGTTAATTTCGATTTAACCAAGATGTCACGTAGATTGGAGTTTTTCTTAAAGGCTATCACTGGACGCAAATTGAGAGGTTTTTTCATTTTATCCTGCAATTTATGATATTCATCTTTCAAAATTTCAGAAATTTCAACATTTTTTCGATTGTATGTTAAACTGAATGGAATTATTTCACGTTGATCAGCAAGACCAGGGTCCACGTTTATGCCACTCGGCCATTTTGTTTTCAGTTGCTTAATCCAAAATGATTCTCGAAGTTTTCTTTGTTTATCAGTTTCTTCGGCCGTAGCAGAAAGAGGCAGTTGCTCAATAGGCATAATTTCAAAGTGTCTATCGACAGAATGACCAGGAAGATTGAAATGTTGAGCTACATTGGTGTCCTCGTCGTGTCTAATATCGCAAAGGTGTCTAGTTGCTCGCCATCTTAAAGGCGGCGGCGGTGGTGGTGGTGTGTTGGTGGTGGTGGTGGTGGTGGTGGTGGTGGTGGTGGTGGTGGTGTTGATAGTGATAGTGATAGTGATAGTGATAGTGCTGGTGGTGGTGGTGGTGGTGGTGGTGGTGGTGGTGGTGATGGTGGTGGTGGTGGTGGTGGTGGTGGTGGTGGTGGTTGTGGTGCTGTTTGTGGTGGCGGTGTTGATAGTGATAGTTATAGTGATAGTGATAGTGCTGGTGTTGGCGGTGGTGGTGGTGGTGATAGTCGTGGTTGTAGTAGCATTGATAGCGGTAGTGGTAGTGTTGATGGTTAGTGTGATGGGTGGTGTTGGTGGCGGCGGCTGCGGCTGCGGCAGTAGTGGTGGTGGTGGTGTTAGGGGTTGTAGTGGCGGAGGCGGAAGCGGCGGGGCCATGGTGGCGGTGGCGGTGGTAGTAGTTGTAGTTGTGGTACCCGTGCTGGTAGTTGTAGTGATAGTAGCAGTGGTACTGGTGATGGTTGGTGTGATGGATGGTGCTGGTGGTGTTGGCGGCGGTGGCGGCAGCCACGCGGCGGTGGTCGTGGCGGTGGTGGCGGTGGTGGTGGTGGTGGTGGTAGTAGTGGTAGTGGTAGTCGAGCTGGTAGTTGTAATGGTAGTGGTAGTTGAAGTGGTGATGGTTGGTGTGATGTGTGGTGTTGTTTGTGGCGGCGGTGGCTGCGGCAGCAGCGCCGGTGGTGGTGGTGGTGGTGGTGGTGGTGGTGGTGGTGGTGGTTGTGGTGCTGTTTGTGGTGCTGGTGGGGGTGCTGGTGCTGGTGGTGTTAATGGCGGTGGTGTTGATGGTGGATAGAGTTGGCGACGACGACGACGACGACGACGACGACGACTCATGAGCTTAGAATCTCATACTCACACTATAGAAGATGCCGGAGTTATCATGCGCCCAGCCTATTGTGCTGTACTTCACTCTCTTGATTGCATCCGGCAGTTCATCTCCTGAAGGTGACTTCTTGAACTGTAAGAAATAGTACAAACATAGACATCCTCTACTTATGATTATCTATGCCCCGCCCATCTGTAGCTAGGCCCCGTCCATGCTTTGTGTGTGTTAGGATCGATTTAAATATTTGAAACCTGAATACCCATCATCTTAATTCCATGGCAACTATACAGCCAATCTTTGAAATATTTTGAAATTAATTTGACGGGGAGCAACAGCGCCCAATCAAATTAGTTTCAAAATACTTAACAGAATTGGTATTAAATGGTAAAGACAAACAATGTGTACAACTATTCGTGGTTCTGATGGAGTGTTTCTGTCAATTATAATTGTGACGTCACCTCACATATGCCGCGGTTGATTATGACGTCATGTACTTAAAGGACTGATGGGATTCATCTATTATCAAGTAACCGACTGTGAGAAAGAATGGCGGTTTCCGGATCTGTCATTCGAGTATTTGACGTCATAACTAATTGCGTCACTAGTTAGCTGACGTGACAATCGCGAAAATCGAAGGGTTCGTATTTAGTGTACGAATTTCATGGCTTTGACGATTTTCCTAGTGCGTGCGTGAATGCGCGCGTGCTTGTACACGTGAGTGAGTGGGCGCATGTGTGCGAGAGGGGTGGTCGCGTGGATGCATGGGCGGTTAGGGGCGTGGGTCGGATCGCTGATGGGAGCGTGAGCGGTTGGGTGGGGTTGGTTTTCCTACCAAGTAGGTCCAGAGACCAGTTATATAGGATTGATCTTGGAGATGCGAAGTTGCTCAAGGTGTTGATCGGTAAAGCTCTATTTTATTTATTTTTGACGGATGGTGTGAGGTGGGGTTGGTGTTTAAAATCTAACAAAACAATACTGCCGCCAATCACGGGGCATGCGATAGTTCCCCGAATATTTCTTAACATAATAGTTCACATACGTTAATCGTAACCCAATCAGATCCGCCCTCGGATAGGGTATAGGCCATATACTCTCCATCCGGCGAGAAGACATGGTCGAGCATTGCAATAGTTCCATCTTCTGAGAGTGTGTTTGGGTCGAAGAAAACGCTAGATATTCCGTCAAGGGAGTCTTGAGCATACATAACGCTGAAACATAGGAGAGATAATATAGCTTGTATAATATGCGGCATAGAAAATATAAAGTACAAATAGAACAGTGTATTCATACTGGATAAGCCTTATATCAGGAAAACAAACAAAACTAGAGAACATTTACCGAAGTGACTGTAAATCTGACCATTGAACATTTCTGGGCAAATGGGGTTGATTTCTGGCAAAAACGAAAAATGATAGCTTTGACAACTAAGGAGTGACTATGACCTCGAGGTCAGATCACTTCAAAGCTGTCGCCAGATTGGATCCGGCATGCGTGATATACATTTGGTATAAAGTTTTCTTTAAAATCAAGGGCATTGCCATGAAGTGTCAAATAACCGAGAAATCTGCAAAGTTTGTGTGGGTGCCTTGGATTCAAAATTTAACATTTCATTTAATCTAAGACTCTCAATCATCTGGTATGGTTAAAGGGAGGTAATCTATGCCAAAAATCGAAAACCTATGGCAACAACAACTGTCAAATTAGTTTCAATATATTCAACAGTTTACCCATATAGTTTTCTGGAAATTGATCGCCAGGCAGCTCAGAGATCGACCGATCCCAATACGGGCGAGTTGTGGGTGGAAGTTAGCTAAAGATGGGCAGGGCATAGTTAAAACTGGATTCCTCCATTCTAAGCATTTATAATGTAAATAAGAGGTTGCGGAGGCATATAAAATACGGCCTTATATAGATAAAGGTAGGACAACGACAATGACCGCGGCAACGACCAAGACCACGATAACAACGACTGCCACCACCACCACCACCACCACCACCATCACCACCACCACCACTACCACTACCACTACCACCACCACCACCACTACCACTACCACTACCACTACCACTGCCACTGCCACTGCCACTGCCACTGCCACTGCAACAACAACAACAACAACAACAACAACAGCACCGTTTGTCGTAGAAAAAACAGCAATCTGTATAGCACATACTTTCAACTTGAAATAAATAAACGGAGGAGTCCAGTTTTTAGTCAATTACATGACTTCATAATCAACTACGTCACGTGTAGGATTGCGTCATAATCAATTACGCCATGCATGACTCGATTTAGTCCGTCTTAAGCGCGTAATAGTCCGTCAGGTTGTAAGAATTGTATATCTTACTAAATATACAATTTAATAAACATGCCATTGGCAGCAACAACACCCAGTCGGATTAGCTTCAAAATAATCAACAGCTTACCTGTATAGGTTTCTGGGAATTAAAATTCAGAGCGTGTATGGATCGATTGATCCCAACATGGGAAAAGCGTGGGTGGAGATTAGCTAGAGATGGGCGGTGCATAGCTAAAACTGGATTCATCCATTACATGTTGTTGATCAAGTGATCGCTTGGGCTTGCACACAACTAATACTATACCTTTGGTTTTGCAAGCCGCTGTTGTATAGATAGTAGTAGTTGTCTCCGTATTTTGCTGGACAATTGTACCTTGAAAAGTCATACATCTCTTTCACTCTAAACAGAAAATCAACACATAACATTTGTACACAAGGAACTCCTATAGCTACATATTTTGCCCACAGTGTACCAACAGAGCCTCATATACCAATGGACCAAAATGACACTCATATCAATGGACCTTTCCAGTTTATCCATCAATCATATGACGTCATAATCAGCTACGTGACGTGTAGGATGACGGCATAATCACTGACGTCATGAATGATGTAGATAAGAAAGCGTAATTGATTTTTGCACGAATTTGTCTACTATTTAATAAACTTGCTGTTGAATATTTTGAAACCAATTTGACTGGGCGCTGTTGCTGCCATAGGCAGTTCAAAATATTCAACAGCTTACCTGTATAGTTTTCTGGAAATTGATAATCTGGGAATTCAGGTATCGATCGATCTCAAAATGCCACTCATATCAAATTATTAATTCCTTAAAGGTTCATATTCAGTCCAAAATGCTGGAAAATAAAATTGTTAAATTTGTACTCTTTTAGAGGCTTAAATATGTGCCTAAATTTGAGGAAACGAAATAAATCTTAACATTTCATGATTTCATTACGTATAAATTAATAAAAAAATTTAACTTGTGGAATTGAATTAGAGGCACGAGTCCCTAATTCAACTTGACAACTAAAAGATTTTATTAATTTATACGAAATGAAATCATGAAATGTTAAGATTTCTGTTTCCTTACATCTAGGGCGCATAGTTTAAGCCTCTAAATGCATACAAATTTAACAATTTTATTTTCAAGCATTTGGTGTGAATATGCACTTTTAATGCACACAATTTTTCAAGGAAAGAAACGTTTTACACGTCAAGAGAAACCCCATGAAAAGTCCGTATGCGAACACAAGTGTAATAACCATTTATTACAACACAGATGAAATGCGATCAAACTCTGTCTCTCACATATAAACAGTGCGAGCTTGCGCTAAGAAATAAGCGCGAAATGCAAATTTGAAAATGTGCAAAAAAACGAAAATTATGATTTCGACTTTTTCAATTCTAGCAATCAATAAGCTACCTATGGCTACGTCTCTCGAGTTACGGCTAAGTTATCCTTGCATGGGAATCAATAGTCAACGAGGCAGATATCGTAAGCGGGGTGCCGCCGAAATTATCGTTAGTACACGCGATATTTCTAATTGGTTCTAGGTCAATTTTTCCAGATCGATATGCTCCAAACTCGTGGTAGAAGTGAGATAAATGTTTCCTCATAAGAACCGTCTGAGCAAATAAATTAGAACTATTGACGCATGTGTGATCTATTTATGCAACGTTATACCTATCATTCCATAGACACTGTCAATTGTAACGTGTTGGATATTTTGAAAATAATTTGACTCGCCTATGGTGGCAGCAACAGCTTCCAGTCAAATTAGTTTCAAAATAATCAATATAATTTTTATTGAAATGGTAAAATCAAATAAAACATGCAATTCAGACACGTCCGTGGCCATTTTGATTGTGACGTCATCATATCATCGAACAAGTGGCGTATTTTGATTATGACGACGGATACTCGAGTGACGGAGCGGTTCCCTCTATTGATCAATGGAAATATATCGTATAATTCTTCTAATAATAATAATATGCTAATAAATTGTGAACAACCTGTTACGGAGCTTCTCCCTGTCCGGGTATTGTTCTAAATAGGAATTCGTAAGTGCATTCTGTGCCGCAACAAACGACTTGGTTTCCTCGCTGTCAGGGTTCTCCAGCCACCGATATGGATCGGCAATCTGAAGGCAAACAGTTAAAGGTGCATATTCACACCAGGATGCTTGAAAATAAAATTATAAAAATTGTATACGAGCCTCTATTTCAATTTCGCAACTTAAAAAATTATATTAATTTATACGTATTGAAATCATCATATGCTAAGATTTATTTCGTATTATTACATATAGGCTCACAGTTTAAGCTTCTAAAAGTATACAACATAAACAATTTTATTTTCAGTAATTTTGCTGTGAATGCACCTTTAAAACATGAAAGTAGTAGAAATAAAATATAAAATGCTACATCTTAAAACAACCCAGGCAAACGTGAATAGGCAGGGCTAAATTAAATGTATTTTGGCCCTATTTGCAATAAACTTAGTTTCTCCTATCTCTCTCTATCGCACCCTCCTCCACCCAACCACCCGCTCAATCCCTACCTGTCATCTCACTCATCGTTTCTCGCAATTATGCTTTCATCCCTCCTTTTTCTCTCGCGCTCTCCCCTCCTCTCTCCTCTATTCCTCTCTCCCTCCCTGCCTTCCTACCTCCCTCTCTCTCTCTCTCACTACCCCCTCTCTAGCTCACCCCTCTCACACTCACCCTCCCTCCCTCCCTCTCTCCCCTCTTTCTATCTCTCTCTCTCTCTCTCTCTCTCTCTCTCTCATCCATGCCGCTCTCCCACCCCACCCCCCACTTCCTACCACCCTCTCTCTCATCCATCTCTCTCCCCCTCCGTCTCCCTCTCCCTCTCCTCACTCATCTGTCTTTCCCTCTCTCCGCTACCATTCTGTCTCTTACCTCTTCCCCCACCCTCTTTAGCACCCTCTCGAGACCGCTCCTCCGCCCAATTTATCTCCCAGGCTACGCTAAACTAGTCGTGCCATTGATGTAGTGACCATGTACAGCGTGTATGGATTGCATATATTGATGTTAATGAAATCATATAATCGTATCGGCTAAACATCCCCAAATTTCACACAAAAACGCATTATACTGCACTAGCTACAAAATCACCTTCGTCCCATGATAATCATCAACCACATCCTCACTACGGCGCGCATCAGGATATACGATCTTCTTCATTCTGAAAACTTAATTCCGCGATCTGAAACACACCTGAGCAGGAACAGTACTGGTTAAGATTCAAATTGATCATTTGATAGGCCTATATGTCACCGCTAGTACATCCACACGTTCATCGCGTGACCGACATAGCACGTGAGAAATAACGGGATACTGGTTAGGATATAAGGTTGTCGGTTAGGTGTCACAGCATGTTTATTAAAGTAATTTTACGACTATTTCGCCAGGTATGATATTGATATATCGTGTTTAATATTTGTTCACGGGCAAAGCCAGACCTACAATGGTGAAACAGACCCGGTATACACTGATGTGTGGCGTTATTGCTGATTAATATATAGGGTATAGGTCATGATTTTTTAGTCTGCTTCCACTTACGTGCTCAGCTGACTTTACAACATTACCCTCTCAGATTAACTCTCTAGTGAGACCACGGCCTTAATCAGGAATAACGCCATACTGACGTTATTTTTTATTAACTCTCTTGTGTAAACACGGATTAAGGCCGTGTTCTCACTAGAGACCTACCTGGTGTATTGAGGTAAGGCGTTATTCCCGATTAACTCTCCAATGAGAACACAGCCTAAGCCTCTAGTAAAACACGGCCTAAGTCTCTAGTGAGAACACGGCCTAACTCTCTAGTGAGAACATGGCCTAGGCCTCTAGTGAGAACACGGCCTAAATCTTTAGTGAGAACACGGCCTAAGTCTCTAGTGAGAACATGGACTAAGTTTCTAGTGAGAACATGGCCTAAGTCTCTAGTGAGAACATGACCTAATTCTCTAGTGAGAACATGGCCTAATTCTCTAGTGAGAACATGGCCTAAGTCTCTAATGAAAACATGGCCTAAGTCTCTAGTGAGAACATGGCCTAAGTCTCTACTGAGAACACGGCTTACCTCTCTAGTGAGACCACGGCCTAAGTCTCCAGTGAGAACATGGCCTAAGTCTCTAGGGAGACCATGGCCTAAGTCTCTAGTGAGAACATGGCCTACTGAAAACACGGCCTAAGTCTCTAGTGAGACCATGGCCTAAGTCTCTCGAGGGAACATGGCCTAAGTCTCTAGTGAAAACACGGCCTAAGTCTCTAGTGAGAACATGGCCTAGGTCTCTTAGGAAAACACGGCCCAAGTCGCTAGTGAGAACACGGCCTATGTCTCTACTGAGAACACGGCCTGAGAAAGTTAAACAAAACGCTCCCAATGGAAGAATCCAGTTTTACCCATGCCCCGCCCATCTCTAGCTAAACTCCACCTATCTTTGACCGTGAAGGGATCGATCGATCCCTGCCCTCACTGAACTTCAATTTCCAGAGAACTATACAGGTAAGCTGTTGAATATCTTGATACTAATTTGAATGGCAGCAACAACGCCCAGTCAAATTAGTATCAAAATATTTTACAAAGTAAAGACACACAATTCATTCGTAGGCCTACAACCTGACGGATTATTAAATGTTAAAGACGGACTAAATCGAGTCATTCATGACATAACTGATTATAACGTCAGCCTACACGTCACGTATGTGATTATGATGTTATATCATTGACTGAGAAACTGGAAACCTGCATTTATAAAGTAATTGACCCTTTACGCAACACGCAACATGAACATGTGGCTTATCATTGCTTATTCGAAAATCGAATGGCCTCAATAAAGATTGCCAACTGTATGTCTTTTTACAACGTTGATGGATATTCAACAGCTTACTTGTATAGGCTCTTTGAAATTTGAAATTCGGAGTCCGGAAATTCAGGTTTCAACGTTTCATCATTTCGCACATAAAGGCAAACGACTTTGACGAAAGCAATCTCCGCCGTTTTGCAGAGAACACATGCTTATTTTGTAGGGAACATGCCGCGTGCGCCCGCATAATGGCGGCAACTGATCACAACTTTACACCGTTATGCATTTAATATTTCCATAGATCCACTAAGGTGTAAGAATATGGTGTTGAGTTTATTGGGACTAGAATAGACTGGAGGTAATTTCTGCTCAAGGATGTTGGTTCGAATACATTAAGCAGCTTATCCGATCACGGATTTGGAACACACTGGAAATGTCTGGTACCATAGTCGGACTTACCAAATATGGGCATGCTCTTGTCCTCGTTTGACTGGCAGCAACAACGTCCAGTCAAATTAGTTTCAAAATATTCAGAAGAATGTATAATAATTTGTAAATATATCAAAGACATACAGTTTATTTACTCGTGATGGGCTTCTCGATTTTCATGACAGATGTATACGTCATTCTGATTGTGACATCAGCTAGAGAGTGACGTATATGTTTTTGACCTCATATACGTGAGTGACGGTTCGGATCCCTCAATTAAGACTAGACGCTGTTATGATTGGATCACATGTCTGTCCTGCTCTCGTTTAAGTATGCAATGTTAAGGTCAGATCAATTCAATGGTTAGTATTACGGCAATTTCCACCCAAAACCGAAAGATCGAAGATGGGAAAATATGAATAATGCAAAATTTTAATCTCAGAATTTTTAGTCTATTACAGTATTAATACTTTCATCATGTTAATTGTTAAGATTGAACAAGAAAATCAAAAACATTTTGTCAGTGAGTGTCCATTTGCAGGCCAAGAGAAGATTATTTTGTAAATTTACCACTGGAATGGCTGGCTCGTTAACGAGCCAGCCATTCCAGTGGTAAATTTTCAAAAATAGTCTTCTTTTGGCAAGCAAATGAACTTTCCTCATGACCATTGCAAAGGCACTTTGAGCGGCTTGCCCGTTAATGGTTAACAAAGCTACAGAGAACAAAAAGAGTTTGAGAGGAATTCCGAGTGATAAGGATTTGGCTGCGAAAATTGTTCTATGGAGAGAATGTTGAAAGAAGTGCTTTAAAACTCCGTTATTATTACTTTCTAAGTATGGAAGAACTTAGTTATGAGGGCTTGTAAAGCACAGAAATTGGTATGGCCTAACACGCCGCTAACTTCTTGGAATACCGTATTTAACATCATCATGTCTTTAACCTTTGACCCGCGTATATCCAAATACGAAAATTCCTTTACAAGATACAATATAAGCAGATTATGTTGAATATTCGATGCTATTAAACCGCTTGGTTCCAAAATAATCCACAACTTACCGTTATGGTTGTTTTAAAAGTAGAATTCGATATCATCGTGCTTCAGCGTGGTAAGATATCTAGAACGTTATAGTAGAACCTCACCCCACCCACCACCACCACTCCACCCTATATATGGTCGACTTGTTGTAGGTCAGTGCGTACTTATTTAAAAGTGTCATCTCCTGGCCCAGCTTTCTGCTTGATCGATTTCAAACGCTAGTGTTTGCATTGTTTAAACGTAGGCTATTTAGGTCTGCGTGGCCAATGCTGTTTATATGATCGCATTATGGAGCATATAATGTAGAAGAAAGAAGTAGAGAACAATGCAGAAATAACTCTACGTGTTTCCAAAACTAAATATAACATATTGCTAAGAAAAACTGTGAACATAATTGCATTGGAAGACATTACTGCTCAGCAATGTCTTCTAATCCAATAATGTCCATGATATTCAACAGCACATTTATTACATCGTGTTTTGGTGTTTGGAAACACTCTAATTTTCGTATGAGCTGTACTGTAGCGGCTCAAATCAAATGGTCCCTGTAGTTTAACCGCTTCATGCTTTTTCTATGACATTGAGCCGTTCAGGTGTATCCATCCATCATATGACGTCATAATCAACTACGTGACGTATAGAATGACGTTATAATCAGTGACGTCATAAATGACGTAGATAAGTTCGTCAATAACGAATAAATGGTAACGGACTAACCGTTGTTTAAACGAATTGTATGTTTTTTACTATTTAATAAATATGCTGTTGAAGATTTTGAAACTAATTTGACTGTACGCTGTTGCTGCCATAGTATAATATTTATCCAAATATTTAACAGTTTACTGGTATAGTTTTCGGGAAATTGATAGTTAGGTAGTTCGGGGATCGATCGATCTAAACACGGGGATGTGTGGGTGGAGCTTAGCTAGAGATGGGCGGGGAATAGGTAAAACTGGAAAGGTCCCTCATGCGCTGCATAAGCAGGTGAATTTTTTAACCCACTTTAACGTGGTGCATTTATAGTTCAACGTCATGTTAGTTTCCAAATATTCATCAAATCAACATTGGACACACAGAACGACTTTATCTCCGCCGAGTTTAGAAGTGAAAGCGATATTACGGCAAGCGTTACTAAGTAAAGCCATGATGACGTCAACTGTAATGGACGACGTGAATAGAATACGCTGTATATATATACACACTGAATGGGGGGAGCATGTGAGACCGTCACCCCGTTCTCTTCTTCATGTACCTACTTATTAGGGAAACTAAAGTCATCAATGTGTACCAATCGACAAGAGCATTCAGAGGCCGCGCTGGCAGTGCCTACCCCATCCGCTAATACATCACTGTCTTTAACATCCTCAGTCGTCGTAAAAAAATAGATCGCATTGACTCACATATGTCTGCTGTATAAGCAACATGCCACCCAAAGTGGCAATGTCAAATCTCGTCAAGAGAGACTTGTCAGTGGCACCACTACACACCTGTCATAGCCATAGAAGAATACCCTCAAGAAGTAGATAACGATCATCGGCATCAACGCAAATCCAAGTAAGACTTTAACCCTTTAATGACCAAATTTGGTCAAGAAAATTAAAATATTTCCTTATTGAATGTCAATTTGTAGGCAAAGACAAAAGTATTTTTGAAAATTCACCACTGGTGTGACTGGCTCGGTTATCGAGCCACGCATTCCAGTTGTAAATTTTCAAAAATACTATTATCTTGGCCTACAAATCGGCACTCCTCAGGAGCACTGTAGCGGTCGGTCGTTGGTCATGACAGGGTTAACCAGGATGCTCAAATGCATTGGAAAATCCGCCACCTATGTAGCGGGAGTTGCCAATAATAACACTATATCAGTGCACTACACTACCCTAATGAACCTTTCCAGTTTAGCCATCCGTTATATGACGTCATAATCAACTACGTGACGCATATGATGTCGTCATAGTCAATTATAGCATGACTGATTCGATTTAGTCCATCTTAATTGGTTAACAGCTAGTCCGACACTTTGTACGAATTGAATGTCTTTGCTAGTTAGTAAACATAGGCAGCAACAGCATACAGTCAAATTAGTTTCCAAATATTCAACGGTTTACCTATATAGTTTTCTGGATATTGATGGTCACCACCACCACCACCACCACCACCACCACAACCATCATCATCATCAGCATTCTCATCATCATCACCACCACACCCATCATCATCATCATCATCATCATCATCATCACAACCATGATGATGATGATCATCATCATCATCATCACCACCACCACCATCACCACCACCATTATCACCACCACCACCATTATCATCATCACCACCATCATTATATCAATCTATACACCGCATACATTGCGTAATGGCCTGGCAATCACTAACGTTCAAATAGGTATTTAGGCGCTGACTTTTGATTCTGAGCAGCATTAAGATCATTAAGACTTTAATTTTCTTATATTTAGGAAATCTGTGCGTACCTTATGAATCTGGTGCAAAAGCACCAGAGACAAAACCCGCAGCCATATTGGTGGTGCCTAACCGCGTGAACGTACGTTGGTATTGAAATCAGAACACCGTGCGGTCGGTTTTAATCAGGGAAAAACAGCTTCTGCAGTGGTCATAATAAATATTCATTTTACAGAACAACATAACGCTATTTATGTAAATATCAGTGGTAAATGAACAAACAGTAACTTTGTAACAGTAAAACTGTTAATTTTGGGTCCTAGCTTTGCCAATTTTATTTCAAAGGGGCGAAACTCCTCTCCGTTTCCAATATTTAAATTAAAGCGTAGCCTCCCCTACATATTAGTTTAAACACCATTCATATGACATCATAATCAACTATATGTACGCTGGCGTTATAATAAATTACGCCGTGAATGAGGCGATTTAGTCCGTCTTAATAGTCCGACACGGTGTACGAATTGCATATCTTTGCTATTTAATAAACATGCTGTTGAATATTTTGAAATTAATTTAACTGGGCGCTGTTATTGCCATAGGTAGCAACAACATCCAGTCAAATTAGTTTCAAAATATTCAACAGCTTACCGGTATCTGTACAGTTTTCTGGAAAAGCTTAGGGATAGCTCGATCCCAACACGAGCGGGGCGTGGGTGGAGTTTAGCTAGAGATGGGCGGGGCATGGCTAAAATTGGAAAGGCCCGTTGTAAAGCTGTTCAAACTACAGAAGGCACTACGACCCCATCATCCCTGGTCATGTGATATTGTCGAAAGCATGTGACTCTGGCTAAGGATAAGAAACAGTGGCCAAATAAGAAAGACTGATTGAAACTGCAGGATGTTTCAAACTAATGCAGCTGCAGTGTAGCCATTATCTTCGTCACCGTCGTCGTGGTCGTCATCATCATCATCATCGTCATCATAATCATCATCATATTCAACAACAACGACAACTACTACTACTACTACTACTACTACTACTACTACTACTACTACTGCTACATCATCATCATCATCCATCGTCGTAGTCGTCGTCGTCATTATCGTCGCCATCGTCATCCATCACCACCATCATCATCATCATCATCACCACCCCCACCACCACCACCACCGCCGCCATCATCATCATCATCTATACATTACATACATTGCGTAATACCCTGGCAATCAGCAACATTCATTTAGGTATTTAGGTACTTACTATTGATTCTGGGCAGCATTATTACCCTAGCCTCGTGAACGTACGTCGGTATTGCAGTCAGAACATCGTGCGTGCGTGTGTACGACGTGCGCGCATGCGTGTGGATTTTCTTGATCATTAAGACTTTAATTTTCTTATATTTAGGAAATCTGTGCGTACCTTATGAATCTGGTGCAAAAGCACCAGAGACAAAACCCGCAGCCATATTGGTGGTGCCTGGAAAATCCCCAGACTAGCGACCAAAAAGCGTGTCCAAAACGTTACACACCTAATAGGCCTAGCTGACAACATGACCTGTTCCCCTATTGTATCATGCACCTTTAAAACCATTATCCTAAAAGCCAGATCTAACGACCATCTGCATATGCAATAAGAGAAATTATTTGTTAAATTATTAATTTGATTTCCTAATACACCAGTCTCCCGAAACACTAACAAAATGTATCGAAAAACGAGTTAAAACCGCTCACCATTATCCATGTGCTATCCATTCAACCATACAACATAAGCTACCAAGTCACCCAGCTGTAATCAGGACAAAAGGGCATGTACAGTGGTCATAATAAATATTCATTTTGCAGAACAACATAAAGCTATTTATGTAAATATCAGCGGCAAATAGACATTCACTGAACACCTTTCCTGAAAAAAATATTGACCATTACTTTATATAAATTGCGAGGGGGTAAGCTGACCATCATCTTACTATCATATTTGTTTGCTATATTTTTTACCACCAGTGTTATGTTTTATTGTTTTGATGATCAAATCTCTTGATCTTTCAAGTCGCGTACCAGTTTATTGATGGTAAAATTCCGTTGAACTGTTAATTTGGACTTGTTGCTTTGTCAATTGTATTACAAAGGGGCGAAACTCTTCTCTATTTCCAATATTAACAAATTAAAGAGTAGCCTCCCCTGCATATTAGTTTAGACGGCGTTCATACGCAAGACCACCGTAGACGTCAGTTGCGCTTCACCGTGAATGTGTTAACGCTTTAACACTCATATCAGCCAAAAATGGTTTCTACAGTGGTCTTGAGAAATGTCCATATACAGCCCAAGATAATACTAATTTTGAAATTTTACAACGGGAATGGCTGGCTCGATAACACCCCCACCCACACCCACCCAGACCTCCCTTTTGGTTTATCTATAACTCTGGCCCAACCTTTGAACCTTTGGTTAACAGGTGCCTAGGGCCTAAGAAACCCTCAATCAGGCCCTGTGTGGGTGATTGTTGGGTGGTCCAATGTCTCACATTAGCTGGTTTTGCTTCGGTACGGGATTCGATGCCCATCTCAAAGGTGCATGTGTACGGTCACATCTTTGTGATACCGTGGATCTAACGAACTTGTTCTCCAAACCGTTGCTAGTTTTCTCAACCACGGGCAGGCTTTACTGTACTGGACAATAGGCGGTGTTAAAGGTGCATATTCACAGCAGAATGCTTGAAAGTAAAATTGTTAAAATTGTATACTTTTAGAGACTTAAATTGTATGCTTGGATGTAAGGAAACGAAATAAATCTTGACATATAATGATTCATTACATATAAATTAATATAGGCACGAGTCTCTAATTCAAATTCATAACTAAAAAAATATATTAATTTTTACGGAATGAAATAATTATATGCTAAAATTTATTTATCATCATTAAATCTAGCCACACGATTTAAGCCTCTAAAAGTATAAAATTTTAACAATTTTGTTTTCAAGCATTCTGCTGTGAATATGCACCTTTAATAACTTTCTCAGCTGGAGTTACCGGCGGATGAGGTGCATCTAAGATGGTAGTTAGATGGGCTCCGGATCTCATGGACTTTTGCAGTTTTATCTATTCCCCGCCCATCTCTGTCTACGCTCCCCCACAGCCCGCTTGCGTTGGGATCGATCGAGCTCTGACGTCCCTTTGTAATCCCCATATGTCACATTGTGACCTGGGAGTAGTTCAATACACTTGAAACTTGAAACTTGACTATCAATTTCCAGAAAACTATACAGATAAGCTGTCGAATATTATTAAACTAATTTAAATGGGTGCTGTTGCTGCCTAGGGCAGTAACAGTGCCCAGTCAAATTAGTTTCAAAATATTCTACAACATGTTTATTAAACAGCAAAGACATACAATTCGTACAACGTGTCGGATTAATAAGCGTTTACGACAGAATACATCGAGTCATTCATGCTGTAATTGATTATGACGCCGTCCTAGACGTCACGTAATTGATTATGACGTCATATTATAGAGGGATAAACCGGAAAGGTCCTGTGGAACTGCCCCAATAGCATATCAATAGAATGATACAGTTTTAGCTATGCTCCGCCCATTTCCCTCTAAGCTCCACCCACTTTTTCTCGTGTTGATATCGATCTATATACTTTCAACCCTAAATTCCCATAATCCAAATTTCAAGGTAACGATACAGGTGTGCTGCTGAGTATGTTTTGAAACTAATTTACTTTGGTGCTGCAGCTCAGTCAAATTAGTTTCAAAAATACGGAACAAAATATTTAAAAAAATTCAGTTTGTCTACTTGACGGACTTTTTGTGCTTAATGGCGGAGTTATCATTCGTCATTATGATTGTTACGTCAGCCTACAGTGAGAAATCGGATCCCTCGATTGGCTCTGGTGCTGTCAAATCTACTGGCGACTACACCAACATATACTCCTTCTATTCAATATAACATAAAATAAATAAATACGTCCCAAGTCAAAGGGCGATTGGCAAATCTCTACTACGCGCGACCCGTTCATACGCCACAGTTTACACACGTGTATTGTGCAAATGCAATTATACTATTTGCTGATATGTATATCGTAGCATATGAACGGAAATGTATTTCAAGTGCAGATGCAATGCAAATTTAGTGCACATTTATATCTAATCTGGAGATCATGCAAAAGTAAATTTCCACGTGAAAAAATTACACAGAGTGCAAATTAACGTGTATGATGTCGTATGAACATGTATTAAAATTGCACACCAGTTTTTTTATTAAATCACTACATTGAAACTCTCCTTTTACAATTGTCGCTGCAGCATTATATAACACCGCGGGTAAATTGCCGGTACGTGTCAAGCTCCCAGCATCGTCCTATCGCGCAGTCTCGCTCTCCCACTAACGCTCTCGTATCGAGTCATCGTCCGATCACAAGGTCTCGCCCTCCCACTCTCGTATCGAAGCGATGTGAGTGAGTGGGTGTACGATGAGGTTTTAGCTATGGCCCGCCCATCTCTAGTTAACTTGCTTGTTTATTAAATAGTAGGCTAAAGACATACAACTCATGTACAACAACGCTTAGTCCGTCATCAATTATGCGTTCGTGACGAACTTATCTACGTCATCCTTGATGTCATTGATTATGACGTCATCCTACACCTCACGTAGTTGATTATGACGTCATATGATTGATGTATAAACTGCAAAGGTCAATAGACCTAAGTAGCACGAATCGTATGTCTTTACTATTTAATAAAGATTCTTTAATAAACAATCATATGCAGCAGCAGCACCCAGTCAAATTAGTTTCAAAATATTCAACAGCTTACATATATAGTTTTCTGGAAATTGATATATATATATATAGTCAGGGAGTTTAGAGATTGATCGATCCCAACACGGACGTGGTGTGGGTGGCGCTTAGATTGAGATGGGTGGGGAATAGCTAAAAGTGGAAAGTCTATTTGGACTATTAAGCGTTAAAGACGGACTATATCGAATCATTCATGACGTAATGTTTATGACGTCATCATACACGCCACTTGGTTTAATTATGACGTGATATGACGTCAGATGATCGATGGATAAACTAGAAAGGTCAATTGAGATACTATTGCAAAGATCAGTGTACGCTGACGTATCTAAATTTAGTGCGAAGTTTACAACCACTCATTCTAGTTAAGTATAGGCACGCAAGCTTGAATGTGCGAAGGTTCGTGGCGGGTCACCATTCAAGGGGATTTGTCAAGTGATTTTCTCACCACAACAATCCTCGGTTTCCATACATCATGTTCTCATAGTCTAAATCAAAATTCCAGCAAGTCAATCTAACAGTGTCATTTATGAGGTTCAAAATTAAAGGTCGACAGGAATACGATTTCGGTCACAGTCCATACCTATGCTGTTTGGCACGTTCTTATATAAAACAACATTATACACGACGTAGAATATCGGGACAATATGTTTCGAAACTAATTTGGCTGGGCGCTGTTGCTGTCATAGGCCGCTTACCTGTATATGTATTTACATTGCAATTTAGATTTTTGTGAATACAAATTTCACTGTCAAATCGATCCCAAAACTATTAAAAAGGTGGGTGGTGCTTAGCTAGAAATGTGCTCTGCGTTGTGCTATGGTACCGTGATGTGGTGTCGTTTTGAGGTGCCGTGTACGCGGTGGCATTGTGCAGTATGACGTGTGCCACTAACGCAATATGCACAACGCAGTGTAAGAGGTAGTGTGTGGTATCTCTGTGATATTTCCTCTCGCATCGATATCCTAAAATCGCAGCAGAGATAAGTAATTATTGTACCTATCTTTTTGTTTGACGTGTGAAAAACATGTGTTTTCATTATTGCTTTTTTGAGGGTCCATAAAAATGTTCATAACTGGTAAAGAAATGAAACAAACTGGTCCGGTTTTTGCGTCAGACGAGATATGTCAGTTGTTGTCAAACACGGTATGTTGGTTTCACCAACATAACAATACTTCTTTTCTACCGATGCGCCGAAAGGGCATGAGGTGCTTATATTATTTTCAAATCTAGATTAACTTTTTTCACGCCCACGGTCAATCCAAACCAGTATATGTTATAGTCAAAAGGTGCAACTTGGCCGAGTAGCGGATATCCTCAGGGTGGACCTACACCCAGTGCAGGCCGCCTGAATATAAAATTCTGAATTCCGACCACGTGCTATGTATGCAATTTTCTACTCAATAACCCTATTCGGCCGAGGTCAAAAGACCGTTATTCTGGTCAGGCATATGCAGCAATAAGAGAGGAATCCATTTCAAGCTATGCCCCCCCCCCCCTACTTCTAGCTAAGTTTCGCGTTTAAGATCGATTTATATACGTTGAACACTGAATTCTCATAATCCCATTTTCAAGGTAGCTATACAGGTAAGGTGTTAAATAATCTGATACTAATTCGACAAGGTGTTGTTGCTGATTTTATCACAATTATCATCAGTCAAAGTAGTTTCAAAATAGTCAACGGAATGTTCATTAAATAGTAAATCCATCAAAGACATACAATTCATACATTTAACTTTTCACTGTACATGACGGAGCTAGATAAGTCATTCATTATGCATATTGTTTGTGACATTTTCCTACAAATGACGTAATTAATTATAATGTCGTCTATTTGAGTGACAGATCGGAGCGCTCTATCGCCATTACTGGTCTACGTATGGATGCATAGAACACATAATTCACCTTTCCAGCGTATCCATCCACCATCTGACCTCGTATGACGTCATCATCAGCCCAGTGCGTGTATGATGAGGTCACAATCATTGCGTCACAAAAGGTTCCATATAGACCGTCACCAAATCTCAAATACTCCGATACATTGTATCGATTGTATGGCTTTGTAATTCTTTGCTATTTAAGAAACATGCTGTTGAATATTTTGAAACTAATTTAACTGGGTGCTGTTTCTGCCTTAGGCAGCAACAGCACCAAGTCAAATTAGTTTCAAAATATTCAGCAGCTTACCTGCATAGTTTTCTTGAGATTGATAGTCAGGGAGTACAGGGATCGATCGATCCGAACACGAGCGAGGTGTGGGTGGAGCTTAGCTAGAGATGGGCGGGGCATAGCTAAAAATGGAAAGGTCCATTTTATGACCTTTACATTTAATGAATGATGGCGATGAAAATCTATTGAAAGCTTACTATTTTCACCCAATGATGACCAAACCCACGAGAATAACAAACCTCAGAGCAACCATCATTGACAATATGTTCACAAAAAGCAGAATGCTGGTTGCAGACAGCTCGAACCTTTTTCTACCTTGAGAAAGAATTGTGTACAGCCTATTATAATCCATTTGATGAGGATGACCAGGATGACGATGACGACGGCGGTGGAGTCGGAGGGACGGCGGCGACGGCGGAGGGGTGGCAGCCTCGGTGACGACGACGACGACGACTACGACGACGACGACGACGACGACGACGACACTAATGATGATGATGGTGATGATGGCGCTGCAGGTGTTGTTGATGATGATGATGAGGAGGAGGAGGAGGAGGAGGAGGTGGAGGAGGAGCAGGAGGAGGAGGATGAGGAGGATTGTGATGATGATGATTATGATGATGATGATGATGATGATGATGATGATGATGATGATGACGACGACGAGGGCGATGACGACGAGGACGAGGACCATGATGACGACGACCATGAAGACGACAGCGGGGCGGCGGAGACGATGACCAGGATTACGATGTCGACGCCGGAGGTAGAGGGGCGGCGGCGACGGCTGATGGGGGACAGCATCAGTGACGACGACGACAACAATGTTGATGATGATGGTGATGATGGCGATGCCAGTGTTGATGATGATGATGATGAGGTGGAGGATGAGGATGAGGAGGAGGAGGAGGAGGAGGAGGAGCAGTTGGAGGAGGAGGGCTGTGATGATGATGATGATGATGATGATGATGATTATGAGTGACTGCGTTCTGCAGCTGACGAAGTGCAAACTTTCAGATGCAATCAGTTTTTCTTAAATCTTCTCCACTGAGTCCTGTCCAGTGCGAGGTTCATGAGCTACTGTACCTCCTTTCTCGCCTTCAGTGGTTCCAGATTATGTTCTTTGAGTTCTGATGGCAAAACACTTAGGTTGATGTTGTGTTGTCCTTTGCGTGTCGGTACCTGTTGGCACGTAGCATTGCATATTCTAGTGCTTTCTGAGCAGGCGTATACTTGGCATTCGAAGAACATGTCCGAACATAGATTTTCACTGTTGGGCTATCATCACAGACGGTGGCTCTGTATTACACAGTTTGTAGTGCTGCAATTGACATTGTGGTCAGCGATGGTTTGTAATGACTGGCAGTTGTTTGAGGTAGCATGGTTGTTCAAAACGATTCTTTGGAGCTGGCCAGCACTTGTAATTGTACAGCATTATCAAAACACCTGTAGCATCATATAGTTGCATCTTCACTTTTATGTAGAGTTTGGAGGCAAGCATCCACAACTCTCAAAAGGACTGGAATGCTTTATTTCCTTTACCCAGCTAGTTCCAATGTTGGTAAAGCTGCAGAGTAGGGAACCCAAGAGTTTGCGCTTTCCCCACTCCTCAGTGCCCGATGAGCGGTTACCGTCATCATCCATTTCTGTGGTGTTGGATAGGTATACGTCAGTGGACTCTGTTTTGGCTTCATTCACTCTTGTAGCGTGTTCTCGAACAGATAGTAGTGCTGCGGCGGGGTAGCAAGTGAAAAGGACTGGTGACAGACCATCACCTTGTGGTAACCCTATTGATATTTCAAACTGTGCAGAAAGCGTTGGTTTGATGCCAACATTTAGTTTTGTGTTTACTAATAACAGTCTCATCAGGCGTAGTTCTTCATCGTCGCGGCCAGCTTGATGGGGAAATTGCAGGATATGTGGTCTCTTCAGGGTACGAAATGCACGCGACATATCGATTCCCGTATTGTAGAAGTCTCAATGCTTTAATAGTACTACTGATGTCAGCATTCGTTGTGCCCAGATTATTTCAGAGCAGCTACGTCCTGTCTTAGAGCCACTTTGACTGACTCCCGTAAATGTATCAATCTTATCTCTGATACGAGATGCCACATTTGTTGGAATTTACCGGATGCTTTTCAAAAACATGTTTGGTCCATGTTTGGAAAAAGGTCCTGGTAATTTCTTAGGCTTTGAGAGTGCGATGAGCGTATCTTCCCCCACAGCTTAGATTGGAGGTGTTGTTTAAAGGCAGAGGTTATGATGTGTGTCGTTTGTGTCGACATGGTAGTATTTATAACGAAGCCGGCTCAAACCGGCCTCTGCAGTGATCTCGATAAATGTCCAATTGCAGGTCAAGAGACGACTAATTTTGAAATGTTACCACGAATGGCTGGGTCTGTAATCGAGCCAGCCATTCTGTTGGTAAAATTTCAAAAATAGTCTTGTCTTAGCCTGCAAATGGACATTTAATAACAAATATTTTGATTCTCTTGACTAAATCTGGTCATTATAGGGTTAATGAGTTCATTAATTATGTCATCAGTCCCGCATGCGTGGCCTGTCGTTTGAAATGGTAAGGATTTTCTAACATGCGCTTCTGTTGGCTTTTGTAGTGGTCGTAGCTGACCATCAAACGTGGGTAAATATTATTATTATTATTATTATTATTATTATTATTATTATTATTATTATTATTATTATTATTATTATTATGTCACAATATAAAAGCCCATGTGTGATATATTAAGATTGACGATTGGCCGTGTTGGTAGCGTGGTCGTCTGGTAATCAAGCGGGCGGGGTTCAAATCCTTGTCGACTAACTGACGGGAAATCATTGGAAACATAGGCAATCTCCTCATTCCTTGATGCTGCGTCATTCACATGACACGTCCTTAGGAGGGGACGTAAAGCCGTCGTCAGAGCAACCCTTCGGGAAAGTACCTCGCGATAGAGTCATGGCTCAGATACATCTCGATGTAAGCAGCCAATAAAATCAACAACAACACACACACACACACACACACACGCACGCACGCACGCACGCACGCACGCACGCACGCACGCACGCACGCACGCACACACGCACGCACGCACGGGCGCACACATTGTGATTAATATCCTATAAGGACATTGAGTAGTCGCAACATGGTAGCGCCAACATAGGTTAAAATACTCAACAATTTACCGTAATGATGACAACATAGATATTCCACCTGTATCTTTATTCAAGCATACTTAACCCGTTAATGACCAGATTTAGTCAAGAGAATCGAAATATTTGCTATTAAATGTTCATTTGCAGGGCAAGTGAAGACTGGTATTTTGCTAATTTACCACTGGAATGGCTGGCTCGGTTACCGATCCAGTCATTCCAGTGGTAAAATCTTTAAAAAATAGTCTTCTCTTGACCCGCAAATGAACATTCATCGAGGCCACTGCAGAGGCCGATTTGAGCAGGCTTCGTCGTGAAATGGTTCAAAATAAATACTCACACACATACCCCATCAATAAACACACACACCCCCACCCCACCCCATCCCCAGATACACTTTTCGCACATAAAGCGAGATAACGAAAGATTCCTATGTAAAATTGGACATTGCGCTACTTATATAAGTGAGCGAGGACATAGACATTAACACAATAATTGTACATGGATCCGTAATTACAACAACGATATTATGGATTTAATGGAATTACGCCCAATATGTACTGTGAGCGAGGACAGTATTGAGAACAATGACCCGGATACGGATTCTACCAAGAAACGCTTCAAATTTGTCAGAATCCGTACCAACGTGGTATATATCATGGGATTTCTCTTCATAGCTATTCCGGTGGTGGTTGGAATTGCAGTTTGGAGGGGAGTTGTAGATGGTGTTGTATCCTCAGAAACAAATACGACGGGTCATTATGCAAATGGCGTGAACGGAATACAAGAGGCTGTTGTGGAAATTTCCACGACCACAAATCTAATACCCACAACGAGCACTGCACAATCGACAACAGCAAAACACACCATTGTAACCGTTGAAGACACGACGATCTCTCCAGTGACCACAACAAGAAAGGTTGAAACCACAAATACAAAGCCAACACCGACATCCAGCACTCCGGAGCCAACGACAGTCGATCCTATCATCGAAAAGATAGGTAATTTTCGACTACCACGTGATGTCGTTCCTGTTCAATATCGTATCAGACTGTACCCAGATTTTTATGGTGAGAATGCCAGGTTCCATGGGTACGAAATGATAGAGGTAGAGGTGATTAATGCCACCCAGCTAATCCTGCTTCACTGCAGACATATTACTATCAGTGAAATAGAAATTGTTGACGCGACCAAGGAGCAATCTGTCGATATTCACAGACAATTCCCATATCCGAAATATGATTATTTTGTTTTGGAATTCGCCACGGTGTTGGAGGTCGGTACCAAGTTAAATATGACGTTCAAGTTTGAAGGTTCAGTGATGATTCCTACCAATTCTGGAGCTGAGAAAGTTGGCCTTCATAAACTCTCCATTGGAAAAATGAGGTATGCCTAGGATTACAAAGATAATAATAATAATAATAATAATAATAATAATAATAATAATAATAATAATAATAATAATAATAATGTTGATGATATTAAATAATCGAACCAAA
>CM067375.1:29449572-29452246 GCA_034401795.1 Chaetoderma sp. LZ-2023a | reverse complement strand
GCATGACACGTGTGTTAACAAAGAGCATGATACAAACAATGATAATAAAAAATAAATGAATGAAAATGGATGCTCAAGTATTTGACATCATAGTTAAAATATGTCACTGGTTACGTGGCGTCACAATCAAATGACGTACGTGGGACAGACAAGTAGAAAAGGCCAGGCCATAAAGTGTCTGAACTGGGGATTCCAGTTTCTCAGTAAATCAAATGACGTCATAATCAACTACGTGATGCGTAGGATGGCGTCATGATCAATCACGTCATGAATGGTGTAGCTAAGTTCGTTCCAATCGCTTAATTGATGACTGACACTGACTAAGCATTGATGTACGAATTGTATGTCTTTACTATTTAACAAAGATACTGCTGAATATTTTGGAATTGATTTGACTGGACGCTGTTGCTGTCATCAACGTACATGGGGACAACACACGTGGTAAAGTTCTCCCATACAATGGAGTAATCCAGTTTTTAGCTATGCCCCGTCCATCTTTAGCGAGACTCCATCCATGCCGCGCCAGTGTTCGGATCGATCAATTCCTGAACTCCTTTGCTATCAATTTCCAGAAAAACTATAAAGGTAAGCTGTTGAGTATTTTGAAAATAATTTAACTGGGGCGTTGCTATGGCAGCAACAACGTGCAGTCAAATTAATTTCAAATTTCAAAAAGATCGATCATACAATTTAAGCATCTAAACGTTTACAATTTTAGCAAAAAAAATTTTCAAGCATTCTGGTGTGAATATGCACCTTTATGTGTTAAAATCGATTCAAATGTCCCTCTGAAGGGGCGAACCTTGGTTAGAAATAGACGGGGCATATCTACAAATGGATCACTATGTTATCGAGATTTGTACTCCAGCTTGGGATTTGAGAAAACTATATGTTCTAAAAAGCTATATCCTCTCATTTATCTAATTTCAATGGATGAATCCAGTTTTAGCTATGCCCCGATATCTCGAGCTAAGGCCCACCAACGATTTGCCCGCATTGGGATCGATCGATCCATGATCTCCCAACACGAGCGTGGTGTGTGTGTGTGTGGAGCTTAGCTAGAGATGGGCGGGGCATAGCTGAAACTGGACTAGTCCATAGCCTATATAGCCAGTGTTTATCATAATGATACCAGTGTTAAAGAGATGATGGAACACTTGTTCTGGCACTACATAAATTGAACGACGGAAGAACTTATAACAGGAATTAATAGTCAGTATTTGTGGAACTCTTGTTAAAGCGATGCTAATCTCATCTAAAATGTTGTACTGCACCGATAGAATATGGTTTATAGATTCCATATCATTCATATCATGTCACATTCCCTGATCTGTATCGGAATTATTTGTCTTGTAATATCGAGTAAACGTTGAACAGTGATCGACACCCTTTTGTCGCCTCAAGTTATTGTGAGTGATGTCATGTCAGCTCCAAAGCATCACATTCTTTATTATGTAATGCTCATCCCATTGAACATTTTGAAAATAATTTGACTGGAAGTTGTTGCTGCCCATGGGCAGCAACAACTTCCAATCAAATTGGTTTTCAAAATAGTCAACAGCTTACCTGTAGGATTGCTTTTATACCACATTGCCAAACTATAGCTGGAGCCTCTATGACTGAGCGTATATACCGAGGCAGACACACTAGGATTTTTCTGATTGGTTGAAAAGTAAATCATGACAGCCATCATAGGGTGTAGAAATATACCACCATTTAACTACTAAATCCTGAATATCTTTCCTTAGCGGCGTGATAAAAAGTTTAAAATTACCTGGATAGTGTATGACCGGCGTGTTAGATCACCTGAATAGCTATCAAGAGATGGGATTAGTTATCCTTTAAAAGGCACGCCATGTAATCGTCATAGGCTAACCATTAGAAGAATAATGTATAGCGAAAGAACTATTAGGACAGACTAATTTAATGTTCTACGAAAATTCTTACCCAAAACACAAGATTGGAATGGGGAAAATGTTTAATAATGCACAATTTCAAGCTCAGAAGTTTTAATCTATTACAGTATTAATCATTTCATCATGTTAATTGTCCAGATTGATCACGAAAATCAAAAACATTTTCTCAGTGAGTATCTATTTACTGGCCAAGAGAAGGCTATTTTTTTTAATTTACCACTGGAATGTCTGGCTCGTTTTAAGCGGCTTAACCATCAAAGCTATAGAGAACAAAATGAGTGACAGAAAGTTCTGAGGAATTCCGAGTGATTTGACTGCGAAAAATTAGTAGATGGCAAGAATCTCGAAAATGAGGCCTTAAAATTCCAACCTTGCTTTTTTTCTAGATATCCAAAATTAATTTAGGAGGGTTTGAAAAACAAAAATAATAAATTGGTATGAACGTAGGTTGAGTATATTGAAGGCAATTTGACCGGACGCTGTTGCTAACTACCTGCAAAGTTACAAGGAAATTCAGATTCTCAAAATTCAGGTATCAAAGGGTTAGTGATGATTATAATACGTGACATTGCAATGCCTATCTGATAACGTGCTCTTACGATTTCGCAAAATATACAACATTATATACTGTGTGTCAGACACGTACACCAGGCATCCTTTAAACTTTACCAATTCTATCGCCGGCATTCGTAATGGCATGTGTATTTTTATTTTTTGTATCCAAAGTCCAAATGTAATCTATCTTTGTATTTGCAGTG
>CM067375.1:29429572-29447072 GCA_034401795.1 Chaetoderma sp. LZ-2023a | reverse complement strand
GTTATTTTCAGGACCTGCGTGAATGCTCACGTTGAGGATTTATTTAGTCTGTTAAAATAATGGTTCGGGAGGTATTTCCAAGTATTTTGTAGACTGGATAACTTAGTAACAATACATATTGTCGACAGAATTAAATATACAGAAATGGAGCAACCTTGAAGTACAGTCGGGCAAACTAGATTAAATGGGTTCCTTGCCCCTGGGGCAACAATATATTTTTTCTAAATTTCAGATCCTGCCCCTAGCATTCGTAGTGTCTTGAATCTGAGCGTAATTATTTCTAAGTTCTTTACTTTTAAATATTAGGGTAAACTTAGGCCGTGTTCTCACTGGAGAGTTAATCAGGAATAACGCCATACTTCAGTACGCCCGTTACGCCGGTTATGTCTCTAGTGAGAACCCGGCCTAAGAATAAGAATAACAATACGAGTCCAAATAATGGGCATTCCCAGTTTTAGCTATGCCCCGCCCATCTCTAGCTAAGCTCCACCTACACCTAGCTCCTGTTCGGATCGATCGATCCCTGAACTCCCTGACTATCTATTTCCAGATAACTATACAGGTAAGCTGTTGAATATTTTGTAACTAGTCAAATTAGTTTCAAAATATTCAACAGCATCTGTATTAAGTAGTAAAGACATACAATTTGTACAACACTGCTTAGTCAGTCACCAAATATGCGGTCGTTGCGTACTTATAACGCCATTCACGAGGTCATTGATTATGACGTCATCATGCAAGTCACATAGTCGATTATGACGTCATATGATGGATGGATAAAAAGGAAAGGTCCATTAAAATAGGTTTCTACCACTTTGGATTTGGAACCATACTACATACCACAATGAAAAACAATAATCCTCTCCCACACTGATGTCATTGCACGGGGATTCCCCTAAATCAACGCTCGTAGTACAACTGCTGGTTGGTAAAGCCGCTAATGGGCAGCTGACCCGCATTGAGTTACTATTGCACAATATACCCTAATTTAAACCGTTCCTATGATAAACTAAAATCACTATATTATTTAAGTCATACATCATTGGCGCATTCAATCGTCTAAACATTAATGCATTACTTTTCATATGTTTGCAAAGTTATTTGCATTTATAAAATACACCATTTTACCTAGATTCATTAAACCAAGTCGACAATAGGAACTATTTTAAAATTACAATCAACTGTATTAAATTTTAGAAAACTATAAAAACTAATACAGATATGTATAGAAAATTGACGTAGCTTTCCAATTCTGTATGACTTCAATAATATTATGAGATTAGTTCTTCACATTATACTGCTTAAGGTGCGTTGTATATGATTCCAATAGTACGGTAATGATGTTTGCACGACAGCTATCGCAGTTACCAGCCAGAAGTGGTATGCCCAGTGTATTCTGGGAAGGTATTTGCCCAAAATACGCTAATGTGGGAAAGGCCTATTACTGCGCGATAGCCATTTTTAGAAGGCAACGCTAACAGGAAAGAGTGATAAAAAGGCCACTAATGTTATTTTTGTACACTATTTAAGAATACCATTAGACATATCATACTAAATCTGGAAGCCGTATGCCGTGTTCTCACTTAACCGGTGTAACGCAATACTGAGGGATGGCGTTATTCGCGATTGACTCTCTAGTTAGAACGCGACCTTAGTTTCCAGAAAACTATACAGGTAAGTTGTTGAGTATTTTGAAACTAATTTCACTGGGTGCTGTTGCTTCCTATGAGAACACGGCATAACAATACTGTATTGGGGAATTAACTTCCGCGTGTATCGTGATGCATTGCCAAATTATGTTTCCTCAATTCATATAGATCGGTTAACCCTTTAAGGACGAAGCCAGCCAAACTCACCATCGACAGTAGCCTTGGAGAATGTCCATTTGCAGACCAAGTGAAGACTATTTTGAAAATTTATCATTGGAGTGACTGGCTCGATAACAGAGCCAGTCATTCCAATGGTAAGTTTTCAAAAGTAGTCTTCCCTTGGCCTGCAAATGGACATTCAATAAGTCAATATTTTATTCTTTTCAATAAATTTAGTCATTAAACGGTTAACTTGGTCAAGAGAACCTCAACTTCCAGCTGAATATATCTGCTCTTTAGGTGCGTGTTTGGGGATCACCGGAAGACATCCCTGACCTTCAGTATGCCCTGGGCGTCGCTAGTTATTTACTGAACTTCACAGAGAATTATTTTGACATGGCAGACCCAATGCCAAAACAAGGTACAAGAGAAGCCATATTTCATCATTATCAAAACGTAGTTAAATTTCTTGACCATTTAACCCTTAAATTTATTCAAGAAAATTTCAAATTTCTCATGCAAAATGCCCATTTTTGCAGACCAAAAGGAGGCTATCTTACCATTGGGAAGGACTGGCACGATTTTCCAGCCATTCATTCCAGTTGTAAATCTTCTAAAATAGTCTTCTCTTGATCTGCAAATGAGCATTTCTCAAAACTACCTCAGAAGCCGTTTTTAGCAGGCTTGGTGTTAAATGATTAACGTTTTTACATTTGAAATTCCAGTTTCTCAACGTCAACTTAACAGATGACGAGTTTGAAACTAATCTGACCTGGAACTATTGCTACCATAGGGGATATTCCTTACATTATCAATAGTTTATCGTATCGGGTATGATCTGAATGGACCGTTCCAGTTTATCCATCCATCAGATGACGTCATAATCTACTAGGTGACGTGTAGCTTGATGTCATAATCAATGACGTCATGAATGGCGTGGATAAGTACGTCACGAACACATAATTGGTGACTGGTTAATATTTGTTGTACGAATCGTATATCTTTACTATTCAATAAAAATGGTGTTAAATATTTTGAAACTAATTTGACTGGATGCTGCAACAGCAACAGCACCCAGTCGAATTACTTTCAAAATCTTCAACAGCCTACCCGTATAGTTTTCTGGAAATTGATAGTCAGCGAGTTCAGGTATCGATCCCTGAAAGGTCCATTCTAGCTATTCCCCGCCCATTTCTAGCTAAGCTCCGCCCTCAGTTTACATATGTGGAACTCGATTTCAAACCTCATTTCGCAGAATCTAAGGCCGTGTTTTCATTAGAGAGCTAATCGGGAATAACGCCATACTTCTGTATGGCGTTATTCCTGATTAAGTCTCTAGTGAGAACTCTGCCTAAATCTCAAGATACAAGTAAACTGTTGCATATATCTTGAAACTAAACAAGTTTTCGACTTTGGTGATTGATTGATTTCATTTTGATTGTGACGTCTACTAAAATGTGACGTGTTTGATTGAGATGTCAGATATTTGAGTGACAGATCGGATCCCTCGATGAAAAAATTAAATACCTATACAGGCAAGCTATGGCAGCAACAGGTCCCATTCAAATAGTTTGAAAATATTTAACAAAATTGTTTATTTTTAAATTGTAAATTTATCAAAGATAAATAATTCGTACACTTGACGGATTTTTTGAATTTCGAATTTCATGACGGAAAGCTCCAGTTCATTTTGATTGTGACGACAGCTAACTAATGACGTCATTGATAATGATATCAGGTAGTTGAGCGACAGATCAGATACTTCTTTTTGCGATAAAGTTAAAGGTACACATTCACACCAAAACGAAAATAAAAATGACTTTTAGAGGCTTAATTTATGTACCTTAACACTTTAGTGACTAAATTTGTTCGAAAAATTAAAATATTTATTCATTGAATGACCATTTGCAGGCCAAGAGAAGACTGTTTTTTGAAAATTTACCACTTGAATGACTGGCTCGGTTACCGAGCCAGTCATTCTAGTGGTAAATTTTCACAAATAGACTTTTCTTGGCCTGCAAATGGACATTCCCGAAGCCCACTACAGAGGCCGGTTTGGGCCGACTTCGTCGTGAAAGGGTTAATGTAATGAAGCGAAATAAATCTTATCATATGATGATCTCATTCTGTAAAAATGACAAATTATTATAATTTTTGCGAAGTTGAATTAGAGACTCGTGCATCTAATTTAATTTCACAACTTAAAAAATATTATTAATTCATTCGTACTGGAATCATCACCCGTTAAAATTTATTTCCATCTAATCCCACGACTTAATCCGCTAAGAATATACAATGTTGATACATTTTTTTTCAAGCATTCTGCTGTGAGTATGCACAGTTAATAGGGCCGTGAGAACTTTAATCTATTCTGTATTTATTGTTTATGTTTCTTCCTAGATCTGATAGCCCTGTCTAGCCCTGGTTATGAAGGCATGGAGAATTGGGGTATTATGACATTTGACGTGGATGATATAAAGTGTGGTCCGAAATGTGGAGAGAAACGAAAACGTGACATCACGGGACTAATAGCACGTGTAGTTGCGCTTAATGTAAGCGCCAGCTACGGCGAAGCTAATAAATAAGTTCCCAAAACAAAACAAAAACATGTTAGTTTTACTACGACTTTGAGCGCGATGTAAGGAATGTTCTGTTGAATATTTTGAACATAATTGGATTAGAAGACATTGCTGCCTTAGGCAGCAATGTCTTCAAATCCAATTATGTTCAAAATATTCAACAGCACATTTAATTTTATTTTGGAAACATGTTTAGTTACTTGAGCTTCACTAAAGCCGATTAAAATTGATTATTTTATCAGAGGATAGATATGCTCCCACCCCCCCCCCACCCCACCCCCCCCCCCTCATAACTTCAAGAGACGCATAAATGCCACACCATTAGTATAACTCATAGGGCCTAAATAAGTCAACATGTCTCCAAAAGAAAACAATTTTGAAAACGATTTAAAAATGTTCTGCCTTAGGCAGCAATGTCTTCCAATCTATTTATGTTCAAAATATTCATCAGTAGTTCGTTATTTTCTGTTTGTAACTTTTTTACGTTATTTCAGAGCTGTACTGTATATACGTCCGATGCGGCCTAGTCACACATCCCTCTAGCATCAGTGTCCCCCAGCAGCATTACGATCGTTTTCTCGCTATTTCAGAAACTTTGCACAGGGGCCCATGAGTCCTAGATTCAGCCCTGGTCGGATATGGGCGAGACATAGCTCTAAATCGGTCCATTTATTGCTAGCCTATATATTCATGGTCATGTTTTTCAGTGGCTTGGTAATCTCGTGACGTTCAACTGGTGGAATGATGTCTGGCTACATGACGCGTTTGCTACATATTTCAGATACTTTCTCAAAGACCCGAATCTCCCAGAAACAGATATAGTAAGTACCTCATTCTCATATCACGAGAATCATTGCCGATAACATTAGTAGCAAGACTTTACAGGAGCAGTCAGTGATTGGAACCAGTCGTCCTACAGTTTTTGTCTCATATCAGGGCATTTACTGATAATCCCACCACAAATTACAACAGTAATTTTTCGAGCGCTAATCTATTGCAAATATAGTGTAGAATGACATAGTAAAGGTTACCATGAATGGACTTTTCCATCTTATCCATCGATTATATGACGTGATAATCAACTACACGACGTGTAGGATGACGTAATAATCAATGACGTCGTGAAGGGGCGTATATAGGTTCGTCACGAACGCATAATTGGTGACGGACTAAACGTTGTTAGACGAAGTGTTACTATCTCATAAACATGCTGTTGAATACTTTGCAACTAATTTGGCTGGATCCTGTTGCTGCCATAGTCCATAGGCAGCAACAGCTCCCAGTAAAATAGTGTCAGAAAATCAGTAGATTACCTGTATAGTTTTCTGGGAATTGATAGTCAGGGAGTTCAGGGATTGATCAATACCAACACAGGCGATGTCTGGGTAGACCTTAGCTAGAGATGGGCGGGGCATAGCTACAACTGGAAAGGTTCATTGGAATGTTTTCATTTGAGGGTCTCTCTTCCAGACAATATTGTAAATTACAACAGTGGCTAAAATGTATGGTTTACAAATAAATGCATACTGGGTATTAAGATTAATACTCAATCTATCTGGACAAATACGTCATCAAATACTATCAGATGCAATATTAAATACGTCATATTAACGATTATATGGACGGCAATGTCTTGTGTGCCCACTGCAAAAAAATCTAGAGGTCAGTGATGAGGAGCAAACGACTATAAGTGATCTAACAGAGAAAAAGCATGAATAACTGGCTGACATTGACTGGCTTTACATAGATGAACCAACAACTTCAACCGTTTTGGTGACAAAATTAAAATCACTGATATCAAAGGCAGGTCAAATGTGGTTAGACCTCTCGATACAGCATCCACGATCAAGAATTCTACTATCCACCCAAAAAAACTAAGTGCGATACTGAGAAAATGAGTTGTCTTAAGAGTTAAGACTGCAGCCAAATTACGGAAAATTGTTGTAAAATTAGTAAACTTTGTCAAAAGACATGTGTTCAAGTTCAGGTGAAATGATATCTTCCACAGAGGCAATATCACTATTACCCGGATCATTGTAGCTTTTGCTTCAGACACTCGCCGTCGGAAAGACCGTGGATAAAAAAAATAGCGTCGCTAGTCATGCATTGGACCTTTCCAGTTTATCGATCCATCACATGACCTCATAATCAACTACGTGATGTGTAGGATGCGATCATAATCAATAACGTCATGAATGGCGTAAACAAGTTCGTCACGAGCTCGTAATTGATAACGGACTGAGCGAATTGTATGTCTTTACTATTTAATAAATGTTCACCAACGTACCTGTATAGTTTTCTGGAAATTCATAGTCAGCGCGGAACCAAACTGGAAAGATCCATTGTGTAATACATTTGACGCATAATTCTAATAGCTCCCTATCAGATAGGTTTCGACATAAAAATGCTTTACCACTTCGCCTCCAAATTTCTCATCAATAACCTTCATGAACACGGATTGTGTAGATCATACAAGGAGGTGAGGAAATTTGAAAAGATCTCACTAACTCTTTACTCTCCACGTCCACCATGACCGGGCATGATACAGCCAGGGCACATGACTACCAGCCCTAGTCGGTCATCTGTTCCTTTCCTTTCATGACTGACATAAATCCTACTGATATGGTATGTATCTATTCCACATTGCTATTTGTGTGTGGCCATGCAAGACGCTATAGTGCAACGTCAATCATTATCTTCGATCAGCCCTTGTCGTGGAAAGCTACACTCATCGTCGAGAGTGAGTCAAAAGGCAGTATCGTGCACGGAATCGTACTGAGACTGTGCGACTTCAGCACGCTAATGGGTTTTTTCGATTCCATAGGATATATCACGGCAGGATCAGAACCACGTGTTGACAAGTAAGTCATACTATGTTAGGGATTCCCGGGAATACCTTCTGGATACAGCTCAGGACATGATACTAGCTACAGCAGTTTTTGAGACATTAATACGCATTCATCATAGTCATGTTAGAATGATAATGAGCCAGTGAGTGTCAGTGGAGATGAAGAAGCCCCAATGCTGGAATTGGCTCAGTGGATGCCACTATGGTTGACGTCCGTGAACTAGCTATCCAGTATGAAGTAGCTGCACGGAGAATGCGTTTCCGGCATAGATGTGCAGAAGTGAACAATGCCTTGCAGCACTCTTGAGCGTTGGGTTATGACGCCAGTCACAACCATAAGAACCTAGGTATAGCGCGCCAAGATAGTGAAACAAATGATACTAACAAACGCTTACAGTCCTGCAATGGAAAGCCCGATTTAATATAGATTTGAGTCTACACAGCATTGCCACTGGAGTCACTGTATGCGAATCAGTCAACGTGGGCAATGCCCATCAGTGGTGGGCAGAAGATTATTAGATGTAAAGCTAGGTTACAAAGAGTTGGATTATGTATGCAAGAAGAGATAACAAACTTTTATCCTTGACGCTAAGTCATCTGTGAATATCAGGACTGAGTCTATGTTTATTGATCCTCTCCTCCTCTACTATCATTTGGTTGTTGCAGTAAAATGTTTTAGAATCTACAAGACATTTTCCCATATGAACGTTACGATGTAACCTGTAGCCGCTATATTTACTATCTCGTGGACAAATATGGCTCTTCCCATGTCATCTTTGATAATTATGAAGGTGGGTCATATAACAAAGATGGCGCGTAAACGCGTCAGATCGAGTTTTAGTCTCGCTGTGCATTTCTCCCAGAGACATGGTTTGTTAGATAACAAAGAAGATTTTCTTACCAAAAGACTAACAAACCTTGATTTATCAAGCTGAGACATCGACGCTTCCACTAGATGGCGACGTCCAGCGCAATCTGTGCACAACCTAGACATAGAAACTACAGTAATTCCAGAGAGACTGCAGCAACTGTTAGGAACAGATGACTGACTACAGTAACTCCCTGTAAAAACCTCGCATCCTGCCACCCACATCCTCATCAGCTCAGTATCATAGCCAACGCACTTATCTACAGGCCCACCAATATAGTGTGGTCGATATGCGTGCTTAGGATTGGGGATGGAAAATCAGCAATGGAAGGACGGTTTCTGTGCTCGCTGATTTAAAGCCGACGCCCAAGAATTTCCTACAAACAAGCAAATGAAACTTATTTGCAGAAAACAATTTTCGGCATCAAATATTTTATAAGCTCCCAGACAAAAATCGCGTATTTTGCATTTCTAGCTTGCCTATGCGCACAGCCTATCTGAATAGTATAATGGAAAACGCTTGGCTGGTTTTCTTTTTACTCCAGACATGTGTGTTTGTTCACCTGCGATCCGAGGGCGCCAGCATTTTGAATGGCACCTACCATACCTGCACCGGCTGAGGAAGAAACCTTGCACGTCAGTTAGCTCGCTAGATTGCCTCATGGGCGCTCGACATTAGGTTTTTTTCCTCTTTTGTGGTCTTAGATAACATTTATGGATATCTGATTGTAAAACAGCAACAGCACCCATTCAAAGTAGTTTCAAAATATTCAACAGCTTACCAGTATAGTTTTCTGGAAATTGATAGTCAGTGAATTCAGGGATCCCTCCCAACACGAGCGAGGCGTGGGTGGAGCTTAGCTAGAAATGGGTCGGGCATAGGTAAAACGGAAAAAGTCTATTTTAGACTCGAAGTTTCAGCTTCCAGATTGATTGACAAGCAACATTTCCTGGCACACAGTGATTTGCAATGTCGGATGAAGTGGAGAGGCGCAAACCCAGATTCAGCTTTTTTCGCCACTTCTACCTGACTAATATCTATAGAGAGATGTTGTCCAAAGGCAAAGCCTACAAATGTGGGTTAGGGTGTTTACATTTTATCACAAGCTTGCTCGAGTCGTGATACACTTTGGGCCATATGTGCGGCCATTGTAGGGGTGGTGTTGCTTATCTAAACCTCTGTCCCTTTTATTTGGTCGTGCAAGTGTCTTGACTTGACATCAGATGGGGAAGGTTGATCATCTTATTATCGGGGAAGTGATCTTTGAATCATTCCCTGATTGTCTCTATGTTTCTCTGGTTCGGGCCCATTAAGCGTCCATCAGAGATGGGTACCGTGAACAGTTGCTGTACTGTCCCGAGTTGTAATGACTTCATTTATCAGGCCATCTGCACTTTTACTGGCTAGTTCTTTCAACATTTCACTGATTTGGAGCAACATCCTGTTGCAGGTTTTTCTTTGTTCGATGTTGGCCTCGTACTAGCTGTTTTGGTCGATGCGTAAGCCTAAGCCTAATCCCAGATTTTTTATGTTGCTCGGATCGCTTTGTCACAAATGGATCATCAATATAGAATCTCTTTTGGTTGGTTTATTTGGCTGCATTGATAAGTGTACACAATC
This sequence comes from Chaetoderma sp. LZ-2023a, assembly GCA_034401795.1. Lineage (NCBI taxonomy): Eukaryota > Metazoa > Mollusca > Caudofoveata > Chaetodermatida > Chaetodermatidae > Chaetoderma > Chaetoderma sp. LZ-2023a. The sequence goes on along the minus strand of CM067375.1, from coordinate 29,437,348 downwards.
GACGACTTTGGCTAGAAGTTGGCTTGGTTCACACATGCACGCACGCACGCACGCGCGCGCGCACGCACGCACGCACGCACGCACGCACGCACGCACGCACGCACGCACGCACACTCACACACTGACACACTCACACACTCACACACATAAGATTGTTATAAACAATATATGTTTATTGTTCAATCCTTATTCGGGGTTTTCATATTTCTCTTTCTAAATTGATGAAGTATAATGCATCTAAACGCAGCAGCGTTACGACCTGTCATCTGTATCCATATGCTGGTGGATTTTTTAAGACAGGTGGTCGTATGCTCACCTGTCTTATTGCTCGACCATCTTGTGGGTCCCAAAAGCCTACCATCAGGTAGTGGCAGGATTCCAAAACACGTCCTTTGATTTACAAGGTGACATTGGTGTCAGAGTACAGCGGGTGGCATATGATGTGCAGATGTCTGGCAGCCGATTTCATCTCTACCAGAGGTTTCGCAAAGTGTGCAGGGGGATGATAGATACACATAATAGTGGACCTTTCCAGTTTTAGCTATGCCCCGCCCATCTCTAGCTAAACTCCAGCCAAGCTTCGCCCGTGTTGGGATCGATCGTTCAATGAACTCCCTGATTATCAATTTCCAGAAAATTAAACAGGTAAGCTGTTGAATATTTTGAAACTAATTTGACTGGGTGCTGGTGCTGCAACAGCGCCCAGTTAAATAGTTTCAAAATATTCAACAGCGTGTTTATTAAATAGTACAACAACGCTTAATCCGTCTTCAATTATTGTGTTCGCGACGTACTTATCTGCGTCATTCATGACGTCCTTGATTATGACTTCATCCTACACGCCTCGTAGTTGAATTTGACGTCATGTGATGGATGGATAAGCTGAAAAGTTCAATTGTTGTGCCAAGTCATTTTAGCCTGAGCGATATCACATAGAGACAGCACATATCAAATTTCGCTTGTCACTTTTGAAAAGTGAAATAAATTTCTTTCAAATGTATTGTATTTACAGCTGGTGGAGTACATAGTCGAAATAATCAGAGATTCAATGTTGATTGAAGGTGCAGAGTCCTCGCCTCCTTTCATCACCGATGTTACAAGTCCAGAGGATGTGGAGAATATGTACGACAATACAAACAAGGTACAGTACAGTTAATAAGGTAACATCTTTTCCAAAAAAATAGAAACATGTTTGTTAGTATATTTTTCCGCGATGTAAGAAATGTTCTGTTGAGTATTTTGAACTTAATTGGATTGGAAGCCATTGCTGCCTAAGGCAGCAATGGCTTCCAGCCAAATTAAGTCCAAAAATATTCAACAGTACGTTTTTATTTTTTTTTAAAGTGTTACGTTTTTTTATCAGTCATGTATTACTCATCAATGTGCCGAATGTCTTGATCGATGAGATCGCCACGTTAAACATTGCCTGGGAATCGAACTCACAACCGGTGAAAGCGCCAAGCACCATAACCCACAAACGCTTCCACCACACCAAAGCCGCAATACGTTGGAGAAGCTTGGCGCTTTTGCCGGATTTGGGTTCGATTCCCAGTCGACGGCAAAAATACCGTAATGCCACGAAGTTCTGAACCGGATGTAATATAGTCATCTTGCATCAGTTTTATAGTAGAATGACGATATTTATTTAAGCTTTTCATTTCGGATACGGTTATAAAGACAATGGTCTTGAAATAGAGGAACTGATTGAATGACTGATAGTCAGAAACAGAAACAAGATAAGATTAAATATTGCGGTCAATGGGCCATTCCAGTTTTAGCTATGCCACGCACATCACTAGCTAAGCTCCGCCGACAATTCGCCGTGTTGGGATGGATCGATCCCCGAATGCCCTCACTAGCAATTTCCTGAAAACTATACACTTAAGCTGTTGAATATTTTGTAACTAATTTACTGCCTATGGCATCAACAGCGTCTAGTCAAATTAGTTTCAAATTATTCAACATGATATGTATTAAATAGTAACACCACACAATTCGTACAACGACGCATAGTCCGTCTTCAACTATGCAATCGTGGCGTAATTTTCTACGTCATTCATAACGTCATACTGACGTCATTGACTGTGATCTCATTCTATACGTCACGCAGTTGATTATGACGTCATATGATGGATGGATACAGTGCAGACGCCCATTAATCATCAGGCCTTGTGTAGATATAGGTAGATATCTTTCAGGCAATATTGTAATTTATTTAAAAGGATGCTGATCCCATCTCAAATGTTGTATTGCACTGACAGATTATGGTATATAGATTACATATCATCATAACCTGCGACATCCCCTTATCTGTTTTACAATTATCTGCTTTGTAGTTTCTCGTAAGCTTGAACAATGATCGCTACCATTTTTGCAGATCAAGCGATAATGTGTGTCATCATGTAAGTGCCAATGCATTGCATTCTTTATTATGTAATACTTATCTTGTTGAATTATTTGGAACTAATTTGACAGGAAGTTGTTGCCGCCCAAGGTATCATAAACTTCCAGTCAAATTAGTTTCAAAATATTCAACAGCTTACCTGTATGGTTGCTTTTACAGCACATTGTCAAACGATAGATGGCGCCTCTATGACAGTACATATTCCGTGGCAGGCACGCTCGGTTTTTCTGATTAGTTAGTAAATCACGACAGCCATCAATGACATAGGGTAGAAATGTACCAACATTTAGCCACTAAAGCCGGAATATCTTTCTTTAGCGGCATGATAAAAAGCATAGAATTACCTGCATAGTTTATGAATGGCATATTAGAGCATCTGAATAGTTATCAAGACATGAGGTTAGTTATCCTTTAAAATAAAATCGGAAAAGAAAAGTAGGTCATTCTGACCCATTTACGAATTTTGACTTTCTAAAGTTCTAGCATTTACAAGACAATTTCAATCGTGAGCAGTTAGAAACTTGATTACAGAGCAAGAGTAGTCGGTCAGAATTCACTTTTCCAGAGTACCCACCCATCGTATGACGTCATAATTAACTGCGTGATGTGTACAGCGACATCATAATTAATGACGTCATGAATGACGTCGATATGTACGTCACGAACGCATATTTGAAGACGGTCTATGCGTTGTTGTACAAATTGTTTGCTTTTACTATTTAATAAATATTCTGTTGAATATTTCGAAACCAATTTGACTGGGCGCTGTTGCTGCCATAGGCAGCAACATCGCCCAGTCAAATTAATTACAAAATATTCAACAGCTTCCGTGTATAGTTTTCAGGAAATTGATAGCTAGGGCATTTGGGGCTCGAGCAATCCCAACACGGCGAGGTGTGGGTGGAGCTTAGCTAAAGATGGGCGAGGCATAGCTAAAAATAGAAAGGTACATTCATTTCCTCAACATATAGTACATATTCCGATCTCAAAGAGAAGCTGAGCCGCTGAGAACTACAATAACGTAATAAACATTAGCAGTAGTCAAAACTAACGACTGCGATTGCTATTTGAATGGTCACCACCCACCAAGCGAAGGAATATGCGCAGGTAAAAGTGACCATAGGTTCATGATACTTCTAACAAAGTTGTCCAAAACCAGTCACAGACTTAATAAACTCTACCTTCTTGTAACACCACGCCCATCAACGGTGTTGGTAAATGTACCCGTATCGCGCGGCACGATCCTAACCAGCCACCATCAGTAAACAACAACAACAACAACAACAACAACAACAACAACAACAACAACAACAACAACAACAACAACAACAACAACAACAACAACAACAACAACAGCAGCAGCAGCAAATAATAATAATAATAATAATAATAATAATAATAATAATAATAATAATAATAATAATAATAATAATAATAACAAAACCACTAATACAACAACAACAACAACTACACCTACAACTATAACTACAACTACAACTACAACTACAACTAGAACTACAACTACAACTACAACTACAACTACAACAACAACAACAATAATAATAATAATAATAATAATAATAATAATAATAATAATAATAATAATAACAATAATAATAATAATAATAATAATAATAATAATAATAATAATAATAATAATAATAATAACAATACCACCAATACAACAACAACAACAACAACAACAACAACAAAAACAACAAAAACAACAAAAACAACAACAATAACAACAACAACAACAATAACAACAACAGCAATAACAATAACAATAACAATAACAACAACAACAACAACAACAACAGTAACAACACTAATATAGCAACAACAACAGCGACGACGACGACGACGACAACAACAACACCAACAACACCACCAACAACAACAACAGCAGCAGCAGCAGCGACGAAGACGATGACAGACAATAATGATAATAATAATTATAATAATGATGAATATGACGATGTAAACAAAAACAAGAATTCCGCGGAATTAAATGTCTCGCCTGTCTCCTGTTTGTCACAGCTACTTTGACTTTTACCTTCAGTCCTCAATGTTATCATGCCGCTTCCAAAGAGTATAGGTAACCAGGTATCCAAGTTTAGTTGCAATATGCTTAACCAATCCTGAAATATAACGTGAAAAGTTCTGCTAAACGCAAAAACTTAATGTCGAAAAAGCAGTTCTATATATCTAGGTCAGTGACCTTGACCTTGTATACCCCAACATCATGGTGCTTCCTAACATGATAGGTAACCATGTATCTAAGTTCAGTTTCAATAGGCTTAACCAATCCTGAAATATAAGATGAGAAGTTTTGCTAAACGCAAAATCTTAATGTTGAAATAACAGTTCTGTATCAAGGTCACAGTGATGTTGACCTTTGACCTTGGGACCATAACATCATCAAGCTGCTTCCTATCATTATAGGTAACCATGTATCCAAGTGTAGTTGCAATAGGCTTAACCAATCCTGAAATATAAGCTGAAAGGTTGCTAAACGCAAAAACTTAACGTAAAATATTAACAAAGATTGTACATTGACCTTTGACCCTATAACCTTGAACGCATGATGCCTGCATCAGCGTGCTGATTCCTTTCGATGTATATCTCCATGTATCCAAGTTTGGTTCCAATTGGATCAGGCATTGCTGAGATATAAGACAGTAACTTTTGTTTAACACAAAGACTTAACGCAAAATATTAACAAAGATTATACCATGACCTTTGACCCCATAACCTTGACGTCATGACCGCTTTATCGATGGGCTGCTTTCATTCAATGTATATCACCATGTATCCAAGTTTGGTTCCAATTGGATCAGGCATTGCTGAGATATAAGGCAATAACTTTTGTTTAATGCAAAAGCTTAACGTAAAATATTAACAAAGATTATACCGTGACCTTTGACCCCCGTAACCTTGACCTCATAATGTCTGCATCAGTATACTGCTTCCTTTTTATGTATATCACCATGTACCCAAGTTTGGTTCCAATTGGATCAGGCATTGCTGAGAAATAAGGCAATAACTTCTGTTTAACGCAAAAACTTAACGTAAAATATTAACAAAGATAATACTGTAACCTTTGACCCCTGTAACCTTGACATCATGCGCTTTTTATCAGCCGGCTGCTTCCTTTTGATGTATATTATCATGCACCCTAGTTTGGTTCCAATTGGATCCGGCATTGCTGAGATATAAACTTAACTTAAAAGTATATGCCGCCACCGTCGTCGTCCCCGCCGCCGGAAAAGTGATACGTATGTCTCGATCCTGCTTCGCAGGCGAGACAAAAATGAGATTAATGCCGATGGAAATGAGTACGATATTAACGACTATGAAGGACATAATAATGATAGTAATTGTGACAATAACGCTGATACTGACGGCGATAATAATACTGCTAATACTAAAAATGATAATACGTTTCAAATAAAAATAGTAATAATGATGATGATTGTAATAACGATGGAAATGTGTTGATGTCGTTAATGATAATGATAATAAGCGAGCATGATGTTGGTAATAATAATAATAATAATAATAATAATAATAATAATAATAATAATAATAATACGGTTGTGTATAAATGATTACAGTTGTGTACGTACAAAATAATTGTAATATGAAAGAGCCCCATACGTCACAATATGGTAAATAAACTTGAAATCTGGAAACCTGCGGCCTATTGTTCTCCTGCTGTCACATCTGAGTAAACCTTGACTGTTGTGTTGTAGCCAGTCAGAGTGGCTTTAAACCAGGACCCACCTAGACATGCGCGATTACGTGATTAAATCGAAAATCGCGATTATTATTTAAATCGTGAATTGATAAGACTAAAAGTTATATAATCGAATAATCGTGAGTAATGTTTACAGCTTAAAATGATAAAATATTTTACTTCCATCCTTTCAATTACTTTTTAATGAGCTCTGTCACGGATAATGACATTTTGCTTAGTGGATGTATGTAATAATAGTATTATATACTGTTACACCCATATGATAATCTAAAAGCCTGGTAGAATAAAACGAACTTGAACTATACCTTGTCCGATCTGAAGGAAGCAGGACCTGGTACAGTGAGAACGAAGAAGAACCTGAGGGAGCTAAGGATGCTGGGTAATGATACAAAACAGTGGCTTAAATGTGCATATTCACACCAGAATGCTTGAACATAAAATTGTAAAAATTTGTGTTCTTTTATTAGCTTAAATTATGTGTCTATATGTAATGAAACGAAATAAATCTTAACATATGATGATTTCATTCCATATAAATTAATATAATTTTTTAAGTTGCGAAATTGAAATAGAGGCTCGTGCCTCTATTTCAATTTCGCAACTTAAAAAATTATATTAATTCATATGGAATGAAATCATCATATGTTAAGATTTATTTCGTTTCATTACATATAGGCTCACAGTTTAAGCCTCTAAAAGTATATAATTTAAACAATTTTATTTTCATTAATTCTGCTGTGAATATGCATCTTTAAGTAGAGCTGATTGCAGCTGCGTGATGTTTCCACGCTACTACAATCTAGAGCAACAGAACACAGTACTTCGTCATCGTAAACATAAACAACTCATTACTGATTTTATCATCATTGTTATTGCTACTTTTGTTTCTGTCAGTACCTGTCAATCGTGTGGATGATGAGCAAGTTCATGGGAGCTAGCAACTTTCAAAAGGCTCTTCAGGTAACAGGCCCTCGATTCCATTGAATATTTGTAAATTATTCTCTGAGATTCTATGACTAATCCGCGTCGGCGAGTGCGTGTGTGCGTACGTGCGTGTGTGGTTTGGTGCGAGCGAACGCGCGTGTAATAATAATAATAATAATAATAATAATATTCTTTATTTTGCGAGGGTAAATCGTCAGTTGCCTGATGTTAACGAGGCCCTCAAACATATATACACTATGTACAATAATATATAATATACACTGAATGTGTGTACAAATGTCGAAAAATACAAAATACAAAAATTGCTGCAAGATTAATAATAAGAAGAATAGCATTATTATGTTTTATATTATGATTGCCTACTTATAACTTGCGCACCTACACTCATATAGACACGCATTAACGCACACATCTACGGACTTACATGCAGACACTTACGCACACAATTACGCGAGCATGGACGTACGCACACATACACAACGGACAGACATGTAGACAAACAATCTACCTCAAACGCATTCTTTCTTCAAGGCAATTTTACGGTTAAGCTGTTCAATATTTTGAAACTAATTTGTCCGGACTGCTGTTGTTGCGTATGGCAGCTTAGGCCGTGTTATTAGTGGATAATCAATCAGGAATAACGTCTTACTGATGTATGGTGTTATTC
>CM067375.1:29422072-29424572 GCA_034401795.1 Chaetoderma sp. LZ-2023a | reverse complement strand
GCTTCTCCATTTAGTGAGAAACAACACGGCATTGTACGATGTTCGATCTCCGGACCATAAAGACACGCAGATGCTCAACAACACATGGAGCAGCATTGCCAAAGCAATGGGCAAAGAGGGGTTAAACGGTTGGTATATCCGTCCATTGGTTGGGTGTACGTTTATGTGCTATTGAATGTGTTCGGACTGAAAATTAATCAGACAAACAGGGAAACATACCAAAACCAGCAAGACAGACAGCAAAATAGACAAGCAGACACACGCACAAACAAACAAACAGGCAGGCAGACAGATACGCATATATACATTGTAGTATAGGGTTATTCCAAATGCAGTAGCAGCAGCAGTAGTAGTAGTAGTGGTAGTAGTAGTAGTAGTAGCAGCAGCAGCAGCAGCAGCAGCAGCAGCAGTAGTAGTAGTAGTAGTAGTAGTAGTAGTAGTAGTAGTAGTAGTAGTAGTAGTAGTAGTAGTAGTAGTAGTAACATTGCGCACTCTATTAACTACACATTTAAAAAAGGAAATATGGTAATTGCCTCGCACATTTTCGTCCCTTTTGCTGTCCGTCTGTCTGTCTGTCCGTCCATCACACTATCCCCTCCTAAACCGCCTGGTATAATTAAAGACAATTTCCGAGTCAACATTCATATTTGTGTCCGCCCCTTGAATGGCATTTATCTCATCCAAAATCATCGGGAGTATTGGTATGGTGGGTGGAGTTGGATTGGTCAAAGGCGCGAAACGTGGGGATCGTCTGTGACATTCTATCTTGAAATTGGATAAATAGAGTCACTCTAATTCCCAAATATACACAAGAAGCCCAAGGGGCCTGTATCGTTCACCTGGCATTATTGGCATTACTGGCCAGTAGGAAAATTAATCAACAGGGTTTTATACTTTTTCAATATATGATATACATGTACAAGTTGCATCCAAAGTGCAAGAAATCCGGCCATTTGTTGTCAAGAAGAAAGCATTTTAAATTTCCTGTTGCTTTACTATGGGGCATTTTAGCGAGCGGCAACCATCTTGGATTTAGGCAGATCGACTTCGCTTGAACCAATTGGTTTCCAATGCCCTAAGGATGCTTCCTATCAAATATAATTGAAATCGGCCAAGTAGTTCTTGAGAAGAAGTCGTTTAGCGAAAAAGTAGACAGACGGACAGACGGACGGACGGACGGACGGGCAGACGGACAGACGGACATACGACGGTCGACCGACATGGCCTTCGGGCAAGGTGAGCTAATAATAACATCCCAGTCATAACATAGAAATCCCAGTAAAAGTCCTAAGACAATTGATCAATAAATGTGTTGCATGTAAAAATTTCAGGATCGGATTGGCGTAAAAAATGGAAAGGGCTTCGTGATATGTACGTCCGCAAAAGGAGGGAAATGAGAACCAGCAAAAGTGGCCAAGCTGCCGATAAAGGCCGTAAATGGCAATATTTCGACATAATGTCGTTTCTTGATCCATTCGTGGATGAAAACAGGTGTGCAACTCGATTTTAACGATAAATTATATGCGCAATCTATACCACAAAACTTGTAAGATTTAACATGCTCCCCACACATGCTAATTGAATTTCACTTAACAATAAATTTGCACTAATGACACAACAATTTTCTAAGCAAAGATTTGGCCGAAGTGTATAAATATAAGTAGACCTACGACACATTTCCAGTAACCATGACTACACAATTATACAGAAAGATAAGTTATCATTAACCTTTTGAACACGAAAGGCAAAAACGCCAAAGTTCTCCACGAATTAATAATTGAAACTGATTTTCCCGAAAGCTGGCGTTGCCACTCCAAGTTCAAAGGGTTAATTAAACACAATCTATGAAGGTTAAATTAACATAACGCTTAATTACATAAAAAATGACAAATTTATACACTAGTTTGATATTGCGTCAATCTTATATTAATCATCTTCATTTATATTTTAGCACAGAGACTAATGTTCCGCCACAAGTAAATCAAGAGGTCGCATGCAGTGATTCTGCTGAAGAGGATCACGATGTTCGAGGAAGGTAATGTTATAAAGCTTAGTCAAATATACCTCTACGTACATGCGCATCTTGCCATGGCAAAGGGGCGACACGCGAGAAATATTCTTTGAATATATTTCGTATTCGTATTGGCTCATCACCAGCTCTGTTGCCTACTCGGACCATATCCTGCATTCCATTGATGTCTATTTCCTCTACTTCTCGTAATGTACTTATTACTTGTGCGGGTGTTGTGTCCAACTGCAACATGTTATGTAGGACACATGCAGCTTTTACTATGCCATTAACCTTATCAGGGTGTATTGCTAATTTGGTATAAAATACCCTCCATCTAGCTGCCAAAAGCCCGAAAGCATTTTCAACTATTCTTCGTGCTCGGCTCAATCTGTAATTGAAGAGCTGTTCTTCTAGAGTGCAATCTCTTCCTGGGAATGGTCTCATCATGTTGATCTGAAGAGGAAATGCCTCGTCCCCTACCACAACATA
>CM067375.1:29123899-29421572 GCA_034401795.1 Chaetoderma sp. LZ-2023a | reverse complement strand
ACGACACGACGATGTTCATCCTCATCATCATAATTATCATCATCATCATCATCATATCATCATGATCATCGTCATGTGTATACAGGAAACATACTGGGCCATTACTGGACCACTACGGAGCCGTAATTGCCCAGTATTGGTCCAGTAACGGCCCAGTAACATGCGTTCTAATGGAGGCAGACATAGCAGGAACATCTGGGGGTGGGATGGTTCAAAGCATTTATACGATTCATACCGATGTATGTTGTAATAAGCAGATCACGGACCTGGAATATGCTGTATATCAGTGTATCCATTAACATGACACGCAGCTATACTTAGATAGTATCACTTATATTCCAAGAAATCGATCTCTCCGTGCTTCCAGATTGGCGAGTTTTCCGAGATGAAGCGTATAATGGATACATGGACGCGACAGAAAGGATACCCTTATATCGACGTATCCTTCCGGTATAATGACACCACCGGACTTACGACAGTTTATGCCAGTCAGCATAGATTTCTCCAAGATCCACTGAAACAGGACAACACCGAATCGCCATTTAAGTAAGAATTTGTAACATTAACTTATGAATGCTGGGTTTTTTTAAACACTAGATATTAGTCCATGTCCCTAATTCAAATTCACAACTTAAAATATTAAATTAATTTAAACGTAATGAAATCATCATATGTTTAGATTTTTTTCGTTTCATTGCATCTAGGCCCACAGTGTAAGCCTCTAAAAGTATAAAATTTAAATAATTTTATTTTCAGTCATTTTGCTGTGAATATGCACTTTTAATAAACATTATGTTGCATATTTAGAAACTAATTTCAATTGGAGCTGTTGCTTCCATCGGCAGCAACACCACCCCCCCCCCTTCCCGGTATCGTGTTGCCATGTCTGCCGTGGTCGTCGTCGGTACGAAACATCTGCGGCATTACGAAGCATTTGGGATTATTATTATTATTATTATTATTATTATTATTATTATTATTATTATTATTATTATTATTATTATTATTATTTTATTTTAATATATTTTGGTGTGAATACGCGCCTTGAAATGGGCTAAAAGCCGTATTTATATGATAAATTCCAAGATGCCTTATTGTGACGGCGTACTATCACATGTTCAGACATCGTCCATGTGTGTTTCAGCTACACATGGCATGTTCCGTTACAATACGTCACATCCATTGATCCGGGAAATCAACAACTTGTATGGATGAACAGAAAAGGAGGTAAATAGAAATTATTAATTTCTAGCCATGCCAAGGGACATTTTCCGGTTAATCACAAAAATGCGGATTTTTAACACCTCTTGCGCTCAAAATACTACTTTTATCAATTAACTCTTTCAGTTGTCAATATTTAAAAAAAATACAAATATTTGCTCAGTAAATGCCAATTTTCTGGCCAACAGAACTGGGGTTTTTTACCAATGGAATTTAGGAGAATGTTTTGTAAAGAGTTGGTCATTTGACGGCTTGGCGATTATAGGGTTAATCGTCTAGATAATTTGTTGAATGACTGGCTCGGTAACCAATGGAATATCATAATTAGCGATGACATCATAGCTTTGATATAGATGTCGTGTAGTCTCCGTCGTCAAATCAGATTTTAGCATTGCAAGTAACTCATTGAATTGGTTTGGTAGCATCCGAAAATATTGGAAAAACTTATCTTCGTATCCAAATAATTCCCTAACTAGGTGATGATATTCTCCGAATATTTTACGTGATTTGATTATATCATGAACCCAATACTTATGTTGTCGCTTTCGTTGTTTTTTGCTGTACAAATACATTACTAATATGTCGGTAAACTCAGAATCTGAGTCGTCAGCAATGTTGATATGAAGGCTCTTGAATTATCAAATGAATGACATGCAAAAAGCGATTCGGTACAGTTGTACGATTTCCCGTTCTAATGGAAACAATATATCGCGTTCAGACCGCTGCGGATTTCCGCTGCGGTAAATCGTGGCGGTTTTGCCGCCACGGTTATCAGCTGTAGTGGAGTCAGGCCTTTAATCTGGAATAACGCCATACTGAAGTATGGTGTGCGCTGAAATTACGCTCTCCGATCGACTTTTATTTCAGCGCGTGTCTAGTCAGCGCGCTGAGACGCTTACATGGGTATGACTATATATAAAATGTATTGAATCGATTTTTTCGCGAGAGTTTCAGCGAGTAGAAACGCGTACATGGAATGCCGGCCTTGGACTACATGCGCGCTGAAATAAAAGTCGATCGGAGAGCGAAATTTCAGCGCGCTTGTTTTCCAGCGCGAGTGTTGGTTGTGTGCGCATGCGTGTTCAGTTCCAGCTATACCTGCATGTCACAATGTGGACAAATAATCTCGCCTGCATGGAAATGCACATGCGCGCTTGCCGAAGCACGCGCGGGAACACGCGAGCAGAAACGAGTACATGGAATGCGGGCCTTAGGGAAGCAATAACAAGATAAACCACTGATGATTGTGGAATAAGGGCTGTGTTCTCACTGGAGACTCAAGCAGTGGTCTTACTAGAGAGTTAACCGGCGCAGTGCAATAGGCCCTACTGGGGTATGGCATTATTTCCGATTAACTCTCAAGTGAGAACACGGCTTTAATCAGGATTAACGCCATACTGAACACGGCCTAAAGCCGTGTTCTCACTGAGGAGTTAATCGGGAATAACGCCATACGTCAGTATTGCATTACGCCGGTTACGCCTTTAGTGAAAATGCCGCCTAAAGGTAAGAGTCCAGGATCGCGCTTGCGTATGCGTACGCGTACGCGCTAATAATCAAACCACATACTAATCAATAGGAGTGTGTCCAGGATCGCGTATTTATTCGCGTTTACGCGAACATTTGCGTACACGTTTTTTTAATCGCTTCATGTAGCGATCAAATGGCTACACGCGCTTCAATCGCGAACTATAAATCCATGCAAATGACGTAAAACATGCATTCTCAAACGTGCATTCTCAAACATGCATTCTCTGATATGCATTCGGTGCATGTTGTCCCACACGTATTCATAGTTGGATGAAAACATGTCGAAGGTACGATCAAGCCTAAACACAGAGGAGGTGGAGAGGCTTCTCCATTTAGTGAGAAACAACACGGCATTGTACGATGTTCGATCTCCGGACCATAAAGACACGCAGATGCTCAACAACACATGGAGCAGCATTGCCAAAGCAATGGGCAAAGAGGGGTTAAACGGTTGGTATATCCGTCCATTGGTTGGGTGTACGTTTATGTGCTATTGAATGTGTTCGGACTGAAAATTAATCAGACAAACAGGGAAACATACCAAAACCAGCAAGACAGACAGCAAAATAGACAAGCAGACACACGCACAAACAAACAAACAGGCAGGCAGACAGATACGCATATATACATTGTAGTATAGGGTTATTCCAAATGCAGTAGCAGCAGCAGTAGTAGTAGTAGTGGTAGTAGTAGTAGTAGTAGTAGCAGCAGCAGCAGCAGCAGCAGCAGCAGTAGTAGTAGTAGTAGTAGTAGTAGTAGTAGTAGTAGTAGTAGTAGTAGTAGTAGTAGTAGTAGTAGTAGTAGTAGTAGTAACATTGCGCACTCTATTAACTACACATTTAAAAAAGGAAATATGGTAATTGCCTCGCACATTTTCGTCCCTTTTGCTGTCCGTCTGTCTGTCTGTCCGTCCGTCACACTATCCCCTCCTAAACCGCCTGGTATAATTAAAGACAATTTCCGAGTCAACATTCATATTTGTGTCCGCCCCTTGAATGGCATTTATCTCATCCAAAATCATCGGGAGTATTGGTATGGTGGGTGGAGTTGGATTGGTCAAAGGCGCGAAACGTGGGGATCGTCTGTGACATTCTATCTTGAAATTGGATAAATAGAGTCACTCTAATTCCCAAATATACACAAGAAGCCCAAGGGGCCTGTATCGTTCACCTGGCATTATTGGCATTACTGGCCAGTAGGAAAATTAATCAACAGGGTTTTATACTTTTTCAATATATGATGTACATGTACAAGTTGCATCCAAAGTGCAAGAAATCCGGCCATTTGTTGTCAAGAAGAAAGCATTTTAAATTTCCTGTTGCTTTACTATGGGGCATTTTAGCGAGCGGCAACCATCTTGGATTTAGGCAGATCGACTTCGCTTGAACCAATTGGTTTCCAATGCCCTAAGGATGCTTCCTATCAAATATAATTGAAATCGGCCAAGTAGTTCTTGAGAAGAAGTCGTTTAGCGAAAAAGTAGACAGACGGACAGACGGACGGATGGACGGACGGGCAGACGGACAGACGGACATACGACGGTCTACCGACATGGCCTTCGGGCAAGGTGAGCTAATAATAACATCCCAGTCATAACATAGAAATCCCAGTAAAAGTCCTAAGACAATTGATCAATAAATGTGTTGCATGTAAAAATTTCAGGATCGGATTGGCGTAAAAAATGGAAAGGGCTTCGTGATATGTACGTCCGCAAAAGGAGGGAAATGAGAACCAGCAAAAGTGGCCAAGCTGCCGATAAAGGCCGTAAATGGCAATATTTCGACATAATGTCGTTTCTTGATCCATTCGTGGATGAAAACAGGTGTGCAACTCGATTTTAACGATAAATTATATGCGCAATCTATACCACAAAACTTGTAAGATTTAACATGCTCCCCACACATGCTAATTGAATTTGACTTAACAATAAATTTGCACTAATGACACAACAATTTTCTAAGCAAAGATTTGGCCGAAGTGTATAAATATAAGTAGACCTACGACACATTTCCAGTAACCATGACTACACAATTATACAGAAAGATAAGTTATCATTAACCTTTTGAACACGAAAGGCAAAAACGCCAAAGTTCTCCACGAATTAATAATTGAAACTGATTTTCCCGAAAGCTGGCGTTGCCACTCCAAGTTCAAAGGGTTAATTAAACACAATCTATGAAGGTTAAATTAACATAACGCTTAATTACATAAAAAATGACAAATTTATACACTAGTTTGATATTGCGTCAATCTTATATTAATCATCTTCATTTATATTTTAGCACAGAGACTAATGTTCCGCCACAAGTAAATCAAGAGGTCGCATGCAGTGATTCTGCTGAAGAGGATCACGATGTTCGAGGAAGGTAATGTTATAAAGCTTAGTCAAATATACCTCTACGTACATGCGCATCTTGCCATGGCAAAGGGGCGACACGCGAGAAATATTCTTTGAATATATTTCGTATTCGTATTGGCTCATCACCAGCTCTGTTGCCTACTCGGACCATATCCTGCATTCCATTGATGTCTATTTCCTCTACTTCTCGTAATGTACTTATTACTTGTGCGGGTGTTGTGTCCAACTGCAACATGTTATGTAGGACACATGCAGCTTTTACTATGCCATTAACCTTATCAGGGTGTATTGCTAATTTGGTATAAAATACCCTCCATCTATCTGCCAAAAGCCCGAAAGCATTTTCAACTATTCTTCGTGCTCGGCTCAATCTGTAATTGAAGAGCTGTTCTTCTAGAGTGCAATCTCTTCCTGGGAATGGTCTCATCATGTTGATCTGAAGAGGAAATGCCTCGTCCCCTACCACAACATATGGGACTGGACCTAGATGTTCAGCTCCTGGTAACGGTATATCATTTGGCAAGTGTAAGCTATTTGAGGCAATGGCCTTTCCAATATTTGAGTTGGCATAAACTCCACCGTCACTGTTACGACCGAACGAACCAACGTCTATCGCTAAAAAATGCAAGTTTGCATCCACTAATGCCAAAAGGATAGTTGAAAAGGTTCCCTTATAATTATGGTACAGTGGTCTTGAGTTCCACGGAGCTTTTAGTAATATATGTTTGCCATCGATGGCACCTATACAATGTGGAAAATTCCACTTATCATCAAAATTTGCAGCGACACCTTGCCAGTCAGCAGCAGTTTCAGGCAGTTGCATAAACTGCTGTGAGAGATTAGTCCATATAGATCTGCAGACTTCATGTACAATATTCCCGACAGTTTTGGCTCCAACACGGTAACTAAAAGCTAGTGAACGAAAGGATTCCCCGGTTGCTAGAAATCTGTGAATATAAAATGAGCAAAAACAATCAATTATATTATACAGATATGTGTCATTTATTTATACATAATGTATGTAACACATCCTCTTTCGAAAACATGAGCCAAATTTGATTCGGATCTATCAGGAAAAGTCGTAAACGGACAGACATATAAAATTTCTATACACAATAATAGAGTGGTCAATAATTTAAGGGATACACAGGTCCTCCTTTCGAAACCACATCTGTATAAATATAACCTTTGTATAGAGACCACTTTAACCAATACACTTGACCATCTACCGAGAGATTACTTGTCTATAGATTCTACTTTTGCGGGTTCATCTTGGTGGTGTCGATGTACCAACCCAATATCCAATTTGGCCAGAGAGTGGATATTGGGTCTGACCCGTTGACCGGCGGGCCAAATTGGATATTGGTCCGTTACATCTATAGACAGATTGAACTGTACATGCAAATGCATACATATATGAACGAGCGAATAATTGAATTGATAAAGGAATGAATACGCTAGCTAGCAAGCAAACGAGAGTTTATGTATTAATTTATAAATTGCAGGTCAACTGATACATGCCTAGAGAATCAGTCGGCAGAAGTAATGATGGCACCATCATCAACTAGAGGCAAGAAGAGGAAGGGAGTGACCGCACCCGGGGAGGAAATGGATAAAGCCCTAAATGAGTTGATCCACGAGCACAAACAAACACGTCAGTTAGTCACCCAGGAATCTGACAAAACGGCAGATGATGTATTCTTTCAAAGCTGCGCGTTAAGAATGAAAGACATCCCCAAACATCTTAGGTCATATTTGCATCTGCAAATCTCACAACTTCTCTTCAACGCGGAAAATTATAAATTGCCACCGATTCCAATCACACCACTGCCATCACAAACACAAACATCTCAACAAATAAAAATTAACAACACACACAATTTCACACAGCAACAACAATATCAATCACAATATGACTCCTATCCAGCAACATCTGATATATTATCAGATGCTTTTAATACTCAATTTGATGATAATTAATCAATTATTCTATTGACATTTCCATATTCGACCGGTCGTTCAGATAAATATCTTTTTATGATTTGGAAAAAAGAAACAGGCCTACCTACGCAGTGGACAGTAGTTACTTAACTTTTATACGACCAGTCGAATAAGATCTCAGATAGTATTCGATTGACTGTCTAAAAGTTAAGGAGCTATTCTTTACTACGTAGATAGGGCTGTTTAATTGTTATTAAAGAGTTACTTATCTGAATGACCAGTCGAATATGCCAATTAAAACACGTTTTATTTTTTCTTGCTTAAAATGTGCGTGTGTGTGTATGTATGTATGTATGTATGTATGTATGTGTGTGTGTGTGTGTGTGTGTGTGTGTGTGTGTGTGTGTGTGTGTGTGTGTGTGTGTGTGTCTGTGTGTGTGTGTGTGTGTGTGTGTGTCTGTGTCTGTGTCTGTGTCTGTCTGTCTGTCTGTCTGTCTGTCTGTCTGTCTGTGTGTCTGTGTGTGTGTGTGTGTGTGTGTGTGTGTGTGTGTGTGTGTGTGTGTGTGTGTGTGTGTGTGTGTGTGTGTGTGTGTGTGTCCTATGGTTTGAAAGTGTATATACCTTAAGCATATAGCTAGTCTCTGCTTGGGAGAAATGACATCCCTATTCATAGCACGTTTTGCTAAATCTCCTTCAACAAGGGATAATACTGTTGAAAACTGTTCTCTAGACAGTCGAAAATACTGTTTGAACTTTTCAGCATCCAATTCTAAATGAGGCAATAAATTGTTAAATGCACCTTGTTCAGATCGTGTCTTGTTTATGTCATGAACCCAGTATCGATGTTTACGTTTCCGTAATGCTTTACGTCGTTTTTGCGATTGGTATGACGCCAAAATGATGATTAATTCCTCTTCATCCAGAAGTAACTGGCGAAGCTTGGACAATGTTGATGGCATCTTCCTTGCTCGGTGTCGGCAGAGAAAAGACTGAAAATCACGCGAACGGCTCCTTTTATATGGACACACACCTCGCGATTAAATCGCCAACTGATACGCAAACGCCAGACGCGTACGCGTACGCAAACGTGATCCTGGACTCTTACCTTTAAGGTAAGAGTCCAGGATCGCGCTTGCGTATGCGTACGCGTACGCGCTAATAATCAAACCACATACTAATCAATAGGAGTGTCCAGGATCGCGTATTTATTCGCGTTTACGCGAACATTTGCGTACACGTTTTTTTAATCGCTTCATGTAGCGATCAAATGCCTACACGCGCTTCAATCGCGAACTATAAATCCATGCAAATGACGTAAAACATGCATTCTCAAACGTGCATTCTCAAACATGTATTCTATGATATGCATTCGGTGCATGTTGTCCCACACGTATTCATAGTTGGATGAAAACATGACGAAGGTGCGATCAAGCCTAAACACAGAGGAGGTGGAGAGGCTTCTCCATTTAGTGAGAAAAAACACGGCATTGTACGATGTTCGATCTCCGGACCATAAAGACACGCAGATGCTCAACAACACATGGAGCAGCATTGCCAAAGCAATGGGCAAAGAAGGGTTAAACGGTTGGTATATCCGTCCATTGGTTGGGTGTACGTTTATGTGCTATTGAATGTGTTCGGACTGAAAATTAATCAGACAAACAGGGAAACATACCAAAAACAGCAAGACAGACAGCAAAATAGACAAGCAGACACACGCACAAACAAACAAACAGGCAGGCAGACAGATACGCATATATACATTGTAGTATAGGGTTATTCCAAATGCAGTAGCAGCAGCAGTAGTAGTAGTAGTGCTAGTGGTAGTAGTAGTAGCAGCAGCAGCAGCAGCAGCAGCAGCAGCAGCAGCAGCAGCAGCAGCAGCAGCAGCAGTAGTAGTAGTAGTAGTAGTAGTAGTAGTAGTAGTAGTAGTAGTAGTAACATTGCGCACTCTATTAACTACACATTTAAAAAAGGAAATATGGTAATTGCCTCGCACATTTTCGTCCCTTTTGCTGTCCGTCTGTCTGTCTGTCCGTCCGTCACACTATCCCCTCCTAAACCGCCTGGTATAATTAAAGACAATTTCCGAGTCAACATTCATATTTGTGTCCGCCCCTTGAATGGCATTTATCTCATCCAAAATCATCGGGAGTATTGGTATGGTGGGTGGAGTTGGATTGGTCAAAGGCGCGAAACGTGGGGATCGTCTGTGACATTCTATCTTGAAATTGGATAAATAGAGTCACTCTAATTCCCAAATATACACAAGAAGCCCAAGGGGCCTGTATCGTTCACCTGGCATTATTGGCATTACTGGCCAGTAGGAAAATTAATCAACAGGGTTTTATACTTTTTCAATATATGATGTACATGTACAAGTTGCATCCAAAGTGCAAGAAATCCGGCCATTTGTTGTCAAGAAGAAAGCATTTTAAATTTCCTGTTGCTTTACTATGGGGCATTTTAGCGAGCGGCAACCATCTTGGATTTAGGCAGATCGACTTCGCTTGAACCAATTGGTTTCCAATGCCCTAAGGATGCTTCCTATCAAATATAATTGAAATCGGCCAAGTAGTTCTTGAGAAGAAGTCGTTTAGCGAAAAAGTAGACAGACGGACAGACGGACGGACGGACGGACGGGCAGACGGACATACGACGGTCGACCGACATGGCCTTCGGGCAAGGTGAGCTAATAATAACATCCCAGTCATAACATAGAAATCCCAGTAAAAGTCCTAAGACAATTGATCAATAAATGTGTTGCATGTAAAAATTTCAGGATCGGATTGGCGTAAAAAATGGAAAGGGCTTCGTGATATGTACGTCCGCAAAAGGAGGGAAATGAGAACCAGCAAAAGTGGCCAAGCTGCCGATAAAGGCCGTAAATGGCAATATTTCGACATAATGTCGTTTCTTGATCCATTCGTGGATGAAAACAGGTGTGCAACTTCATATATTATTTTTAATACGGAAAAATCTGATTGACCAGCAACTCGATTTTAACGATAAATTATATGCGCAATCTATACCACAAAACTTGTAAGATTTAACATGCTCCCCACACATGCTAATTGAATTTCACTTAACAATAAATTTGCACTAATGACACAACAATTTTCTAAGCAAAGATTTGGCCGAAGTGTTTAAATATAAGTAGACCTACGACACATTTCCAGTAACCATGACTACACAATTATACAGAAAGATAAGTTATCATTAACCTTTTGAACACGAAAGGCAAAAACGCCAAAGTTCTCCACGAATTAATAATTGAAACTGATTTTCCCGAAAGCTGGCGTTGCCACTCCAAGTTCAAAGGGTTAATTAAACACAATCTATGAAGGTTAAATTAACATAACGCTTAATTACATAAAAAATGACAAATTTATACACTAGATTGATATTGCGTCAATCTTATATTAATCATCTTCATTTATATTTTAGCACAGAGACTAATGTTCCGCCACAAGTAAATCAAGAGGTCGCATGCAGTGATTCTGCTGAAGAGGATCACGATGTTCGAGGAAGGTAATGTTATAAAGCTTAGTCAAATATACCTCTACGTACATGCGCATCTTGCCATGGCAAAGGGGCGACACGCGAGAAATATTCTTTGAATATATTTCGTATTCGTATTGGCTCATCACCAGCTCTGTTGCCTACTCGGACCATATCCTGCATTCCATTGATGTCTATTTCCTCTACTTCTCGTAATGTACTTATTACTTGTGCGGGTGTTGTGTCCAACTGCAACATGTTATGTAGGACACATGCAGCTTTTACTATGCCATTAACCTTATCAGGGTGTATTGCTAATTTGGTATAAAATACCCTCCATCTAGCTGCCAAAAGCCCGAAAGCATTTTCAACTATTCTTCGTGCTCGGCTCAATCTGTAATTGAAGAGCTGTTCTTCTAGAGTGCAATCTCTTCCTGGGAATGGTCTCATCATGTTGATCTGAAGAGGAAATGCCTCGTCCCCTACCACAACATATGGGACTGGACCTAGATGTTCAGCTCCTGGTAACGGTATATCATTTGGCAAATGTAAGCTATTTGAGGCAATGGCCTTTCCAATATTTGAGTTGGCATAAACTCCACCGTCACTGTTACGACCGAACGAACCAACGTTTATCGCTAAAAAATGCAAGTTTGCATCCACTAATGCCAAAAGGATAGTTGAAAAGGTTCCCTTATAATTATGGTACAGTGGTCCTGAGTTCCACGGAGCTTTTAGTAATATATGTTTGCCATCGATGGCACCTATACAATGTGGAAAATTCCACTTATCATCAAAATTTGCAGCGACACCTTGCCAGTCAGCAGCAGTTTCAGGCAGTTGCATAAACTGCTGTGAGAGATTAGTCCATATAGATCTGCAGACTTCATGTACAATATTCCCGACAGTTTTGGCTCCAACACGGTAACTAAAAGCTAGTGAACGAAAGGATTCCCCGGTTGCTAGAAATCTGTGAATATAAAATGAGCAAAAACAATCAATTATATTATACAGATATGTGTCATTTATTTATACATAATGTATGTAACACATCCTCTTTCGAAAACATGAGCCAAATTTGATTCGGATCTATCAGGAAAAGTCGTAAACGGACAGACATATAAAATTTCTATACACAATAATAGAGTGGTCAATAATTTAAGGGATACACAGGTCCTCCTTTCGAAACCACATCTGTATAAATATAACCTTTGTATAGAGACCACTTTAACCAATACACTTGACCATCTACCGAGAGATTACTTGTCTATAGATTCTACTTTTGCGGGTTCATCTTGGTGGTGTCGATGTACCAACCCAATATCCAATTTGGCCAGAGAGTGGATATTGGGTGTGACCCGTTGACCGGCGGGCCAAATTGGATATTGGTCCGTTACATCTATAGACAGATTGAACTGTACATGCAAATGCATACATATATGAACGAGCGAATAATTGAATTGATAAAGGAATGAATACGCTAGCTAGCAAGCAAACGAGAGTTTATGTATTAATTTATAAATTGCAGGTCAACTGATACATGCCTAGAGAATCAGTCGGCAGAAGTAATGATGGCACCATCATCAACTAGAGGCAAGAAGAGGAAGGGAGTGACCGCACCCGGGGAGGAAATGGATAACGCCCTAAATGAGTTGATCCACGAGCACAAACAAACACGTCAGTTAGTCACCCAGGAATCTGACAAAACGGCAGATGATGTATTCTTTCAAAGCTGCGCGTTAAGAATGAAAGACATCCCCAAACATCTTAGGTCATATTTGCATCTGCAAATCTCACAACTTCTCTTCAACGCGGAAAATTATAAATTGCCACCGATTCCAATCACACCACTGCCATCACAAACACAAACATCTCAACAAATAAAAATTAACAACACACACAATTTCACAGCAACAACAATATCAATCACAATATGACTCCTATCCAGCAACATCTGATATATTATCAGATGCTTTTAATACTCAATTTGATGATAATTAATCAATTATTCTATTGACATTTCCATATTCGACCGGTCGTTCAGATAAATATCTTTTTATGATTTGGAAAAAAGAAACAGGCCTACCTGCGCAGTGGACAGTAGTTACTTAACTTTTATACGACCAGTCGAATAAGATCTCAGATAGTATTCGATTGACTGTCTAAAAGTTAAGGAACTATTCTTTACTACGTAGATAGGGCTGTTTAATTGTTATTAAAGAGTTACTTATCTGAATGACCAGTCGAATATGCCAATTAAAACACGTTTTATTTTTTCTTGCTTAAAATGTGCGTGTGTGTGTATGTATGTATGTATGTATGTATGTATGTGTGTGTGTGTGTGTGTGTGTGTGTGTGTGTGTGTGTGTGTGTGTGTGTGTGTGTGTGTGTGTGTCTGTGTGTGTGTGTGTGTGTGTGTGTGTGTCTGTGTCTGTGTCTGTGTCTGTGTCTGTCTGTCTGTCTGTCTGTCTGTCTGTGTGTCTGTGTGTGTGTGTGTGTGTGTGTGTGTGTGTGTGTGTGTGTGTGTGTGTGTGTGTGTGTGTGTGTGTGTGTGTGTGTGTGTGTCCTATGGTTTGAAAGTGTATATACCTTAAGCATATAGCTAGTCTCTGCTTGGGAGAAATGACATCCCTATTCATAGCACGTTTTGCTAAATCTCCTTCAACAAGGGATAATACTGTTGAAAACTGTTCTCTAGACAGTCGAAAATACTGTTTGAACTTTTCAGCATCCAATTCTAAATGAGGCAATAAATTGTTAAATGCACCTTGTTCAGATCGTGTCTTGTTTATGTCATGAACCCAGTATCGATGTTTACGTTTCCGTAATGCTTTACGTCGTTTTTGCGATTGGTATGACGCCAAAATGATGATTAATTCCTCTTCATCCAGAAGTAACTGGCGAAGCTTGGACAATGTTGATGGCATCTTCCTTGCTCGGTGTCGGCAGAGAAAAGACTGAAAATCACGCGAACGGCTCCTTTTATATGGACACACACCTCGCGATTAAATCGCCAACTGATACGCAAACGCCAGACGCGTACGCGTACGCAAACGTGATCCTGGACTCTTACCTTTAAGGTAAGAGTCCAGGATCGCGCTTGCGTATGCGTACGCGTACGCGCTAATAATCAAACCACATACTAATCAATAGGAGTGTCCAGGATCGCGTATTTATTCGCGTTTACGCGAACATTTGCGTACACGTTTTTTTAATCGCTTCATGTAGCGATCAAATGCCTACACGCGCTTCAATCGCGAACTATAAATCCATGCAAATGACGTAAAACATGCATTCTCAAACGTGCATTCTCAAACATGTATTCTATGATATGCATTCGGTGCATGTTGTCCCACACGTATTCATAGTTGGATGAAAACATGACGAAGGTGCGATCAAGCCTAAACACAGAGGAGGTGGAGAGGCTTCTCCATTTAGTGAGAAAAAACACGGCATTGTACGATGTTCGATCTCCGGACCATAAAGACACGCAGATGCTCAACAACACATGGAGCAGCATTGCCAAAGCAATGGGCAAAGAAGGGTTAAACGGTTGGTATATCCGTCCATTGGTTGGGTGTACGTTTATGTGCTATTGAATGTGTTCGGACTGAAAATTAATCAGACAAACAGGGAAACATACCAAAAACAGCAAGACAGACAGCAAAATAGACAAGCAGACACACGCACAAACAAACAAACAGGCAGGCAGACAGATACGCATATATACATTGTAGTATAGGGTTATTCCAAATGCAGTAGCAGCAGCAGTAGTAGTAGTAGTGCTAGTGGTAGTAGTAGTAGCAGCAGCAGCAGCAGCAGCAGCAGCAGCAGCAGCAGCAGCAGCAGCAGCAGCAGTAGTAGTAGTAGTAGTAGTAGTAGTAGTAGTAGTAGTAGTAGTAGTAGTAGTAGTAGTAGTAGTAACATTGCGCACTCTATTAACTACACATTTAAAAAAGGAAATATGGTAATTGCCTCGCACATTTTCGTCCCTTTTGCTGTCCGTCTGTCTGTCTGTCCGTCCGTCACACTATCCCCTCCTAAACCGCCTGGTATAATTAAAGACAATTTCCGAGTCAACATTCATATTTGTGTCCGCCCCTTGAATGGCATTTATCTCATCCAAAATCATCGGGAGTATTGGTATGGTGGGTGGAGTTGGATTGGTCAAAGGCGCGAAACGTGGGGATCGTCTGTGACATTCTATCTTGAAATTGGATAAATAGAGTCACTCTAATTCCCAAATATACACAAGAAGCCCAAGGGGCCTGTATCGTTCACCTGGCATTATTGGCATTACTGGCCAGTAGGAAAATTAATCAACAGGGTTTTATACTTTTTCAATATATGATGTACATGTACAAGTTGCATCCAAAGTGCAAGAAATCCGGCCATTTGTTGTCAAGAAGAAAGCATTTTAAATTTCCTGTTGCTTTACTATGGGGCATTTTAGCGAGCGGCAACCATCTTGGATTTAGGCAGATCGACTTCGCTTGAACCAATTGGTTTCCAATGCCCTAAGGATGCTTCCTATCAAATATAATTGAAATCGGCCAAGTAGTTCTTGAGAAGAAGTCGTTTAGCGAAAAAGTAGACAGACGGACAGACGGACGGACGGACGGACGGGCAGACGGACATACGACGGTCGACCGACATGGCCTTCGGGCAAGGTGAGCTAATAATAACATCCCAGTCATAACATAGAAATCCCAGTAAAAGTCCTAAGACAATTGATCAATAAATGTGTTGCATGTAAAAATTTCAGGATCGGATTGGCGTAAAAAATGGAAAGGGCTTCGTGATATGTACGTCCGCAAAAGGAGGGAAATGAGAACCAGCAAAAGTGGCCAAGCTGCCGATAAAGGCCGTAAATGGCAATATTTCGACATAATGTCGTTTCTTGATCCATTCGTGGATGAAAACAGGTGTGCAACTTCATATATTATTTTTAATACGGAAAAATCTGATTGACCAGCAACTCGATTTTAACGATAAATTATATGCGCAATCTATACCACAAAACTTGTAAGATTTAACATGCTCCCCACACATGCTAATTGAATTTCACTTAACAATAAATTTGCACTAATGACACAACAATTTTCTAAGCAAAGATTTGGCCGAAGTGTTTAAATATAAGTAGACCTACGACACATTTCCAGTAACCATGACTACACAATTATACAGAAAGATAAGTTATCATTAACCTTTTGAACACGAAAGGCAAAAACGCCAAAGTTCTCCACGAATTAATAATTGAAACTGATTTTCCCGAAAGCTGGCGTTGCCACTCCAAGTTCAAAGGGTTAATTAAACACAATCTATGAAGGTTAAATTAACATAACGCTTAATTACATAAAAAATGACAAATTTATACACTAGATTGATATTGCGTCAATCTTATATTAATCATCTTCATTTATATTTTAGCACAGAGACTAATGTTCCGCCACAAGTAAATCAAGAGGTCGCATGCAGTGATTCTGCTGAAGAGGATCACGATGTTCGAGGAAGGTAATGTTATAAAGCTTAGTCAAATATACCTCTACGTACATGCGCATCTTGCCATGGCAAAGGGGCGACACGCGAGAAATATTCTTTGAATATATTTCGTATTCGTATTGGCTCATCACCAGCTCTGTTGCCTACTCGGACCATATCCTGCATTCCATTGATGTCTATTTCCTCTACTTCTCGTAATGTACTTATTACTTGTGCGGGTGTTGTGTCCAACTGCAACATGTTATGTAGGACACATGCAGCTTTTACTATGCCATTAACCTTATCAGGGTGTATTGCTAATTTGGTATAAAATACCCTCCATCTAGCTGCCAAAAGCCCGAAAGCATTTTCAACTATTCTTCGTGCTCGGCTCAATCTGTAATTGAAGAGCTGTTCTTCTAGAGTGCAATCTCTTCCTGGGAATGGTCTCATCATGTTGATCTGAAGAGGAAATGCCTCGTCCCCTACCACAACATATGGGACTGGACCTAGATGTTCAGCTCCTGGTAACGGTATATCATTTGGCAAATGTAAGCTATTTGAGGCAATGGCCTTTCCAATATTTGAGTTGGCATAAACTCCACCGTCACTGTTACGACCGAACGAACCAACGTTTATCGCTAAAAAATGCAAGTTTGCATCCACTAATGCCAAAAGGATAGTTGAAAAGGTTCCCTTATAATTATGGTACAGTGGTCCTGAGTTCCACGGAGCTTTTAGTAATATATGTTTGCCATCGATGGCACCTATACAATGTGGAAAATTCCACTTATCATCAAAATTTGCAGCGACACCTTGCCAGTCAGCAGCAGTTTCAGGCAGTTGCATAAACTGCTGTGAGAGATTAGTCCATATAGATCTGCAGACTTCATGTACAATATTCCCGACAGTTTTGGCTCCAACACGGTAACTAAAAGCTAGTGAACGAAAGGATTCCCCGGTTGCTAGAAATCTGTGAATATAAAATGAGCAAAAACAATCAATTATATTATACAGATATGTGTCATTTATTTATACATAATGTATGTAACACATCCTCTTTCGAAAACATGAGCCAAATTTGATTCGGATCTATCAGGAAAAGTCGTAAACGGACAGACATATAAAATTTCTATACACAATAATAGAGTGGTCAATAATTTAAGGGATACACAGGTCCTCCTTTCGAAACCACATCTGTATAAATATAACCTTTGTATAGAGACCACTTTAACCAATACACTTGACCATCTACCGAGAGATTACTTGTCTATAGATTCTACTTTTGCGGGTTCATCTTGGTGGTGTCGATGTACCAACCCAATATCCAATTTGGCCAGAGAGTGGATATTGGGTGTGACCCGTTGACCGGCGGGCCAAATTGGATATTGGTCCGTTACATCTATAGACAGATTGAACTGTACATGCAAATGCATACATATATGAACGAGCGAATAATTGAATTGATAAAGGAATGAATACGCTAGCTAGCAAGCAAACGAGAGTTTATGTATTAATTTATAAATTGCAGGTCAACTGATACATGCCTAGAGAATCAGTCGGCAGAAGTAATGATGGCACCATCATCAACTAGAGGCAAGAAGAGGAAGGGAGTGACCGCACCCGGGGAGGAAATGGATAACGCCCTAAATGAGTTGATCCACGAGCACAAACAAACACGTCAGTTAGTCACCCAGGAATCTGACAAAACGGCAGATGATGTATTCTTTCAAAGCTGCGCGTTAAGAATTAAAGACATCCCCAAACATCTTAGGTCATATTTGCATCTGCAAATCTCACAACTTCTCTTCAACGCGGAAAATTATAAATTGCCACCGATTCCAATCACACCACTGCCATCACAAACACAAACATCTCAACAAATAAAAATTAACAACACACACAATTTCACACAGCAACAACAATATCAATCACAATATGACTCCTATCCAGCAACATCTGATATATTATCAGATGCTTTTAATACTCAATTTGATGATAATTAATCAATTATTCTATTGACATTTCCATATTCGACCGGTCGTTCAGATAAATATCTTTTTATGATTTGGAAAAAAGAAACAGGCCTACCTGCGCAGTGGACAGTAGTTACTTAACTTTTATACGACCAGTCGAATAAGATCTCAGATAGTATTCGATTGACTGTCTAAAAGTTAAGGAACTATTCTTTACTACGTAGATAGGGCTGTTTAATTGTTATTAAAGAGTTACTTATCTGAATGACCAGTCGAATATGCCAATTAAAACACGTTTTATTTTTTCTTGCTTAAAATGTGCGTGTGTGTGTATGTATGTATGTATGTATGTATGTATGTGTGTGTGTGTGTGTGTGTGTGTGTGTGTGTGTGTGTGTGTGTGTGTGTGTCTGTGTGTGTGTGTGTGTGTGTGTGTGTGTCTGTGTCTGTGTCTGTGTCTGTCTGTCTGTCTGTCTGTCTGTCTGTCTGTCTGTGTGTCTGTGTGTGTGTGTGTGTGTGTGTGTGTGTGTGTGTGTGTGTGTGTGTGTGTGTGTGTGTGTGTGTGTGTCCTATGGTTTGAAAGTGTATATACCTTAAGCATATAGCTAGTCTCTGCTTGGGAGAAATGACATCCCTATTCATAGCACGTTTTGCTAAATCTCCTTCAACAAGGGATAATACTGTTGAAAACTGTTCTCTAGACAGTCGAAAATACTGTTTGAACTTTTCAGCATCCAATTCTAAATGAGGCAATAAATTGTTAAATGCACCTTGTTCAGATCGTGTCTTGTTTATGTCATGAACCCAGTATCGATGTTTACGTTTCCGTAATGCTTTACGTCGTTTTTGCGATTGGTATGACGCCAAAATGATGATTAATTCCTCTTCATCCAGAAGTAACTGGCGAAGCTTGGACAATGTTGATGGCATCTTCCTTGCTCGGTGTCGGCAGAGAAAAGACTGAAAATCACGCGAACGGCTCCTTTTATATGGACACACACCTCGCGATTAAATCGCCAACTGATACGCAAACGCCAGACGCGTACGCGTACGCAAACGTGATCCTGGACTCTTACCTTTAGGCTGTGTTCTTACCAGAGACTTAATTCGGAATAATGGCATACTGAAGTATGGCGTTATTCCCGATTAGCTCCCTAGTGAGAACACGGCTTAAGTTTCAGAAATAAGTAACGTATTTATTCCGGGACAAGAGGCAGTCCAATGAGATTTCGCGATTTAATCGAAAATCGCGATTTTGAAAAGAATCGCGATTTTCTACGATGTAATTGAAAAAAAATCGAAAAATCGTGGAAAAAATTAAGCAGACTATATGATTTTAAAACTCATCATTCTTAGCTGGTATTTACCGAAATAGTGGGTTTATGAAAACACGCCCTAAGCTTAATCCAGGACAATAAATTACAAAAAAGCTACATTCAATTAATAGAACTAAATCTAGACGCATTTTGTCAAGAAGACGAAACATATTTCCTTAGTGAATCTCGATTTGCAGGCCATGAGAAGATTACTTTTGACAATGCATCACTGAAATGATTGACTCGGTTACAGGGTCAGTCATTCCAGTGGTAAAATTTTTTAAATAAGCTTATCTTGACCTGCAAATTTTTTTTCAAGTTTGCTTATCTTGGCCTGTAAACGGGCATTCCTCAAGACCACGAAAGAGGTCGGTTTTGGCCGGCTTAGTCATGAAAGGGTTAGTTGTTCCTAAAACAAAATAAAATGTACTGTTGAATATTTTGAACTTAATTTGATCGGAAGCCATTGCTGCCTAAGGCAGAAATGACTCCCATCAAATTAAGTCCAAAATATTCACCAGAACATTTCTTGCATCGTGTTAAAAATTGTACCAATTGACACGCTTCTGTCATTGTTTTGGAAACTTGTTAACTTATTTCTGAGCTATACTGTATAAAGGTCAATCCCTGTCGTCAATAATAACCTCTGGTTGTTCTTACAGTGACATTCCAGGTGCCAATAAATATGAACAACAAATCAAATTGGATTAAATTCAACCCGGGGATGAATGGGTACTACCGCGTGAAGTACCCGGATGATATGTGGAGCCGGATGGCCACCGCCTTGCAGAGAAATATCAATGTACGTATCATATTTAATGTAGTTTCTGTCTACTTAAAGGCGCATATTCACACCAAAATACATTAAAATAAAATGGTTAAAATTGTATTCTTTTAGTGGCTTAAACTGTGTACTTATTTATAATGAAGCGAAATAAATCGTAGCATATGCTGCTTCCATTCCGTATAAATTAATATAATTTTTTTAGTTGTGATTTGAATTTGAATGAAATCGTCATATGCTAAAGCCGTGTTCTCACTAGAGACGTAACCCGGAATAACGCCATACCTCACTATAGCGGTACGCCGGTTAAGTTTCTAATCGAATACGGTCAAAGATTTATTTCGTTTCCCTACACCGAGGCATATAATTTATAATAGCATCCAAATGAATATAATTTTAAGAACTTTATTTTCAAGCATTTTGGTGTAAATATGCACCTTTAAGTAAATAGACCAATATTTGAAAATGTGTTATTCTGGATAATCGTGGATCATAAGGGGGCGCTATGTTTAATCGCGCTTACTGTTAATCAATTTCCCAGGCTAATTAAAGTTCTCATAAACTGATGCAGGTATGGATCTTAAATACATTTAGGATTATTTGTTAATTTTATGGACATTTTGACTAACTAGAAGCTTAGTCACCATTTTAGTTAGATATTTTTGGCATCATTGTTTCAGATTCTATTGTCTTCGCTGGTGCACAATCATTGGTATAAAAACCGTTCTTCCACAATTAAAGCTAGCCATTGTTCTGCTGGCTTTCAAGGTGGAAGGAGCTTTATAAAACGTGCATAGGGTGTATTCCACTTTCGCCTACATGTACTTTCGCCTACGAGGTGGGGGGGGGGGGGGTGAGAGGGGGGGATTAGTGAGATCTATTGTGTGGAGTTAATCCGGCCATTGTGTGCGGAGGCTATTGTCCCGGCTGCGGGAACTTCAATGGGGGTGGGTTAAGAGTTCTCTATGACAAGTTTTATCAACTGAGTTCAAAACATAAATAATCATTAACTTTTTCCCAGCTGATAAATGTTCATCCCTTTATCAAAATCGAACGTTTGATGCATCTCTGTTTAATACTGATCAGTGATGAGGTTTGAAACCTTATACGTCAGATTAATTTGATTACGTCAAATGATCACTTGCTCACTTGCTTATATAAACCGAGAGCATACATGTAATGGCTATTAATTCCGAAATGGTCTTAGAAAACTGCAACACAATGAGCGACCAATTTCACGCCTCCTATACTCCCTTAATCCTACTGCACACTATTCCACTTTCGCCTACGCTAGTTTCCCAAAATTTACCGTAGGCAAAAGTGGAACGTAGGCGAAAGTGGAATACACCGTGCATAGATAGTGCATGGCATAGTTCAATTGTAGTTGTATATTTCCTATGGCGCAATTGGAACAAAATAGATTTATAACAAGGTGACTGAAAACTGTTGCTGCCTATAACAACAACAGCCTTCCATAAAATTGTTATCAAAATAATCAACTGATAACACAACTGTCAAAATCCACATCTTTTATCAATTTATGCGAACTTTGACCTAAGCGGTTAAAAACGTGTAGCCTCTATGCACAAAGCCCCAAATGACGGTCCTTGCTAAACGTTAAATCAATTCCTTGATCTCTAGACACATGGTAAAGGATTTTTCGTATTTGATCTTTCGGATTGAAATGGTTAAATGGCGTGTGTATTCTTATAGACAAAGGGCGCCATCGCTACATGCTGGTCGCAACTCTACTTTACTTGGTGTAGCAACGGAGTAATCCAGTTCTAGCTATGCCCCGCCCACACTTCGGCCGTGTTGGGATCGATCGATCGCTGAACTCCCTGAATCCAACTGACTGACTAACTAACTCAGGGACCTGGCTGTTTATGGAGAGTATTTTGCAGACATCTGTTATGGCAGGGGAAATGGGACACATATGAAGACAAGGGGGAACAAGCTGTCCTATTTCTACCCATATTGGGAACAATGAACCAGGCTTTAACTCTTTCATGCGGAAACCATCCATATCGGCCTCTGCAGTTGTATTGGTGAATACCCATTTGCAGACCGAGCGAAAACTTTTTTAAATTTTATCACTGAAATAACTGGCTCGATAAACGAGCCAGTCATTCCAGTGGTAAATTCTATAAAAAAAATTATTCTCTTGGCCTGAAATGACATTCATAAAGCAATTATTTTGATTTTATAGACAAACTTTAGCCATTGCAGGGTTAAATAAAATTGTGTATCTTGGTAGATTCTAGAATCGCCTGACCGATTCAATTTGATTACTGATGCGTTTAGACTAAGCGAGGCTGGAGTCATGGGCTACGAAGGAGCTCTTGAAATCGCCAGCTATATGTGTCATGAGGAAATGTTTATCGTCTGGGACACATTTATTAGAAGGGCAGGGACTTTGATACAACAGTTCCAATTTAAGGATACCCGTGATCTACTTGACGTAAGAAATTATTTTTTTAGAGAGATATGTATTGGTACATGCGTACACTCACTCTGATACATTTACACACATTCGCACGCCTGCACGCACACATGTGTACGCGCACCTACATGCATATTCACCAAGCGTATATATGTGCACACACATGCACGCGGACAGTTACAGGCGCAAGGACACGTATGCGAATAAGCATCCATGATAATAATAACAATGATGATAATAATTGTTGTAATAATAGCTAAAACCAATGTCGTTACCGCCATGTTCACCATATGACATCGCGAAGAATATTGTCATTGATCGCAACCACCATCAGCACCAATGATAAAAATAAGAGAGTGTAACTTGAAACTCAGATGAATTTATAATGTAAGATGAATTTTAATTTAACAAAATAAGCACACCTCTCTATGTACTTGTAAATATGTTGTCTATTTGTCCCATGCCTTATGCCATTTGTCTATGTCTTATAGGACTAACTTACACGTGAAGATAACTATGTCTATGTTTTATAGAATCCGTTTCAGTCCTACATGTATAATTTATCTTTTGTCCTATGTAGGGGTCCACCGTCTATATTGACTCTGCCTTTGGTGGGCCACCTGTTGTGTTATTACAGATTGGACATTATATATCAAAATAAATAAATTTTAACTTGAACATGACCAAATAGTTGAGGTCGTACCTACATGCATATTCGATTCAATGATTCAACGTAGGAGTCCAGTATATTCATCAATCATATGACGTCATAATCAACTATGTGATGTGTAGGATGACTTCATAATCGATTGCGTCATGAGTTACGTAGCTAAGTTCGCCGCGAATGCTAAATTGATGACCGACTAAGCGTTGCTGTACGAATTCTGTCTTTGCTATTTAAGAAACATGCTTTTAAATATTTTGCAACTAATTTGACGAAAATTAGTTTCAAAATACTCAACAGCTTACCTGTATATGCTTTGGGGAAATTGAGATCTGAGGAATGCGGGGATCGATCGATCACAACACGGGCAAAGTGTGGGTGGAGCTTAGCTAAAGAAAGGCGAAGCATCGCTAAAACTGGATCATCCATTGTCGCACACATGCGCAATCACACGTGTGTAGACGTACGCATCGTAGTATAAATATGCTATAGAGGACCCGTTTCTAGTTTTGCCCCGTCCATTTCTAGCTAAGCTCCGCCCACGTTGAACTTACATGTGAATCGATTATAAAACTGTTTTTAATCAATTTCAAGGTAACGTTAAATGCTTTGAAAGTTATTTGACTGGGAGCTGCTGTTGGGGGGGGGGGGGGGGGCACCGACTGTTTTTTTAAATTATCGCCAAGCCAAATTAGTTTTGCTGGCCAGTTAAATTCGCTTTACAGCATATTTATTAAATATAAATGGCATACAATTTGTACACAACGCTTATTCGGTCATCAATTACGGGGTTTTACGAACTTATCTACGTCATTCATGACTTAATTGATTATGACATTAGCCTACACGTCACGTAGTTGATTATGACGTCATATGATTGATGGATAAACTGGAATCCTCCATTTTCTTCAAAATATCACATCATTTCTTACATCGCGTTCAAAAGTGTTTTGTTTTGGAAACATGATAACTAATTTATGAGCTGTCTGTAGCTGACGTCACAATAAAAATGACGTAGTACTCTCCGTTGTGAAGCTCGAAATGTTGGTCACGTGTACATGGATGGGACTTAGCTAGACATGGGTGAGGCATAGTTGGAAATGTGATGAGGCATAGCTAGTAATGGGATGAGGCATAGCTGGAAATGGGGTGGTGCCCAGCTAGAAATTGGGTGAGGCATAGCTAGAAATGGGATGACGCATAGCTAGAAATGGGATGATGCATAGCTAGAAATGGGGTGGTGCATAGCTAGCAATGGGGTGAGGCATAGCTAGAAATGGGATGAGGCATAGCTGGAAATGGGATGAGGCATAGCTAGTAATGGGATGTGGCATAGCTGGAAATGGGATGAGGCATAGCTAGAAATGGGGTGAGGCATAGTTAGAAATGGGATGAGGCATAGTTAGAAATGGAGTGGTGCATGGCTAGAAATGGAGTGGTGCATAGCTAGAAATGGGATGAGGCAAAGCTAGAAATGGGATGAGGCATAGTTAGAAATGGGATGAGGCATAGTTAGAAATGGAGTGGTGCATAGCTAGAAATGGGATGAGGCATAGCTAGAAATGGGATGAGGTATAGCTAGAAATGGTGTGAGGCATAGCTAGAAATGGGGTGAGGCATAGCTAGAAATGGGATGAGGCATAGCTAGAAATGGGATGAGGCATAGCTAGAAATGGGATGAGGCATAGCTAGAAATGGAGTGGTGCATAGCTAGAAATGGGATGAGGCATAGCTAGAAATGTGATGAGGCATAGCTAGAAATGGGATGAGGCAGTTAGAAATGGAGTGGTGCATAGCTAGAAATGGGGTGAGGTATAGCTAGAAATGGTGTGAGGCATAGCTAGAAATGGGGTGAGGAATAGCTAGAAATGGGATGAGGCATAGCTAGAAATGGGGCGAGGCATAGCTAGAAATGGGTGGGGTTTAGCTAGAAATGGATGGGGCATAGCTAGAAATGGCTCTGTCCCTTGTAGGTAATACATGTCCTATATCTGCAATCTTGTTTATATATTCAACTGATGTTTTATTACGTACTGCATGCAGGAGTACATCGGTGCACTAGGTAAACCAATTACCGACAAGCTTGGCTGGAAACAAAAGACAGGCGATGAAAGGTGCGTACCGTTACCATACCTTCATTGTAAGCATTATTCGAATTATGTCAGCAACAAGAAAAAACATCGATTGCAAACACTCGCCCCCCCCCCCTCTTTTTTCGCTATTTGAATAATGTTCTGGGGGTTTTCCGAGGACACACTCTAAATAATCGATAATCGAGCCAGTCATTTCAGTGATACATTTTAAAAAATAATCTTCACTAAGTCTACAAATTGACATGTTTCTAGTAAAGGATTTAAACTTTCTTCAACAAATTTAATATTTAAAGGAGTAAAACAATGAGTCAATGGACTTATCCAGTTTTAGCTATGCCCCGCCCATCTTTAGCTAAGCTCCATCCACACTTTGACCGTGTCCAATCGATCGATCGTTGAATTATCAATTTCCAGAGAGTTATAACCGTAAGCTGTTAAATATTTTGAAACTATTTTGATTGGGTACTGTTGCTGCCTATGACAGCAACATCGCCCAGTCAAATTAGTTTCAATATATTCAACAGCATGTGTATTAAATAGTAAAGACATACGATTCGTACAACAATGCTTAGTCCGCCATCAATTATGCGTTCGTGACGAGTTTATCTATGTCGTGCGTGACGTCATTGATTATGACGTCATCCTACACGTCACGTAGTTGAATATGACGTCATGTGATGGATGGATAAACTGGAAAATTAGATTGCCATTCAGAAAATCTACTTCCGTAAGGGAAAAAGGGTATTGCATTTGGTCTGTACATGCGTGCGTGCGTGCGTGCGTGCGTGCGTGCGTGCGTGCGTGCGTGCGTGCGTGCGTGCGTGCGTGCGTGCGTGCGTGCGTGCGTGCGTGCGTGCGTGCGTGCGTGCGTGCGTGCGTACGTGCGCGGATATTTATCATAAAAACCTGAATCAGGGTTGGATCAAAGTCTGGATCTTTGGATATTTCGGAAACTGTCAGTCATTTTTTGGGTCAGATTTTAATACAAGAAAGAATGTGATCGTACACTACCAACCTAACGCAGCTTACTGGGCCGATGCTGGGCCGATGCCGTGCCGACACTTTCAGTATCGTCACAGCATCGGCCCAGTAAGCTGCGTTATCAGTGTAGGGGATTTCACAACGTTTGTCACCATCGGACAAATCCAGAAATCCGATATGTCTTAAAAATCGTGGAAATACGAAACATCCACAAAGCCCGGATGATCAGATAAATCGGCGGAAATTCGGGAAAATAAACTTTATTTACAATATGGCAAAACGTGAGATCGAGGTTTTACGATTCGCCTTGTTGTTGCTGCTGTATCCTGCTGCTGCTGCTGCTGCTGCTGTTGTTGTTGTTGTTGTTGGTGTTGGTGTTGGTGTTGGTGTTGGTGTTGGTGTTGGTGTTGATTATTATTATTATTATTATTATTATTATTATTATTATTATTATTATTATTATTATTATTATTATTATTATTATTATTATTATTATTATTATTAACAGACTCTTACAATTAAGATTGATCCCGTTCCTGTGTTCAGCGAACGAAGCGACATGTCTTGAGACGGCTAAAGAAATGTTCAGACAATGGCTTGATAATGGCACAGAGTACGTATCACGATCAGTCGTAACGCGGGAACGGGCTTCATGGAAGCTGCGTCTTTAATAGCAAGTCGGTTATATACTTATGGCACCCACGGAGTCCTGTAAAATTCTTTTCAATATAGTCACGTGAAATTAATTGTTCTAAAATTGAGAATTGCCAACTATCAAAGTGTTAAACAGACTTTAGCCCCTCTTGTGTCAACTTAACCCTTTAATGGGCAAACTGACCAAAAAATAACTTTGCAGTGGTCTTCAGACATGGCTATTTGAAAAGACTAGAGAAGAGTAATTTTTAAATATTTACCACTAGAATGACTGGCTCGGTAACCGAGCCAGTCATTCTAGTGGTAAATTTTCAAAACACTCTTCTCTCGGCCTGCAGATAGACACTGGCTAAGTAAAAAAATTAAATTTTCTTTACTATAACCCGTTTAATAGTCAAGCCAGCGGGAAAAATCCAGTATTATATTTACAAAAAAGTAGTCTTCTAAAATTAAAATATCTTGAAAAATATTGACCATCAAAATGTTTAATTAATATATCAAGTTGTATTTTGAGCTCGTTTGAGGCGCTGTTGATACAGGAGGGGTTAATGACTAAATTTGAACAATAAATCAAAATATTTGCTTTTTTAATTTTCAGGCCAAGAGAAGACTATTTTTGAAAATTTACCACTGTAATGACTGGCCCAATTAGCGAGTCAGTCATTCTAGAGGTAAATCTTCAAAAGTAGCCTGCAAATAGACATTCACTGATTAAATATTTTGATGTTTTGAAAAAAACTAGTCATTAAAGAGTTAATATTATCTTAGTATTACCAATTTATGCAATTTGTTTTAATCGTTTATCATCACCATCGACGCGCAAGGGACGGAGGGTATTGCTGATTGACTACGTAGGTTGGATGTTAATATTGGCTTCCGAAGATGTCTCCTGTTTGGGGGCCAAAGGTAATAGGTCAAGACTACCCCTAAGGCAGTGATGATGGTTTAGCCTTTTAATCAGGTATCCACGTCGGCCCCTAAAAGTAAAACTTAAGGGGCCCATGTAATTTTTCAAGGACCCAACGTTATCATTATGATGCGTTGGCGCGCAATGTCCAACATCTAGAAATACAGGATATAATAATTTAGGATTATTTTGTTAAAAGCATTGTTTTCAATCTTAACCCTGTCAACGACGTATCCCTGAAAAGTTGAATTATTTACACTTTATATGATACGCTGTTCAATATTTTGAAATTATTGTGACTGGAAGCCGTTGCTCCTTTTAGCATCAATGGCTTACAGTCATATTAAATTCAAAATATTTGCCCCGAGATTGAGATTCATGGAATTCATCAGTTTTTGTGTTAATAATATTGGCCAACCTGCAATAGACTCATCACCTATATAAAATGATTTTATGTTCACAATTTTAAAATATGAATTGAAAAGTTTATGTCGCCACCTGGGCTAGTAATTTTGATATCTTGGTCGCTCCGTCTAACATTTAGGAGCAATGGGCTATTGGGCCCCTGCTAATCTTCATCACTGTTAAAGCTGATTGGTCATTATGAAAATAAGAATTTTTTTCAGTAAAAAAGTAAGTGAAATGATTATTCATGTTTGCAATATGTATCAAGTAATCCTCCGCCATTTTGTTTTGCGGTGTCCATTTTCTTTTCCCCACACATCTAGCCCAATAAAAGAAATCGCCAAATCTAAATTCGTCCCCATTCACTTTTTGATGCCTCGTGTGTAAGACATCTAGCGAGCACCCAATATCAAAGTTTCGTCACATAAAATAGAGAAATCACGAACTGGGGATACAAACATGAAATGAATATGTTTATAATTAAGGTCTATCCCATCCATGATAAATATACATTGAAAATCGAATATAAGTGTGTCAGTATTCTCTCTCAGACGAGCTATTCCGCCTTGCACAAACACCAAGACATTTTGGAAATACCAATAACTCTGACGTCATTGATCTATGTGTACATCAACTCAATCCAATCAAATTAGTTTATTTGCATATCAAAGCGAATGAACCCTAAACAATATAGTTGCGGAAATACTGCCTCTAAAATGTGTGTATATCTGAACGGACGGCGATATGATGCATGATTTCAGGTGTTTACACCGAGCCACCGATAATAATTCCCAGTAATGTAGGGGAGATCAGGGTAATATGTACACATACATTAGATTTGGCAAGGGGCGATTTTGGTAAAATGCAAAATGATATGGGTTGGTGTGGGGGTGAGTTAGCTGTACCAGTACCACTACGACTACCAATATCGCTCCACTAACACTATCAACATCACCACGACCACCAGCACCACCAGCACCACCACCACAAACAACAACAACAACAACAACAACAACAACAACAACAACAACAACAACACCACAACAGGACCACTAGTGTCCACCACACACCCCACCCCGACTGTGCCACTGCCACTACTACTTCTACCACCCCATCACCACCACCACCACCACCACCACCACCACCTCTACTACTACTACTACTACTACTACTACTACTACTACTACTACTACTACTACTACTACTACTACTACTACTACTGTTGCTGCTACTGCTGCTGATGATGCTGCTGCTGCAGCTGCTGCTACTACTACTACTACTACTACTACTACTACTAATACTACTATTACTACCACTACTACTACTACTACTACTACTACTACTACTACTACTACTGCTGCTGCTGCTGCTGCTGCTGCTGCTGCTGCTGCTGCTGCTGCTGCTGCTGCTGCTGCTAGTACTACCTTGGTTCGACGATGGCGACCATGACCACAAGCATGACAATCACGATGATGACGACGATGATAACAGAGACATATCCAGGCGTTCGAAAGACTTTAGGGGGTCGAAATCCCTCCTTACTTACAGAGCGCACTTTTTCTGTCCATCATCATCATCATCATCATCAGCCACCGTT
The DNA here is from genome assembly GCA_034401795.1 of Chaetoderma sp. LZ-2023a. Lineage (NCBI taxonomy): Eukaryota > Metazoa > Mollusca > Caudofoveata > Chaetodermatida > Chaetodermatidae > Chaetoderma > Chaetoderma sp. LZ-2023a. The sequence goes on along the minus strand of CM067375.1, from coordinate 29,391,719 downwards.
ACTGTTGTTGTCGTTACCGCCCTACCCACTATCACCACCGCTACCATGTACAATGATCATAATCAGCAGCAGCCCCACCACCAGCACCAGCCCCACCACCATCACCATCCACCATCTATTCTTATTAGTGCTTTTTATCTTTTAACATCACCCTAGTGTTCTGATCGTGGTTATATTGCTTTGAGGTTGGGTGTGGTAGATAGTTACCCCCACATATTGAAACAAGCTCAACATAATCTCAGTAGCTGCGGGTTCCAGATTTGTTTATTTTCCAGACTATACGGATTTTTTCGCATTACGCGCAAAGCACTGTCATCCAAGTCACGCATTTGTCTGTGTTACGTTTTGAGTCAAATCGGGGCATTAGTTTCCGCGATATCCACAGATCCAGTATTTTTTTTATCCGGATCCGGATGCTTTTATCTGGAATATGGCCAAAGTCTGCAAATCGTCTTGTGTTAAAGTTTTAGCCAAATCGAGCAGGTTTTAGATCTTTCCAGGAATATGCGTTTGTGATTGACTAACTGACTAAGGAAATGGCGGGCTATTGAGCAGCTATCTGCAGCTAAACACCTATAATAGATACCTCCTGTATAACTGCTTGCTTGCCTGCATTTTTTCTTGCTGGGCGGCGCCCGCCCGCCCGCCCGCCCGCCCTTCCGTCCGTCCGCCCGTCTGTCTGTCCGTCCGTCTTGATGTCTGTTTGTCTTGCTGTCTTGCTGTCTTGATGCCTTGCTGTCTGTCTGTCAGAACCTTTTGTTGGAATTAAAACAAATTTGTTATGTGAGTTAGTGCCGCTTTCCATGTAAGCTTGTATGCGCGCTTTTCTGCTAGCAGAAAAGTCGATCCAGTGCATTTAGATAGAACCATTTCCATGTGAGCTTTTCAGCGCGCTGAAATTCTCTCGCTTAAAAACAAGTCGCGCAGTTCGCGACTTTTCTTCTCGCTTTTCTGCTAGCAGAAAAGTCGGTCTAGTGCATTTCCTATATATACATTTCCACGGGCGCTTGTCCGTGCCGCTGACACGCGCGCTTGTTATGTATGTTGATCTTGTACGCATGCGTGTAGCCTGATAAGCAGGTTATCTAGTAATTGTGGCGTTTAAATGTGTGAATATTTGCATGCAATAATGATGCCATACAAGAGTCAGCTTCTGTATTATTTGCCCAAGAGACAAAGAACTCGCATTCGTGTGATGCAGTTAATGCGGTTGACAAACTAAAAAAGAGTGCACAGATATTGGGTGCAGATATTGTTCTACCAGATCAATTAACTGCTCCTGTTTTTGAAAGCTCAGCTTCAGGACCTGGCCTCTGTACTTTTGCGACATGACGCATGTAGTGTGTACTAAAGCAAAAATTGATCAAAAATATGCAGAACTAGCGCCTGAAATTCGCTTGTCTACGCTAGGAAAACAGCCGGATTCGCTGGTAAACTCGCCCACATGGAAATAGACAAATCCGCGAGAAGAAAAGCTTGGGAGAACACGCGAGCGGAATAGCTCACATGGAAAGCGGGCCTTACCCATATGATCGCAGATTATATGAGAACATTGATATTTGGCTCCGTTGGCTGGAAACAAATGGTAGCGCTGAAAGTGTGAAGATTCGCATGTGCTTCTTCACGGTCAAATGGTCAGCTACGGGGAAATGGCAGCGCCACTTATGGTCTCTCAGTGAGATGGCGAAAGCAATAATTAGAGGAAGATAACTCGTATGACCAATTTGCTCTCTCATCCTTGGGAATGTGTATCCTAGGACCAGGGCCGTGATTAGCAGTTTACTTATAAACATCTCGTTCATTGCGATATGTCGCGCAAAATCGCTCAGTGAGATTCAACCGGTTTTTTATATGAGTTAATCCTATCATTATCTTAGAGACGAGGGGCTGGGGAGCAATTGAGCAGGTCAAAATCTGGTCTGTCAATGGCGTGGGGATTTCCGATGGCGCAATTTAGTTTTCATTGTTGCAGTGGTTGGGTGGCGGTGATGGTGGCGGTGGTGCAGGTGGTGGTTATGGTAGTGGTGGTGTTTGTGCTGATAGTGATTCTTGCAGGAGTGATGATGTTTGCTATTGTGGGTGTTCTTTTGACTGTGTTTCTGGTTGAAATTGTTATTGCGATGATGGTGGATCTGTCTTTTGCAAAAGCTACAGCGTCCTGACTGGTCGTAGCTGTTACTGTTGGTTGTGGTGTCGTTGTTAGCAGCGGCATCCGTGGTTGCGGTGTAAGGAGCGATGGTGGTGGTGGTGGTGGTGGTGGTGGCCACGGCAGTGGTAATGGTGTGTGTGTATGATGAGGAATGAGGGTATAGTATAGTTGCTTATTCGTCCCCTCTCACCAAACCACAATATTTTTATTTCTAAAATCACGCATGGTATATGAAAATGCTTACACATTGCCTTATGCTCCTCTATTATATTAGGAATTCAAGTCAGTGCGGTTTTATAAAATCTCGGTGCGGATTACGATTAGTTGATACAAATTGCAAGCATGAATAATCATTTCACTTAGTTTTTTTAGCTAAAAAATGTCTTTATTTCATAGTGACCTTATAATGGTGGCTTTAAGGTCAACGCTACCAGTTTTAGTTTTCGCCAGTAACGAATGTCTATTGGCCTGAACAGTTCCATGGCCATATTTGAAGTTAACCTTAATACCCAATGTCATCCCTTTAACGAAAATTTTCGAACTCTGATCTACAGCCACAGGTTTTATCCCCCAAAAAGCAGGCTGACATTTGGGTCACAGGTCAGGCTCATTTCTTCGTTCATTTGGGTCATCAATAATAAAAGTCTATTTCAGCAGACATGAGCTCCTCTTAATCACACAAGTCCAATGATCATATTAGATGACACAATGTAACCAATATCAGTGCCCAGATACAAGTGCACACGCCTACAGGGAGAAACAGAAAACAGGAAATGTCTTCTTTTCAAAATGGCCACTAAACCTGTTTCTTTCGTTTGATCGATTGGAACCTTGACATACTCCTAATGGACCTTTTCAGTTTTAGCTATGCTCCACCCATCTGTAGCTAAGCTCCAGCCACCGTTCGCTCGAGTTGGGATCGATCGATCCCTGAACTCCCTAATGATTAATTTCAAGAAAGCTATACGGGTAAACTGTTGAGGATTTTGCGACCAACCAACCGAGCGATCGACTGACCGGCCAACTGACCAACCGACCAACTGACTGAATGACAGACAGACCGACCGACCGACCAACTGACCGACCAACAGACCAAATTACCGACCGACCGACAGACCGACCGACTGACCGACTTACCGACCAACATGCCAACTAGCATGGCAGTTTATTGAGCTCCCACCCACAGCTAAAATGTTGAAAGGTCCCTATATATCTATTTATCCCTACCCCCCCCCCTGCCTTTTCCAGGATCAGTGAGTCGTTGCGCGAGGTTGTATACGTATATGGGATGCAGACAGTCGGAACTGACAATGACTGGGAGGACGTATTGGTGAAACATCAAGCTGACCCCTTTGACTCTAATCTTCCGCAAGCACTCGCCAGTAGCAGCCACCCATGGGTCATAACAGAGTCAGTATTACAAAGATCAATGCGCGATAAAAATAATCGATATGTAATTTTAATATAATTCAATTCACCTTTCCAGTTTATCCATCGATCATCTGACGTCATATGACGTCATAATTAACTAAGTGGCATGTATGATGAAGTCATAATCATTACGTGATAAATGATACGATATAGTCTGTCTTTAGCGCTTAATAGTCGGCACGGCACGTACGTTGTTCGAATTGTTTTCTATATAATAAACAATCTGTCGAATATTTTGAAACTAGTTTAACAGGGCACAGTTGCTGCCATAGGCAGCAACAGCACCCAAGCAAATTAGTTTCAAAATATTCAACAGCTTACATGTATAGTTTTCTGGAAATTGATGGTCATGGAGTTCCGAGATCTATCGATTCCAACACGGACGTGGTGTGGGCGGAGCTTAGACTAAGTGGGGCGGGGCATAGCTAAAACTGGTAAGGTCCATTATTAATTATGACACACAACTAGTATATGTCTGTCCATCTGCCTAGATGTCCGTCTGTCCGTTTACATAAGTCAGATAATAAAAGTGAGATCAGTAATTACAGACCAATTTCCATTCTACCAATTTTGTCCAAAATCATTGAAAGACACGTCCATAATTATTTATATAAATTTCTAAGTACCTATAATTTACTATATGAGTCTCAGTCCGGCTTTAGGCCAAAGCATTCTTGCGAAACCGCATTGTTAAAATTAATAGAAAAATGGAGATTTGCGGTAGATAATGGCGAGATTGTAGGAGCTATTATGATAGACTTCAGGGAAGCCTTTGACCTTGTAAATCATGACATTCTTCTACCAAAATTAGCCATCTATAAATCTGATTCCCTTACGCTAAAGTGGTTCGCATCATATCTGGAAGACAGACGGCAATATGTGTCTATTTCTGATAAGATTTCAGGTTTTTTACCGGTAACAGTAGGTGTCCCTCAGGGTTCAGTGCTAGGACCGCTTCTATTTATTATTTATGTAAATGACCTACATATGGGCATAAACAGCAACGTGGACTTGTATTGCGATGATACTACTATGCATTGTAATTTTGACAATGTACGAAATATAACTGAACAACTGTCTGGGGATATGGCCTCTGTCCAAAACTGGTGTGAAAATAATAAAATGATTCTAAATTCCGACAAAACCAAACTATTAATGATAAGCACTAAACACAAACTTAAGCGCATTAATGAGGGGGAAATTAAAATACCCATATATAACGGAGAATTAGGTATTGTAGACAATGTAAAACTTTTAGGCGTACATATAAACGGGAATTTATCTTGGCAACACCATGTAAACAAAATATGCAGCAAAATAGCCTCACTTATATATATGCTAAAGAAAAACAAACAGTATATGAGTATCGATGAACGCAACTTGTTTTACAAAGCATACATATTATCGCATATAGATTATTGTAGTCTTGTCTATTATGTAGGTACTCCAACTCTATTAAGCAAATTAGAAAAATTACAAAAGCGTGCTGCAAGAATTATCCTAGACGTCCCATATAGAACTCCATCAAAACAACTATATAATACCCTAAGATGGACGTCGTTAACTCAGAGAATGGCTATAAAAAACATAATGACATACAAAGCACTAAACAACCTCACGCCAATATATATATTACCAATATGTTTACACCCATGGATGAAGCACACACATTAAATCTGCGATCGAAAACTTATGGCCACTTAAAACCTCCAAAAATACGAACAGATTATGGTAAGAACAGCTATACACATTCAGCAACACAGATGTGGAACTCACTACCGAAAAGCATTACACAATCAACAACGCTTTCATCTTTCAAATCCAACATATACACTCATCTAAACGTGGATTAATTACGAGGCCCACAGTTGTGCCTCGCCACCACCACCACCATCCACCCGTTGGGGTGGGGTGGTGGGGGGTTGCAGGACCGAGCATGCGGTAGTGGGTGAAGGAGCCAGCGAAGGGAGCGAGAAATTGTGGACTAGGTTCTGTATATTTACTTCATGAAGGATTCTTCTTAGCCCGTCGTTACACGAATTGTGTGTAACCACTATTTAATAAGCATTTTGTTGAGAATTTTGGAACTATCCAGGCGGGACGATGTTGGTACCATAAGTTACAACAATGCCCGGCCAGGATAGTTTCAAAATATTCAACAAGTTACCTGCATAGTTACTCTCAAATTGATAGTCAGTTAGTCGGGTTAATCCGGGCATCATAATCTGCTATCGTGGAACAAAAATACTCTTGGAAAGGGATAAGCAAATTAGGAATTAATTCTTTAATTATTGTAAGATATGTAGAAGCGTGTGCAGGCGTACGTGCCAATTTGTGGCTGAAAGAACTGTGTGTGATTTAAGGTGTATGTGCGACTTTCAAATAATAATAATAATAATAATAATAATAATAATAATAAAAATAATAATAATAATAATAACAATAATTATTAATAATAATAATAATAATAATAATAATAATAATAATAATCTGTCAGAATTTCTTTGTGTGTACATAGATGTAAAAAATGTGTACAAATTGTAAATAATTTATGTATATATGCACCTGTGCAAAAGCTAAGCACCACCCTATTTTTACGCACATGCGAGGGTATATTCATGTGCTATGAAGAAAGCAATAGCATAAACATTTATGTACCCATCCATCTTAGTGCAAGAGGTAATAATGCAACTAGAGGAATGCTGATTATGATGGTGGGGAAACACTGTATGTTTTTGTTTGAACTTGAAAACGAGGCCTGAATATGGTTACGTTGACACAACTGACAACTATTGCCCTACAGTTGACACACGTGGCTAGATTGTCATTAATGGTGTCTAAAAACGAAGTTTAACATCTGTGCACGAGTTTGAGACTGTCATTATTAATACCGGGTATATCCACCTTGTGCCTGGATGACGGCCTGGACACGACGTCTCATGCTGGTCACCAACCGACTGATACGCCATTGTGGTATTCGTTGCCATTCAAGATGGAGTGCGTCTGTTAATTCCTGTAGGTTCTGCACAGGAGGATCCCTCCTTCTCACCATGTTTCCCAGAATGTCCCAGATATGCTCAATAGGGTTCATGTCAGGGCTCCATGCTGGCCATGGTAGGGTTTCGATGGCATTCTGGCGGAGGTATTCATGCACAGCTCTAGCACGATGTGGTCGGGCGTTGTCATCCATGAATATAGGGTGGGTTCCAGGTGCATGATTTACAAAATGAGGGTCCACAACTCTATCCAGTATGGAATCTTGATATCTTTGTCCATTTAGTGTTCCAGGTACAGTCAACAGATCCAGCTTACAATCAAATGAGATGCACCCCCATATCATAACGGAACCTCCACCAAATGGAACTTCTTCCATGATGTTACGTTGGTCGTACGCCGTGCGTCTGGACCTCCATACACGAGTTCGACCATCTGTGGCATGAAGCAGGAACCGACTTTCATCGGACCAGTGTACCCGTCTCCAGGATCTCATGTTCCAGTGTCTTCTTTCGTTGCACCACCTCAGACGCTCCTCTTTGTGGTGTGCAGTGAGGAGAGAACGTCTGACAGGTCTCCTAGCTTTCATGCCAGCAGCATACAGTCTCCTTTTGACGGTAGACATTGACACTCTATTGCGCGTTTCCCATTGCTGGCTGAGCACTCTGCTGTTGGTGAATGGAGATCTCCTAACAAGGCGTACTAGGGCTCGATCATCACGGGCAGTAGTCTTCTTCGGTCTTCCAGATCTAGGCCTGTCCTTCACCTCGTTAGTTTGCCCATGTTTTGCAATCAAACGACTGATTACAATATGGTTAATGTTCAGCTGTCTGCCAATCTCTCTGCATGACATACCAGTGGTATGCATGCCTATGATTTGCCATTTCACACGATCACTTAACCTTCGTCTTGCCATAGCGGTTCACAATCAAGAGCTAATTCTCTCTGTACAAATAAACCACGGTCATGAACACAAAATTCCTAATCTTGTCGCCTAAATCTGTATGTAATGTTCTACACCTCAAACTGGACTTTTACATAACTGAACACGTGTGCTGTTTCCCGCCACGCACGGACATCAAGCGGCGTGAAGTCATGCATGCATGTGCATTTCGTACCTGGAATTATGTCAGCTAACGCGGGGACAAAAAGTATGGCAGCCTAGTTGTACCATCATGTTTCTACGTTCTATTGTTTTTGCTGGTGCTTAACTTTTGCACAGGTGTATATGTTAATGAGGGCCTCTGTTAGATCAGGCCGTGTACTTGAAGATTTACCCTCAATAAATAACGATTATTATTATTATTATTATTATTATTATTATTATTATTATTATTATTATTATTATTAGCCATATCCAAGGAAGACTTCAACTGATATATGTGTGCTAATTTGGCCATATATGTTAATATGGTATGCTTAGCCACTAAACGAGAATCGCTTTAAATAGTTGTATTCATCATATAACGTCATAATTAACTACACGGCGTGTAGGATGACGTCATAATCAATGAAGTCATGAATGACGTAGATAAGTTCGTCTAGAACGCATAATTGGTGACGGACTAAGCGTTGTTGTAAGAGTTGTATGTTTTTACTATTTAATAAACATGCTGTTACATATTTCGAAACTAACTTGACTGGGCGCAGATGCTCACAAAATATTCAACAGCTTACTTGTATAGTTTTCTGGAAATTGATAGTCAGAGAGTTCAGGGATCGATCGATCCAAACACGAGTGAGGTGTGGATGGAGTTTAGCTACAGATGGGCGAGGCATATCTAAATTGGAACAGTCCATTCTCAGTGAGCAGCTTGTAGCCATCATAATCAAAATGTCTAATAGATTTCTGCTGACTGTAGAGTCTATATGATATATACTACTATCCATTTGGAATGTATTTGTTGAACGTCATTTGAGTGACCCATTTCTAGCTACGCCAGCCCATTCATAGCTAAGCTCCGCCTACTTTGAAGGTGTATTAGAACCTATTTGCATACCTTGCATCCGAAATTCCCAGAATCAATACTCCAAGGACCGGTAACCATATAGGTAAGCGTTTGAATATTTTGAAACTAATTTGACTGTGCTCTGTTGCCGCCTATGGCAACAACTGCCCTCGTTAATTCAGTTTCAAAACAGTCAACAGAATGCTTATCAAAGTGTCAATTAATGACATACAGTTCGTACACCTTCGTAATGGATATTTCGATTTGAAATTTTTTAATTTCAATTTCATGTTTATTCGGTAACTTCTTCAGAAGTGCACGAAACATATTTACACGTGTACATATAACGGCGGTTACATAAGTTAAAATAAATAATTAAATCTTGTTTTTCTTAGACATCTAACACTTATATAAATACGTAATGATGATTGTAGTGGTCGTAAAGATGATGATGATTGATGATGACGATGACGATGGTGATGGTGATGGTGATGGTGATGGTAATGATGGTGATGATGGTGATGATGATGATGACGACGACGACGACGACGGCGGCCCCGGCGGCGATGACGACACCGACGATGAAGACGACGATGATGATGAAATCAGATCCCTCAATATTCATTTTCTTGCAGATTGTTGAATATTGTTATTGGGAAAACGCCTGTTATAAGCCCGTTTCACAAAGACCCGATCCTTCATCGACTCGCTGTGAATCAATATGGACATGATATGTTTTGGAACTGGCTCAGGGCAAACTGGCTGTCCTTTGCAGATAAGTATGAAATGAGAAATTGATTTCAATTAAATTTACTTTTATTTATACCTAGAAATGGAATTTCCTGTACGCACTCTATTACAATGGATAAATCCTCTAGGTCACTCCAAGTATATGACGTGACAATAAATGGACCTTTCCAATTTTAGCTATGTCCCGCCCACCTCTAGCTAAGCTCCACCCACACTTCGCCGCGTTGGTATCGATCGATCCCCGAATGCACTGACTATCAATTTCCTGAAAAGTATACGGGTAAGCTGTTGAATATTTTGTAACTAACTTGACTGGGCGCTGTTCCTGCCTCTGGCAGCAACAGCGCCCAGCCAAATTAGTTTCAAAATATTAAACATTATAATTATTAAATAGTAAAGACATACAATTCGTACAACAACGCATAGTCCATCTTCAAATATGCGTGCCGTACTTATCTACGTCATTCATGTCGTCATAATAACTTCACTGTTTATGTTGTCATTCTACACGTCACGTTGTTGATTATAACGTCATATGATGGATGGATAAACTGGAAAGGTGAATTACGTCATTCGTAGGCTGACGTCACGTTCATAATTGACATTGAATACTGCGTCATGAAGCTGGAATAGTCTATCAACTGTACGAATCGTATGTCTTTTCTGGTTTTACTATTTAGTAAATATTTTTTGGAACATTTTGAAATTAATTTGACTAGGAGCTGTATAGTTATATTGGTATTGGGATTATGAGAATTCGGGATTCGATTGATCATAATGCGGGCAAAGCGTGGGCGGAGCTTAGCTAGAAATGGGCGGAGCTTTGCTAGAAAAGGGTGGCGCATGATTAGAAACGGATCTCTATTACTTTCAGTGTTGTAATGTCACGTATACTGATGGAGTCTACTTTTAAGGCTGCTACGTCACGCTTTAACACAGTCGCCCAGCTTAGAGAGGTACATACACTTTAAAATATCAGTAAGGCAGTCTTTTCCTCTCCCCCCACCCAGCCCCACCCCACCCCACCCACCCACCCCACCACCCCCACCCCCACACACACACACACTCTCTCTTCTCCGCACCCCCTCTCCCTCTCTCTTTCTCTCCAGCACGCACGCACGCACGCACGCACGCGCGCACGCACGCACGCGCGCACGCACGCACGCACGCACGCACGCACGCACGCACGCACTCACGCACGCTCATACGCACCGCGTGCGGCCTACCTATTAAAAAAATAAATCCGTCAAGTTGTACGAATTGTATATCTTCCCTATGTAACACTAGCACTCATATCAGCCAAAAACTGCTTATGCAGTGTTCTTGAGAAATGTCCATCTGCAGACCAAAAGAAGACTATTTTTTGAAAATTTACCATTGGAATGACTGGCTCGATAACCGAGCCAGTCATTCCAGTGGTAAATTCTCAAAAATAGTATTTTCTTGGTCGGCAAATTGACATTTTCTATGAGAATATCGAAATTATTTTTGAATAAATGCTAGTGTTAATAGTATTATAAACTTCACTTGTATCATCAATGCCTCAAATCACTTAAATGCTACCCACATCAGTTAGTACTTTAAGAGACAAGATTTTAAAGAAATTTAATTCTTTCGCAGACAAGCAAATAAAATTTATCTTTGTAAATGCATCACTTAAATGTGCATATTCACACCAAAATGCCTGAAAATAAAAAAATTTTTAATTATATACTTTTAGAGGCTTAAGTTGTGTACCTCAATGTAATAAAACAAAATAAATCTTCGCAATTGACTATTTCATTACGTATAAATTAATATAATTTTTTTAGTTGTGATGTTGAATTAGGGGCTCGTGTCTTTAATTCAATTTCACAACTTAAAACATTATGTTAATTTACACGCAATGAAATCCTCAATTGTTAAGATTTATTTCGCTTCATTACATCTAGGGACACAATTAAGCATCTAAAGGTATACGATTTTATTTTCAAGCATTTGGTGTGAATGTGAATCTTTAAATGTACAAACATAACATTATAATGTCCTCATCACCCCTCAATACCACTGCCAAGCCCCTTTTGACAGCTTAACCATCAAAGGGGTAATGGGCCAAAGAATTCAATTTTTTGATTAGCTAATAGCTAGTGTTCATTTGCTGACCAAGAGAATTCTACTTTTGAAAATGTCTCGTTGGAATGATTGGCTCGGCTCAAGTGGGCATTGATCAAGCCAACTGCAGATGTCCTATTGACGTGACAATGGACCTTTCCATTTTAGCTATGCCGCGCCCATCACTAGCTAAGCTCCACCCACACCTCGCCGTGTTGGGATTGATCGATCCCCGAATGCCCTAGCTATAAATTTCCTGAAAACTATACACGGAAGCTGTTGAATATTTTGTAACTAATTTGACTGGGTGCTGTTGCTGCCTATGGCAGCAACAGCGCCCAGTCAAATTAGTTTCAAAATATTCAACAGAATATTTATTAAATAGTAAAAGCAAACAATTTGTACAACAACGCATAGACCGTCTTCAAATATGCGTTCCTGGCGTAGTTATCGACGGCATTCATGACGTCATTCATTATGACGTCATTCTACACATCACGCAGGTCATTATGACGTCATATGATGGCTGGGTACTCTGGAAAGGTGAATTAAAGAGTCAAGTTGGCACAAATGTGTTAATAGGGAATAACTAGCGAAATGTCATAACCTGTGGATGCGAGGGGTATTCGGCTTATTTTGTTACAAATGAAAAAAAATAGAACACATTTACTGAAGTAATTGTAAATCACCGATGTCTGGCCATTAAGGAATGTTTTAAGGTCTCTTCGTATATAGATAGCCATTGAACATTTTTTGGGAAAATGAGTGATTTCTTCCCGAAATCGGATCAGGTATTCTTGACAGCTTAACAGCCACATTGGCCTTAAAAGATGCAATTTTTCGCAGGGCATCTAACATTTGGAGGTCCCAGAGACCACAGCCCATGAAATCTGGGGGTACCCAGCTGAAATCTGTGTGTCCTCAAACTGAAATCTGGGGGTCCGAAGGAGTATTTCTCATCCATACTAAAATTAGAAGGTACCATGGTCTTACAACTATGAATCATGGTGATCCTATTCTAGATTTTGTAGGTATTTGTGTGCAAATTCCTATACAACTAGTTAGTAATTAACAATCATACAACATTGCCAGTGGTCCCAGTGGACCCACTGCCACAACCTTTAGGGGTCCCATGCTGAATTTTGGGGCATACACCATCGAAAGGACCCTTATGAGAATCCCTGAAAGGATGCCATAAGGTTATCCTAGCATGCTCTTTGATTGTGTATAATGGAATGGGGAGAACTTATGCCGAACAGGAGGATTTTCAAATGGACATGTTTCTTTTTACTACTTTTTATACAGTTCTATCCACCCAACGCATATTCTAGAGATAAGTACCGACAGGTGTAACCACCCAGATTTTCGACCAGCGCCATAGTGGGTTATATAAGGGGCCGGCACACTACCCACAGTTTCTCACTCGTAAAGAATTTAAATGACTACTCCTCCGATATTGATGAATGAATCTGGTGGTGTGGTGGATGTGTGGTTGGTGGGGTGGGGTGCGGATGGGGTGGGTGTGGTTTGGTGTGGGGTTGGGGTGTTTAAATCTACCGGTAGCGATCGATATCAATTTTATATTCATCATCGCTTTAACAAGACCTGTTTATCAATAACGGACCAGTAGGGAATTTGATGGCTGCCGCCCTTCCAAAAATAACTAAGGTGAAGAAAATTTGGGATTTATAATAATTTTGAAAATTATCAATAGCATACCCATCCTCAACCCACCCTCCACCCAACCCAACCCCTCGGTTTAATCGATATCCATGTATAACTAACGAAAGAGCGGTTACAGTGATTAGGACATGTAAGTTGGGAGGTGTGCCAACACTACACGCCGAAAATAACTTAACGTATTTCCAAGAAACAAAAGTAAAACGTACTGTTGAATATTTTGGACTTATTTTGATTGGAAGCCATTGTTGACTAAGGCTACAATGGCATCCAATCCAATTAAGTCCAAGATGTTTAACAGAATCCTTCGTTCTTCGTTTTCAAAATTGTACTACCGATTATTTTTATCGTTTTGTTTTGGAAACATTTTAACTTATTTATGATTTGTACTGTAACATAACTAGCATGATATTTTGACATTGTATAAAATGTGCTGTATCCTATTTATAGCTGTGGACAGGTTGTAGAGGAACGTGAAATCGCGTTTATATTCTATATATTGTTTAAATGCTAGCTATCCATATTCTGTTTCTAGGTGGAAGCATTCTTTCAACAACATCCAGATAGACAGGTAATTGGAATCATCATCATCATCATCATCATGATGATCATCATCATCGTCGGCATCATCGTCATCATCATCATCATCATCATCATCATCATCATCATCAGCATCATCATCATCATCATCATCACCATCATCATCATCATCATCATCATATATACATTAATCCTCGTCGTCGTCCTCGTGGTCGTCGTTGTCGTTGCCGTCTACGTAGTTGCAGTAGTATTCTATTATATTTATATGTTCAATGGCCTTGCTCTAAATGAGCATAAATCAAGTCACTAGATGAAACCAGCACACGTCGCTAGTAAATTCAAAATATCAGTTTCCTTATTCAACAGTCGTTATCTGAGAATAACAGTTGACATATCTGTATAGAAATTATTCCTCCGATAAGGAATACAATGGAATTCTTGACATTTCGTATCAAATTTATCACCCGAGATGAGCAAGATCTCATGTGGAACGAGCTTTAGCGAGATCTATGTGAGATCGCACTATTATTAATTTTCGCATCGATTCTGGTCATTTTCCTAGCATTTTACACTACCTGTTTACATGGAAATCGCATCTCGTATACAACTTTGGTCTGTGTGTCACCATGTCGGTCTGTCAATTGTTTTGACAAAAAGCTGCCAATGTCGCAATGAACCTCTCCATTTTATCCATCCATCATATGACGTCATAATCCACTACGTGTCGTGTAGGATGACGTCATAATAATTACGTCACGAGTGACTCGATTTAGTCCGTCTTAAACGCGTAAGAGCCCGACACGTTGTACGAATTATATGTCTTTACTATGTAATAAGCATTCTGTTGAATATTTTGTAACTAATTTAACCGGGCACTGAACATGCTGCCATAGGCAGCAAGAGCTCCCAGTCAAATTAGTTTCAAAATATTTAACAGCTTACCTGTATAGTTTTCATGAAGTTGATAGTCATCGGGAGTTTAGAGATCGATGATCGATCCCAACAGGAGTGAGGGGTGGGTGGAGCTTAGCTTGAAATGGGCGGGGCACAGCTCAAACTGGAACGGCCCATTACAGCGTGCAGTGCTGGTTCATTGATGGAGATTAGTGCTTCACTACTGGGAGTTATGAAGAACACCAAACAAAATATAGTGACACGCAAGTTCAGTATCTTATTACTTCTACCTTACCAAATTAGTGGCTAAATTAGGTCAATGAGCTCTACACATTTGCTAATTTACGGCAATGTGCGTTTGTATGCCAAGAGATGACTATATTTTTAGAATTTACCATTGGAACTTAGAAAATAGCTTTCTGTTGTCATACAAATGGATATTTCCCAATTTCCACGACAAGAGAGGAATATAATTTTTAATTGGCAACTGCAATGTGGAATTCCAGTGGTAAATTTTCAAAAATAGTCTTGTCTTAGCCTACAAATGGATACTCGTCAAGCCCACTTTTTGACAACAGGTGTATCGATAATAGGGACAAATTTAAACAAGACATGAGGTCCTGGCATATATCAGCCAGACCACTTTCATGAGCAGGTTAACGTAGAATTTCTCAAATATGGGTTTTTTAAATCTTTTCTAGGATCCGTCGTATGCATGGTCGGTTCCAGATACGCCCAATTCAGGGATATTAGCAAATAGTAGAATATCAGTCTTGGACACTATCAAACGCAACATTAATTGGATGGACACAAATTATGACGCAATTGTCAATTGGCTGAAAACGTCGACTGGCTGGAGGAATTGTCTAAGTATAAAGATGGGAAAATGATTCTCGCGGCTAAGTCTTCCACTCAGTTGGAGTTGGATGGGAGATCCGGGGAGCGTTACATTTTGTTCGAACTGAAAATGTTCACGCGCCTAAATGTACCACAGATCACCAGCTCGACTGCCTGACGTCATGTGACCATACATTAGGATTCTACATAGTTTGGTGTGATCCGAAAAATCCTGAAAAATCTAAGGAATCTGGAAAATCCGAAAACATACAATTTGACAACAATTTGAGGGCTAGAGTTTGCAGTCCTATTTATTGCTGTGGGTCCAAGAATGTAATTTTCCAACATCACGGAGACACAGGCGATTGAATGACATTGGCAATAGACAAAAAGTGGGCTAAGTGTTACAGTCAGCTTGCATATGTATATGTGTATATAATTAAATAGTTATTGTGTATATAGTAGTGCATAGTCCTTAGTTAAGGTGTATTCAATCTAACAAATGTTATTTAAAATAATTTTGTAAATTACGGTCGTAGACCATGTTCTCACTGGAGACTTAATCCAGAGTAACTCTCTCCCTCTCCCCCCCCCCCCACCCTCTCTCTCTCTCTCACCCTCTCTCTCTATCCCTCCCTCCCTCCCATCCTCTCTCCCTCCATATCTCTCTCTCTCTCTCTCTCTCTCTCTCGCTCGCTCTCTCTCTCTCTCTCTCTCTCTCTCTCTCTCTCTCTCTCTCTCTCTCTCTCTCTCTCTAAAGTGGTTATACTGCCATTTGTGTTTGGTTCATGCGTGGATATTATTCTGTTAATACAATTCCCGTTTTTTAATATTATGTATGAAGCGGGCTCCAACAAGTTGGCAGAACATGTGCCCAATCCCATTGTATTGCCAGTAAATTGAAATATGTTTAAATAAAACACACATTTCTATCTAAGTTCTGCCCGCGCCATGTACGTGTGGATTAGCCCATTGAACACCGCATACCCGGGATCTCGATCTTCGATGGGAACTATATAGGAGAGCGGCTGAATGTTTTGATATTTGTGTTAGAGCAGCAATATCTCCATTCCAAATTAGTTTTAAAAGATTCAACCGTATATTTATTTAATTACAAATTCAGCCAAGGCACACAATTTAGACGCGAGTCGTCGAACATTTGTTGTGTCGGACATACGTCATATGATCGTGACGTCAACTAACACCTGGTGTATTTTGATTATGACGCCATGACTGGTGTTTGAGTGATAGCTTGGATTCATGTTGTCTCTTAATCGCTTGCAACTCAGGGAACAATGTAGCATTACATGCTTAGCGCGAATGTGTTCAAAATGCCATTCATAGTTTATATGTTGTAGGCTATATTGTATAATATTCTGTACTATATTATATTATTGCATAATAGTCTGCGCTCAGGCCTGCATAGAAGAAATCTAATATTGATGGATTCTCCTTGTTTTTTTCAGTAGTTGGGCCATAGGCGTGGACTATGCGACACTTAGTGGTGGTGCGTTTTCGCACTGGAATAATCAGGTCGAGAAATACAACACGACCACCAACGCATCCAAAACTAATGGCATGGTCCAAGCGCCTTGTCCCGATTACGAAGTTCAACCCCACCCCCCTCCACCCACCACCCACCCCATATATGGCCTGTTTTTGCTCCATGAATACTAGCTTATGGACTAAAGAAGTCGCTGCTCTGAGTTGGTAGCTCTTTAGTCTCTTGAATGCATGTAATAATGATGTTATAGTGTTACAGTATGTACCTAAGATTGGGCCCTGTGATGTTGCAGTCAGACCACGTATATTCCACGTAGGTATGGTAAGCTCCTGGGAAGATCGCGTTGTCTGAGGATGTAGAACGTAGTTTCTTGTTTGAAGAAGGTTAGACCGTGAGCTTTGCTGAAGTTTTCCAACAAACTTGGTACTTTAAAAGGAGGAGACTGGCGTGGAGGTGTCAACTTTTTCCTCCCATATCCCCAGTGCTATATGGGCGGCAAGATTCCACAAGACCCAACACACCCAAGATCCATACTTGGTATGCCGCTAGAGCTGGAATATGCTTACGACGACGTGGACTTCTTAGACGGCGGGCCATGGGGGAAAAGTACAATCCTGAGCTCACTGCTTTGTAGCACTGCTGACATTGCTGCGTGTTGCGTCACGGGGAACATAGCTTTCCAGTCTTTCTGGAAGCTATGGATTCATAAAGCAAAGATGCACTTGACAAAAAGACTACATTTATAGAATGCAACTTGCCTATCCTTGATGCTGTATAACTGTAACAGCTCGGCAGACCCAATCATATAACACCGATGGCCAGACAGCGTAATTTCCAATGATTCACTATACAAGATGCGCAATACACCGTCGCTGTTCGCAAATGCCGCCCAGCGAAGATGGTCCATGTTTGGCCATGTGCTAAGGATGCCAGAAGACAGCCTTAGAATTCGCCCTACTAGCCAGCAAATACAAAGTCGTGAGACTACGCCATTGCATAAATCTGTTAAACGTGCTACGAGGTGATCTCAAGAAGGCAGGACTCGGTACACTAAAGTAAAAAATGGGTCTGGGGATGCTAAAGATTTTGGCTCAGCACAAGCCACACGCAAAAGCAAAGAAAGACTGATTGCAGCTGCAGGATGTTTCTACTACTACAGCCGCGGAATACAGTAATACTAATGTAGCTATGGTTGGACAGGCTACTCAGATGGCTGGTGGTTTGATTACCTCAGGTAATACGTTATTCCGAAACAAAGAATAATACTATATTTAAAACGATTTTTTTTTAGTCTTTCGACTAGTTTCAAAAACATGGATTCCCAGAAGATAAAATTCAATGTAGCTGTTCAGGTAAGCTGTTGAACACTAAAGTTAATTTGACAGGAAGCATTTGCTGACACAGGTAGCAATTCATCTTTCTAGAGTATCCATCGATGATTTGATGCCATATCACGTCAAACTCCGCTAAGCGGCGTGTAGGATGACGTCATAATCATTACGTCATAAATGATTGTATTAGGCTGTCTTTAACGCTTAACAGTCTGACGCGTTGTACGAATTGTATGTCTCTACTATTTAATAAACATGCTGTTGAATATTTTGAAACTAAATTGACTGCTATAATTTGTTATTCTATTTATCTTTAACTCTTTAACACCTAAATTTGTGCACAGGATAACTAATCTCATCTCTTGATAGCTATTCAGGTGATCTAATATGCCACTCATAAACTACGCAGATAGTTTTAGGCTTTTTATCATTCCGCTATAGAAATTTATTCAGTCTTTAGTAGCTAAATGTTGGTACATTTCTGCACACTATGATGGCTGTCGTGATTTACTTTTCAACCAATCAGAAAAAGCGTAGCGTGTCTGCCTCGGTATATACGCTCAGTCATATAGGTGCAAGCTATAGTTTGGCAATGTGGTATAAAGGCAATCATACGGGTAAGCTGTTGAATACCCTGAAACTAATTGGACTGGAAGTTGTTGCTGCCATAGGCAGCAACAACTTCCAGTCAAATTAGTTTCAAAATATTCAACGAGATGAGTGTTACTCAATAAAGAATCTACTGCATTGGCACTTGCATGATATCACACGCTATCGCTTGAGGAGACAAAATTGTGGGAATCACTGGTCAACATTTACACGATATTACAAAGCGGATAGTTGTAATACAGAAACGGGAATGTGACAGGATATGAATGAAATGGAATATATAACCCATAATCTATCGGTGCAGTGTAACATTTGAGATGAGATTAGCATCCCTTTAAGATACTGTAAATTTTCTTATAGACCATTGGTGGACCAGGAGAGGATCATTTTTTGTATGCTGTACCACTGTAATGAATGACTCTGTTATGGAGCCAGTCATTCCAGTGGTGAATTTCCGGGGATGGTCTTGTGTAGCCTCTGGCACGCCGGTCCGCCGGATACTCCCGTTCCACGGTACGGCCAGTGCGCGGTACATTGGGACGAGCCTGCTGGTTAGCTGCGGATCTCGTGGTTGCGCGCTGCCAGAATATACAAAGACCGACTTCTAGAGCTAGTGGAACGTTCACGTTCAAGTGGGGCCGCGCGATCATCGCCGCGGAAATTGAACCTCACGGTCTCATCCTCACGGTTGGTGTCACCGGTGTGACGCTTCCACAGCTCCATTTAGGGCGGGCACATAATTAAATACATTACAATAATTAATATTTGTAGCAGTCAAACAATGGTACTCGTTTGCTGCTACTCAGGAGAAGTCTAGTGCATAGGGTCAAGTAGATGACTCGTCATCATGGTCTTCGCCAGAGTAAGATCCGCGAGTCATCCCCCGCAAAGGAGGGTCCTAACGCGCTACTTAGCAAGTTAATATAATCTATATTAACCCCTAACACAAACATTATTTGTTGCGAGAGGAAAGTGCCTCGCGCGGGCCTCCATCACAGGAAAATGCCTATAACGCCGAAGCGGAGGAAGAGATATGGCAAAAAGGGCCACTCTCTTGTTCAAACAAAATTATGTAAAAGAGTCAACCTAGTGAAATTATAAGCTTATTGTGATGCATGCTCTCTTACATGAAGATGGGTGGATGATTTCCGCAGAATTCAACACCGTCATCTTATGTAAGTTCAAAGATACTGCATTAGTCGTTGCCGCTTTATTTATGCGGTCCTTCTGCTAGATCATATCCTATCATTTAGTTTTTGGGTCCAGATCTATGTTTAAGCTGCAATTGGCAATGTAAGCTAACTGTTTTTAACATATAAGTCTGACGGGCGAGAATGTTCGGTGACGGTATGCTCACCCCACGTAACATCCCCCTCAGTAGACAGCATGCGGAAATACCATGAGGTGAATGCTCCGGAAGCATATGACGATCCTGTCATCGTCGCATCACGATCACGCACCCAGTCACTTGTAGAGTTAGATGGAGAGCTGAATCCTGTCGTTCACCAGTGTGTCGGGGACGGATCATATGAGATCCTCACTCGGGGAACTAACATTTACCTGACCTTAGGGTTATGTAATTTCACCCAGAGATGTCGCAGGCCAGTAACTATAATATTTTCACAGTGCTTCCTACTTTGGCGAGGTTCTTCTAACTAACTAGTATGCGAAGATACAGGGCGAGGTGTATGTACAGTAGTCATCATCATTTTATTTCTAACCGCTCTGAAACCCCTGTAGTTCCAAAGTCAGCTTGAAATAACGTGATGGAGGGTAGTCCAAACAATTAATAAACCTGGAGGCTAGAGGAGCGTAGCCAGAGACAATTACTCATATAATGGAGGGCTTAAGGTATGTGGTGCGGAAATTGAAGGCTGCCCTATAGCTATTGAAGGACTACAGATGAAAAATAGATAATGCGGATGCATTCTGTTGGATCACAAGACGAGATGCATCGAATAGCTCACACGCCGCATCAGCAATGTCTCCTAACTGCGGTCAAAATATTTAAAGTCTAACACATCGTGTGCGGTTTTATTACACCACTGGTTGGCTTGGTACGGCAGATCTGGCGAGTTACCATCGAGCACATCACTCGCCCCACATACTGCATGACGAGATTTACATCGGGGCCAACAGGCCCATCCGCACGAAGGTCCCTTTGCGATAGTAGTCGCTTGGGGTACCTTACTATATTTTCTTTATTGCCCACGGATAATATCTTCCTGGGAGCTTACAAAAACATGTAGTTGCGATTGCGGTGGCTAGTACCCTAGAGACGACGAATGCTCAAAACCGAATGGCACTGCAGTAGATGTTTGGTATCTGCTGTGAGTTTGCAATACTATACGACTCGTCCTCTCAGACCAGACACCTCAACACCACCTGACTGCTGCTCCATCGATGATTGATTGGTTTGGAGGGCCTAGTTCAGGTCCCTGTTAAACAGGTCCCATTCACGCCAAGACTATGCTGCCCTGCGGGAATAAAAGAAGGCTATATGTGGCTCTGAGAAGGGCCGTTTTAGCCCTGAAAAGGGCTGGATGCCGTACAAAGTACTTGCATTGTTGTTGTTGTGACGCACGTTGCTGTTGTTGGTGTTGACTCGACTGGCTACACCCTTCGTGGTGACCGATGGTGACAGATGCTACTATGTATCTCAATGGCTCTGAAAAGGGATGTTAACAGATTATATAGCTCTGAAAAGGGCTGTTGGTTTGAGTACCTGCTTTGCGTGATTTTGTCCATTCTTTGCTGTTGTTTTTTTCTCATCAATGGCAACACCTGATGGTGACAGATGGTAGGGCACAGCCTTAGGTAACTGCCGCTTGTGGTGACGTCTGTCAATAGGCCCAGAAAGCTTGGCGGTATCCTGGACCATCACTGCTCACGACAGGCCGATTTCGTCTGGATAATCTGGGCGAGCGTGGACAGTGTGTCACGCTATTAGCTCACTCCTGCAGCCAAGCCAGAGGTTATGCACACATTAGAAGCAGAAGATATACGGCCAGGCGCCACATCCCCAAGGACGACAGACTTCAAAACACCGCTCGCCGTCAGCTGACCAGACTGGGCAGCAATTTCGTAGAGTAGAGCTGAAGAACTGGAATGCTCTCCTAACAGACGACGAGATAGCGCATCCGACTTCGCCTGGTCTTCACGTCACACTGTTAGCTCGCCACTGTAGTTCTTCTTCTTCTTTTCGATCGCTGGTATCAGACTTGGAGAGCCGTTCTCAAGATGAAATCTGTGGTTTTCTGCAGTTCTTCCACAGGCCCATACAGCTTTTCAAGAAAAGAGGTTGACAAAGGCCAGATCTCTTCTCTCAGCAGCTGATACGTACTGCAACATTGAAGTATGTGCTCTGTGGTCTGTTCTGCTTCTCCACAAGGACAAGCGGCGATGTCGTAAGGTGGAACCGCCTGTACATGTGTTGGTTTAGTCTGTTGTGTCCAGTTCTGAGACGAAAAATGGTCACTTGCTTTGGCCTCGAAAGATGATGGTAGGCATCTTCTGATTGAGGTGTTCTATAGAGTGACTTGATGATAGGCTTCATCTCTGTATGGGTAACCATGTTTTCTGTCTGATTCTCTTCTGCACCCACCTTTGCCATCTTGTCTGCTTCCTCATTTCCTTGGACTCCACAGTGTGGGGGGATCCACTGCAGTACTATCCGAAAGCCTTTGATGGTTTGTAGTGCTTCTTCAAGTTGTGGCAGCTTACCTTTGGTGATAGCCTCAAGGACGGAGCGGGCATCAGATAAAAAGACAATCTGTGCAATAGGGTCTGCTGTTCTGCTGATGGTATTAGCTGCATGAACCAGTGCTTCGACTTCAGCTCTGTAGTGTGTGCAGTGTTTGCCTGTCGGTATGGCAGCTGACGCATGTTGTCCGTTTGGATACTGTATGTGCAGTCCGGCACCTCCGCTCCTAATTGCATCTTTAGCTGATCCATCTGTGTAGATCCATATCCATGTCTCCTGAGGGTACATTTCTTCCAACATGGCTAGGGTCAGGGCCTTCTTGCTCACATCACCGTGTTCATCTTTGGTTGTGAGATGAGGTACTGTGGTGCGAATAGCTATGCTCTCTAGTTTGTTTTCCCAAGGTGGAGGATCAAGGGTGTGGTTTGGGTCGTCCATTTGTGCTGGCAACATTTCTTGGTGTTTTCTTTGAAGTGCCTTTGTCTCTTTCACAAAACTTGATCTTTTAAGTCTTCCTGATGACAGCTGTGCTTGCCTGATCTTCATCGGGTTGTTGTTGAACGATTTGAACTTTGCAGCTTGGATCAGTGCTTTGCATTCCCTTCCTTTACCAAGTGGGGGATGCCTGCTGTCTGCTCCATTTTTTATACTGGTGTTGATCTCATTCCACCAGTGATGATGCGCAGTGCCTGGTTGTGTACTCCATGCTGCTGTCATCCATGAGCTGGATCCATACTCAAGGTGTGGTCGTACGGCACCTAGGTAGATGGTCTTGAGGATCCTTTCATTGGCATCCCCACTTTGTTCCTGCCAGCTTCCTCATGATGTTTAGCTTTCTTCTGGCCTTTGCCTCTGCGTTCTGGATGTGCTCCTTCCATGTTAATCTTCTGTCATAGGTGACTCCCAGGTATGTCTGATGGTCCTCGTACTCGAGTGGAGTACCGCCCAGTGTTAGATTGCCAACCTTGGTTTTGGTGGACAGTGAGAATAGCAAGGCTGATGATTTTTCTTTGTTGATGGTAATACACCAGCGATTGGCCCAAGCTGTAATGCTGTCCAAGGCGAGCTGCATTCTGCACGTGGCAGTCGTTGTGTACTCCTCGGTGCACCGGAGTACGAGGTCATCTGCATTGAGGGCTGCTTGGATCCCATTGGGCAGCTCTGCTACAATGTCATTAATGAAGAGTATGAACAGAGTTGGTGATAATACTCCGCCTTGTGGCACCCCTTGTCTCAGCAATACATTCTGTCCAGATTGTCCATCCACCAGCACCCCAGCTCTGCGATTGTGTAGGTATGACTTGGTCCATCGGAACATGTTGCCACCGATGCCTGTGCGCCGGAGCTTCACGAGGAGGCCATCCTTCCACACCTTGTCAAATGCCTTCTGCAGATCGATAAAGGCAGCTAGTATCACCTTCTTGGCTTGAAAAGTATCCTCTATGACCTGTGCAAGATGTGTTGTTTGATCTTCTGTGCTCCTGTATCTTCTGAAGCCGGCCTGCTCTGAAACTATAATGTTCTCCAACTCCAGATACCACTGCATATGCAGCTTGTAAGACTGATAGGACAGTAGCTCAGCACTTTCGTCTTGTTCTTCCCTTTTTTCAGAATAGGAGTCATTCTGGCTTCTTTCCAGCACTGAGGAACCTCTCCATTGGTCCAACTGAGATTAAAGGTGTCCAGCAACTTATGGAGAGATGTATTACCAAGGTGTTGGATCATTTCATTCGTAATGCCATCTGGCCCGAGAGATTTCTTCTTCTTCAATTGGCGGACAGCCTTCTTCAGTTCTGCTGAACTAATGTCAACTTTCATTGCATCGTGAGTGTTGGTGTCTGTTCTTTCCTTTTGCTCTTTTCTAACCTCTTTTTGATGCATTCGTGGTATAGAAATGTTGCTTTCTTTTGCATATGCCTTCGCAAAGGCATCTGCAGCCATCTTTCCTCTCAGTGTTTGTCCATCTTCTTCAAGAGTAATCTTCTCTCCCCCGACACCCTCATCATTCAGTGCTTTAGTCAGTCTCCATAGCTTTGTGGTGTCTGTCTCTAAATTAAACCTTGCCGTCTTTTCCCTCCAGCTTCTTCTTTTGGCCTCCAGCTTGGTCTTTAGATACCTGGCTTTAGTTTGTTGTAGCGTGAAGTGGTTTTCATGACAGGGGATTACCCTCTGCGTCTTCTCTGGCCTTGTCTAGTTTATCATGTGCTGCTTGCAGTTCTGTTGTCCAGTAGGGGCGGTAGTTTTTCCTGAACCCTCGAGGAATCGCTTCGTTGGCAGCCTTGAGGATACTTGAATTAAATTCCTTGACCACATTGTTGGTGTTTCTCCCTTCTACTGCTATATTTTGGGTAAGCTCATTGGAACGAATGCCGAACAGACTCCAATTTGCCTTTTTGTAGTTCCACCTTGGATGTTGAGGTAAACTTGTCGAAATACTTCCAGAAAGAAAGAGGAGGACTGGGTGGTGGTCGCTTCCTCCTAACTGCGATCCAACCACTCTACTGAGGTTTCTGTGAATGTCTTCTGTACAAAATGCCAAGTCCGGCATTGTTGTCGAGTGCCACCGGCGCGAGTAGAAGGTAGGCTGATCTCTGGGATCATTGACAAGTAAAAGGTGCTTTTCATCTTGCCATGCTTCAATGTCTTCTCCTCGTTTATCAAGTGTTCTGTATCCCCAGCTCTGGGACTGGCTATTAAAGTCTCCCGCAATGAGGAAGTGGCAGTCCGGGACCTGGATTGTGTCCAGTGAGAGATTCTTGTCATTAGGGCAGTAATAATTGACAATGTCAATCACAGAGTTGCTGGTTGTTACCTTGATCTTGATATATTCTGCCTCTTCCATAAAGGTTTTGATCTGGCTGGTGTTCACGCTGTTTCGGACCAAGGTGCACCCCGCCTTTCTTTCTTCCTCTTCAATCACACCGGAAAATCTGGTAACCTCTTATCTTAAAAGGTTTTCCTTCTTGCAGGTGTGTCTCTTGGATGCAGCAGATATCAATGTTGTTTTCGTACAGGAACTGTTCGAGCTCTGATTTCTTGTTGGTAACCCCTTCTGCGTTCCAGTGCATGATGTTGATACTGGGGTTCTCTTTGGGTTTGGTCTTCTCTTTCGGTTGGCCAGTAGCTCTCCATCCTCGTCACCTGGCTCTACAAGACGAGTTGATGGGACCTTCAGTAGCTGAGGGTGGGCTCCTTCGAGGCGTGGAGCCCGGCGCTGCACCTGCCTGGCAGATCCTCACAGGGCGAGCACTATTTCGGTTGATTCGATCTCCAAGTGTTATTTCATTAGCGTTGTGCAGAATGCTCTGGTTAGCCCCTCCAAATGTCTGGATTGACACCCAGTGGGTTACACCCCTGCGCCACGTTGAGGCCGAGCATATAGTCTTATACAGGGGGCCGCTGTAGTTGATCCAGGGGTTATTGACCGCTGGTACAGTGGCTATAGGGCTGGGCACCACCTGCCCAAGACGACAGATATCTGCAGAACACCGCTCACCTTTCAGCACCCCAACTGAGCAGCAGTTGTGTCATTAGTGAAGCTGCAGACAGGGCATGCTCTCCGAAGAGACGACGAGGTAGTGTGTCTGACTTTACCCAGACTGTGCGCCAAGCTGTTAGCTCACCGGCAGTACCACACTACTCCGACGCCATGATAACGTAGCTCGTGGCTTACGGGATCTGCACGTGGTCCCGCACGGCTCCCGCCCGTGCACCGCAACGAGGTAGCTTTGCACGGGCTGCTGCTCAATCTAATTTTCCAGCGCCTTTTATACTGCTCGTGATGTCACAGCTGGAGCGCCACAGCCAATCAGCTAGCGAGCTTCAAAGGCAGGGAAGTGGGTCACGTGGCGCGATATCGTCCCCATGCACTGAGAGTATGCAAGAATGACGGGGAAGGTATAAATTAAAGTACTTACGTGTACCAACTCGGTACATAATAAGATGCTATTTCTCTCCAACGCTAACGCGCGTTGACTGGTAAAATCTGACGCCCGCGCATGCGTGCTGGGCGATCTCGCGGACTTTTACGAACCTCTCATATATGGCTTTATACACGCGCAGTGTCCTACCCAGGGGGTGCGTACTTGGAACGTACCCGGCCCGGCCGTTCGGCACCCACACGTACTGGGACGGTCCGTACCCGAACGGTCGATCCGCTCTACACCTGTCTTGGTCTGCGAACTGCCATTTTTCAAGACCATTGCAAAAGCCATTTTGGTTAGCTTAAATGTTGAAGGGCTAAAAATGCTATTTATAATTTTTTACAATCCGCCACCTTGATGTATCTATTGTATTGTAATCTTTATGTGCATTGGAGACACGACTATAAGACGGATGCACGTCTTATCATGCTCCCATTTGAACAAAAATAAATTCTGTTTAAACCAGATATCTTGAGACTAATTTAACAGGAAAATGTTGCTGCCATAGGCATCGAATGTAGCGGCATAAATGATAGTTGAAGCTAGACTGTTTGGCCCAACTACAACGTGTCGATGATAGGATACATGAAAAACGACACAGGGATCCCTAATTGGACGCAGATTCAATGGCACTACAAACACTCTATGATCTGGAGTATATATTAGAAATGGCTTAACGTACTGTTGAATATTTCGGCCATAAATAGATTGGAATCCATTGCTGCAAAGCTGTGTCCAAAATATTCAACAGAAACTTTCTTACATCGTTTTCAAAATTTTACAAAATAACATGTTTTTGTTTTTATTTTGTAAGCATGTTTAACATGGACAGATCTGACTTCTGCAATGTTCTAGACAATAGGTTAATAATTAAATAATTAATTACGTCAATAATTAAAGACGGACTAAGCGTTGTTGTATGAAATGTATGTCCTTACTATTTAACCATTTCCTGACTACGTTTTTCACATAAATGTTCCATGGGGCCTAAGATTTTCCATAATTTTCGTAAATTTCACATATTTCAACAGAATAAATAGTTACTTTTCAAATGCCTATTTATAGACCTACCTAAACACAACCTGTTCACTCAGGGCTACACCGGCCGTAGATGGCACTATACACTATGCCATCGTCGTGATGTGCGTGGGGATCACTGTAATTCTGCACAATTGGACCCCGTGGGTGGAGTGGGGTGTACTTTCTTAAAATAGCACCTATGCATATACTGTTGACGCGATACATGCCAGAAGTTAGCCACGTTATTGTGTCCGTCGAACAGCTAAAGGGAGACAACTGTTTATGTCAAACTTTCCTAGTAATCACATCTTTGTGTGTAGCCCGGCATAGGCTGATGCGTTCCTGAGCGAACTCGCCGGCTATGTAGAGTTAATAAACAGTATGTTGAATATTTTGAAACTAATTTAACTAGACATAGTGGCTGCAATAGCCATAGGCAGCAACATCGCCCAGACAAATTAATTTCAAATTATTCAACAGCTTATCTCTAGTTTTCTGGAAATTGATAGTCGGGGTATTCGTCGATCAATCGGACCCAACACGGGTGAAGCGTGGCTGAAGCTTAACTAGTGATGGGCGTGTCATAGCTAAAACTGGAAAGGTCCATTGAACAGTGGCAAGTTTGTGGGCTCGCATAGACGCTGGGTTTTTAAGACTTAAAGGAGAACCAACTTCATAACATAATAGTTATTCAGGCGATCTAACACGCCACTCTTAAACTATACATAGAATATTAAGCCTTTTATTATTCTGGTTTTAGTAGCTAAATCTTGATACATTTCTATACCATATGATGGCTGTCATGTTTTACCTTTCAACCAATCAGAGAACACGTGTGTATCTGCCTCGGTCTACACGTCCAATGATAGCGGTGCCACGTATAGTTTGACAATGTGGTATAAAATCTACCATACGGGTAAGCTGATTAATATTTTGAAACTACGTTGACTGGAAGTTGTTGCTGCCATCAAATATTTTTTAATATTTAACAAGATGATTTTTACATAATAAAGAATGCGCCTACATTAAATCACAGACTATCGCCACAAATGTCGGCGATTACTTTTACACATTTACGCGATATTACAAAGCAGATAATTGTGATACAGATATGGGAATGTGACAGGATATGAATGATATGGAATCTATAAACCATAATCTATCGGTCCAATGTAACATTAGAAATGAGATTAGCATCGCTTTAAGAGGACCGATGATCTCGGTTTAGATCATACTAGTCACCAATGAAATAACGGCAGTATCGAAAAATTATACACTGTCTTGGTGTTGTCTGTTGACCGTAAAACATATCTTTGCTCAGCAGCGTTTAGGCAACATTTTGCCATTCAACCCATATTCCTAAGGTAGTTCCTGTCTTTGAACCATGTAGCCATAGAGTTCGTTCATTGACATGGACCGTCGAAAATGTCTCTACAGTTACATAAGAAAGAACTGTTGGTAGTTTGAAGTTCAGAACTGAGACAAGCTTTGAACACACTCCGCTAGTTATATTATCGTTTGAGCATTCATTTCTCTGGGACGGACGATAACGTTATACATATATGTCTTTCAAAACACATTTTGAATTATCTGCTTGATTGCGGCAGTCTGTGGCCGTTTAACTCGAGCTGCTAAATTCAGCAATACAACATTCGTCACGCAAACCTATTCACTCCATTTCGTTGCCGTATTGAGCTCTTTCGTGGATCCTTTTTTCCAGCAACAGTCCGCGCATGGAATACTCTCCCAGCGCCGGTCACGTGTTCCGTCACTCACAGAATTCAAGAGAAAACGTAAAGCCATGTCGCCTATACGACCGCCTCCTCCCTGGTATTATGTCGGCTAAAGGTTAGCTAATGTAATCCTATGTAGGCTTCGTAATGGCTGTAGTAATTTAAATCGGCATCTATTTGAAAATTTTCTGTCAGACTCAGCTAGCTGCCCATGTGGATACACTGATGAATCCACAAATCACTATCTCCTCTACTGCCCTCTTTTTAACAACCAACGAGTCTCTCTCCAAAATCAGCTCGTCCTAAAGAATAACTCTCTTGCCACACTGCCAGCTAATCAACTTCTATACGGCATTAACAATGTCGACTTGGAAAAGAATATTACAATATATAACGCCGTATGCCAATATATAGTCAATACCAACCGCTTTAAGTAACTTCCTATTTGTTAAATTCGCAACTATCAGAGCGAAATGCAAACAGCCCAACATATACAAGCATGGTGAACGCAGCATTAAGAGCTCATCGCCTTACCTTTCTCATTCTTGTCAAATTCTTAGTTTACACCCTGTTTCTCATATTCCACTCTCCTCTCTTTTTGTCTCTCTTTCCCTAACTCTCCCGCAACCCCACACACATACACATACACATTCTCCATCCCAACCTCTCTCTCTCTCTCTCTCTCTCTCTCTCTCTCTCTCTCTCTCTCTCTCTCTCTCTCTCTCTCTCGCTCTCTACTTCCCTCCCTCCCTCCCTCCCTCCCTCTCTCTCTCTCTCTCCCTCCCTCCCTCCCTCCCTCTCTCTCTCTCTCTCTCTCTCTCTCTCTCTCTCTCTCTCTCTCTCTCTCTCTCTCTCTCTCTCTCTCTCTCTCTATCTCTCTCTCTCTCTCTCTCATCATGCACACACGCACGCCAATACGTACTCACGCACGCACATATTCACGTGTACACATACCTAAGCGTGCGAACTACCTAGAAAATTGTAATCAGTGGTTGATATAAATTATCAATTAACTAGTTATACATACGTTACTATTTAATTTTGTTTTATTATACCCCATCTTGATGTATTTATTAATGTATTGTATTTGTATGCATGGGAGACACGTGTATAAGACTTATGTCTTACTGTGCTCCCATTGAACAAAATAAATTCTGTTTAAAACAAAGAGTATGCCTATATAGTTGAAAATCCAGAGGAAATGGATACGGATGTTCGAGTTTTCTAAACGGCCTATAATAAATAAACGTAAGAAAAGATTAAGCAGAGGATATTTACCTCTATAGGCCTAATGGTAAGTTGGTATTATATATTTGGCTATTTACACATAGTTATTTTAATATGTTTTGTATGGATAGATACACTAGTGATTGTTTGACTTGCTTATATACGAGACTGGACTATAGCAGTAAAGTTAAATATTGCGCTGCCCCGTTTTCCCCGTGGCGATGTACGCTAAGTATACAGTTTTGCGTGTACCGTGGCTTTGAGAACATTGTTGTGGCCACGTGGTTAGCGATTCACGCGATAACCTCATACCGTGAATTTTTTAATAATTAACAACTTTAATAGAGATATAGTTTTTAAATTTGTTAAATATGACAAAATCTTTAATTTGTTGTGTTTTTAAAAATCTAATTCTGGTTTGCGATCCCCTTTAACCATTTCTTGACGAATCCGGCCAAAACCGGCCTATGCAGTGGTCTTAAGGAATGTCCATTTGCGATAACCGAGCCAGTCATTCCAGTGGTAAAATTTCAAAAATAGTCTTCTCTTGGCCTGAAAATGGACATTCAATAAGTATATATTTTAATTTTTTTAACAAATTTACTCATTAAAGGGTTAATGACGATGCGCGACATGTTATATTAGTAACCGTTTAACGCCTGAAGGTCAAGAATCCAGATTTTAAGGCAATCATTCAGCTAACTTGTTGCATATTTTGAAATTAATTCAGCTGGATGTGTTGCTGCCATAGAGTAACATATCACGGCCAAATTATTTTGAAAGAATTCGAACAGAATATTGCTGTCAACATGGGATACCTGGATTTCAAGAGATATCTGGATGTCAGGGTTAAAATGATTAGGGCGACACGATGAACTCATATTAGGTAATTGTAAGGCGTGGGTTGAGTTCGTTTCAGTATATGTACACACAGTTTACCTCGTCACTGGAAATAGATAATACAATACAATGAACGTTTCCAGTTTATCGATCAATCAAATGACGTCATAACCAACTACGTGACGTGTATGATGACGGCAAAATCAATGGCATCATGAATGACGTAGATAAGTTCGTCACGGACGCTTTGACGCTTAATGGATCATTCCAGTTTATCCACAAATCATATGACGTCATAATCGACTATGTGACGTGTAGGGTGACATCATACTCATTGACGTCATGAAAGACGTAAATAGGTTCGCCATGAACCCTTAGTTGATGCTGGACTAAGGGGCATTGTACGAATCGTATGGCTTTACTATTTAAAAAATGTGCTGTTGAATATTTTGAAAGTATTTTAACTTAGTGCTGTTGCTGCCATAGGCCTGTATAGTCGTCTGGAAGTTGATAGTCAGTGAGTTCCAACACGTACGGCAGAAGTGTGGGTGGAGCTTATCTAAAGATGGGCGGGGCATAGCTAAAACTGGATCCCTCCATTGTGTTGAATAGTTCTCAATATCACGTAAGATCCTCCCAAGATGACCTATATGTATCCACCACTTGGTCTAGCCGACCACCACCTTATAACCAGAAATAATGGTTACCTATTAGCTACCCAAGGCAGAGTTGGCAACTGACATAACATTTTAAACACTGAATTCACAGAATTTCAATTTCAAGGGGAGCTGTTGATTATTTTGAAACTGATTTGATAGAAAACTGATGCTGTTATCTTCCAGTCAAATTAGGTTCAAAATATTCCCTATTCAACATTTATTAAATTGTATTATTTTTTTGCATTTGACCTTTCGGGTTCAGAACGTTAACATCTGCCATTTGGAATAATTCTTCAAAGCTAAATTAAGTTTATTTTAAAATTTATTTTAACTATTTTATGTACATTGATCACCAACTATGTAACAAATTATTACCAGAAAGGGGAAGACGGCATTGCAATCGAGTATGCCTGTGCGTGCGTGCGTGCGTGCGTGTGTGCGTGCGCGCGTGCGTGGTACACGTGTGGGTGCGTGCGCGCGTACGTGCATGCGTGTCCTGAGATATATCTGAAAATCTTTTAATCCGATATAGTAACCCGATGAAGGAACTAGGAGTGGAATAGGATTTCTAGACGTTGGTCGTGATCCGGATTAAAGAACATGCATCCGTGTCCAATCAAATCCCCGATCTGTGAATACTGTGAAACTACTGATCCGATTTGGCTTATATTCTAACGCAACAAAGGGCGTTACACTAGGATTCCACAACTTTTGTCCTGATTCAGATAATGAGAAAAAGTCTGGACAATACGAATAATCCGAAAAAATCCGAAAATCGGAAAACTTTTAACAATGTGACAATCACGGCAGGGCGAGGGTCTGCAGTCTCCGATGGCCCTAGTTTTCAATTTATCCCACACTGCTCTACTTTGATCAAATTGTTAAGAACGCGAGATATAAGCTAATGGAGGGACCCGATCTGTCACGCATGTATATAATAAATTTTCAATGTACTAAAATAAACATTCACTTGGATATTTTCAAACTAGTAAAATTAGTTTCAAAATATACAACAGCTTACCTACATAGGGTTAATTTGAAATTAAGATTCTGTGACTTCAGGTTTCATTGGTTCAAATTATTTCTAACACGTGAAAAAAGGGCGGAGCTTAGCTAGAAATGGGCGGAGCATAGCTATAAAGCTAACCCGCTATTGAGATGTAGCGATGAGAGGGTGTGGCGGACACGAATTCGGGGTCAGGATTGATGCCGTGTTTGCTTAGATAGTCCAGGAGCTAAAGCTAGGTCAGAATCGTGACGTAGCACACCCAGTATTCGGAAGGTCTGAGACTTGCTGTGGCTTGGGGGACATGTCCCACACATTTTAAGCCCTGTTGTACAAACAAATTGTGGTAGCACTAATTAGTTATCCTGATTTCTTTGCATCGGGGGTCTAGGCTTTGGCTGTATCCACAGTGCACAACGATATAAGCATGATCGTGTCATAACTCAAAGTAATATCGTATTAGATTCACCATATATGATATTTAGACGGATATCGACCTAAGAGCTGAGAGAACTGGAGATTGGCAGGCACACCTATCTGCTACTGCTGCTATGGCGCCATATTTCTACAGCATGGACAGAACCAATTATGCAAGATGGCTGCCAATATATCTTGCGGACATGAAGATGCTTCCAAGTAGACATCCCCATGTACATGAACAATTCTTGAATGGAAATCATTCCGTAAGTCGCTCAGACCATCCATTCAATCAAGTGTGGACAGATATGGCCTTAGAGCAATTGATTAATTTGGATTCCAAAAAGCGAGGTGGTATTATTGGAATAACACAAAAGCCAGGAGCTCTGGAGAGGTGGTTTTTAACTAGCCACGAGAGGGCAACCATAACAACGGTCACAAAGCAAATGTGTGGGTTACAAGATAGTCACATGTTTGGAGTACATAAGGAAATGGGGACTAATCGAATGAACAGGGATGAAACCGATGTGCAGAAGATACTTTCGATGTTCTCATCAGATATAATGACCAATCCCTTTAATATTGCGGAAAACGACGACAGCGAGTGTCTTCCGCTTGTAAACATTGCAACTGGCATAGTATTGCCTAGTGAAGTCGCCAAGAGACTTGCTTCCGCCTGTGACATTGGTAAGGAGATTATGGAAAATTTTGTTCAGGAGCGGCTGGACACTAACACGAGAAGCTTTTGGGACACGTTGCCACACTTAAAACTTAAAACATTTGCCAGCCTAGCACAGAAGAAAAAACTCAAAACAAATGATGAAAAAATTCACAATGTGAGATCTGACCGCGAACTATTTGGTCGATTAATTATTGCCGCAAGGTCCAGAGATGTTGATTTAAAACTAGTGATGACGTATGAACTGTCTGCTGTTCCACTATCATTGTCACATACGGATGGGACTCTAAGAAAGAATGTGAAAAGTGTTTTGTTAAGTGAACTAGAAAAGGAAGTAAATGTTGATGGACGGCTTCCCCTGTTGACAAGACAGGCGCAACAGCTTATGTAGTAGATGGCATGGCAATTGTGTAAATGGTTAAAACTGGAGGTACTTCTACATTTGGAGAATTGGCTGATAAATACTGGCACATCTTTACAGTTCCACTGAATCAAGAAGACTGCAACAGAGTAGATATAGTTTTTGACAGATATGATAGACTGGAATCTCTCAAAGCGGAAGAGCGGCTAAAACGTGGGTCATCAACAGCATTGGAAGTAAAGATTGCTGGAGAAAATACTCCCGTTCCAAAGCAATGGGCCAAGTACATCAGCAATCCAAGCAACAAAAGTAACCTGGCTGCATTTCTCAGCAAACGGTGGCGTGATACTGGTCCAAATATGCTATCTGCCGACAATTGCGTCATTCTTGATGGTGGCTTTAACGATGGAATGGATGTTGTTGTCATTTCAGCGAACAATTCGTCGTATTTGGAAGAACTTCGATCAGATCACGAGGAAGCAGATACGCGTATGATGTTGCACGCGCTACACGCTTCAAAAGACCACATGCGTGTTGTTATACAGTCTCCTGATACAGACGTGGCAGTACTTAGTATATATACGTATCGTTCGCTTCACTGTTCTGAACTATGGTTCCGTACGGGCACAAAGGACAAATTGCGATACATACCAATACACACAGTTGCTCAAGTACTGGGCCCAGCTATCTGTCTGTCTTTGCCTGGGTTTCATTCTCTTACAGGTTGTGATAGCACTAGTGCATTATTTGGAGTCGCTAAGAGAAAAGCATTCAATCTCTTAAAGTTATCTGAATGTCATCAGCTTAGCTTAGCCCAACTCGGCGAATATGTTGACTTATCACCGAATACTGCAATTCTATGTGAGAAATTTGTCTGTGAGTTGTATACCACCAGGGATGTGGGAAAGACAGCTGATGAAACCCGTTATTGGCTCCTTTGTCAAAAGAGACAAAGAAATGAAAATCTTCCACCTACATCGAATAGTCTAAAGCATCACACCGAAAGGGCCAATTTTCAAGCTCTTGTTTGGAGACGTTCATTGCAAGCTGTTCAGAATCTTCCATCTCCATATGGACATGGCTGGAGTATAGTGGATGGTCTACTCAAGCCTGTTCTAATGTCAAAGGATCCTGCTCCATTTGGATTAATTGAACTCACATCATGTAGATGTCAAAAGTCTGCCTGCAAAAGAACAGATCTCTGTCAATGCAAGGCTAACAATCTACTCTGCACTGAAGCATGCCTTTGTATGGGAGGTGAAATGTGTGACAATGTTCAGCATACAATTGTCGAAGATGACTCTGACACGGATGAGTAACATTCTCTCATTTGCTCACGTGATAAATATGTCCTGCCAGCTTGTGTAGACATGCACTGCATGTCAGTTAAAAATTTAATTATGAAAAATGTAGAAAACATGGGCATTGTTGTAGCTAAGGTAATGCTAGTCACAAGAAGACCTAAGTGCCCCCAATATGTACAAAGCAACATACGGGTGTCTTAAACGAGGTTGATTATGTATAAATCTGCGATATACGATCACTCCTTTCCATTTTGGTTAAGATTGTATTGATATAACATGCGCTTAAGTTTGTGAAAAATTTACCATTGTGAAAATAGGTTGAGAGCTACATTCAACACCTATTGTAAATGGGCTTCTCACGGGTTAGTGATACCACGATTTTCGTGTACAACACGGCTCAGAATATACCCAAGACATCGGTCTAGCATAATATAGACACAAACCTTCTGAATACTGGGTGTGCTACGAAACCATTCTTCTAGACCCCTTTTGAAAATTGGCTCCCGGACTAAGAAGAAATATATGTTTTATTTCACGTTGGGGATATCGTGCGCATTCTGTTTACTTGTAGGGTGACTAGTAGGCCTACATCAGCTAATGTAGAAAATATTATGATGTCGAGTTTTAGATGTTAGTTATAAATATGAGTACATGTAATGATTGATTGTGCTTCTTATATTAACGGCTTCGAACCAAGAGATCACTCACAAGTCGTTGTAATGCGCGATGCAATATAGGCCAGAAATAACGTAACAGGTTTTCAAAACTAAATATAGCGTATTGTTGAATTTTTTGAACAAAATTGGATTGGAAAGCATTGCTGCCAAGCAGCAATGTCTTCCAATCCAATTATGTTCAGAATACTCAACAGCAGCTTTCTTACATCGTGTTTAAAAGTGTACTAACTATCATATTTATAGTGTTTTAGGGAAGGAGTTAACTTATTTATGGACTTTTGTGTGTTACATCGTCCTGAGTAACATGTTTTGTATTATGTTGTGTTGCAAACGTATGGACTTATTTACGAGCTGCAGGTCTACAATAGGTATATAGATGGAACTCGTTGATTTACGACCGAGGGGTGTTACGGGTGAGGACAACAAATACACCACCATGTTTGAAGACAGTTCTGATATGGACGGAGTATATTTGAGAAAAGCTATCAGTTTTGTAAAAATCCCTAGAAGATGGATCTACCTACTAAGCTTCCTTTTCGTAGCTATTCCAATAACCATCGGAATTATAGTCTAGCGGCTAGGTATAGGCTCGAGTGCGGCTGAACCGGCGACAAGTCTGAACGGAAAACACGTAGCAACTACCAATCAAATACCGACGACAGACACTAAAGAAACAACGACCGTTGATCCTAATACGGGACATGTTTGGGATAATTTCCGGCTACCACGCGACAATCCATTATCATATAACGATGTACCCAGACTTTTATGATGGCAATACAAGATTTCGTGGCAGCGAGATCGTAGAGGTTGAGGTTGTTAAACCTACCAAGTTTCTCCTGGTTCACTACCGAGATCTTATTATTAATTACGTAGAGATTGTTGATGCTATCAGGGACCAACCTGTCGCAATCGCCAGCAATTTCACGTACACTAAATATGACTATCTTGTTATTGAATTATCAGCTGACCTCGTGACCGGTACCCGTCTGAATATGACACTCACATTCACAAGGATTATTAATGACTGCTGGATTTGACGCTAAAGATGTTGGCCTGACCAAGCTCGCAACTGAAAATGTGAAGTATAACTAGAAATAATAAATACTACGATAATAATACGACGATAACGACTACGAAGAGGACGATGAGGAGGACGACGGGGAGGATGAGGAGCAGGAGGACGATCCTAATTGATCATGAAAAATTCATCCTGTCAAACTGCCAGACCAGCCATTACAGATTCATAATGATGTCGGTAATATGTCGATAAATACTTTAAAATTAACTTGATTGCAATAATCAACAGCTAATCTGCCGGTTTGGTTTAAATTGGCATACTTGTCTCAACGGCGCAAAATTCTCGCCCAATGCCATATTTAGACAAGGATCAACATTTACTGCCCATGGCTAGGGCCCACATGTCTAGTGAACTTACATTTTTAAAGAAAAAGAAAATTTACCTCCAGAATTCAAATACCTTCTGGGAGAATCTAGATTTCAAAATTTGCCACGGAAGGGTCCTTTCCAAGTTTATCCCTCGATCATATGCCGTCATATGACGTCATGGCCAACTAAGTGACGTGTATGCTGACGTCTTAATCATTACGTCATAAATTATTCTACTTGGCCCGTCTTTAACTCTTAATAGTTCGGCACGTGTACGAATTGTATGTCTCTACTATTTAATAAACATGATGTTGAATAGTTTGAAACTAATTTGACTGGACGCGGTTGCTACCATAGGCAGCAACAGCATCCGGTCAAATTAGTTCCAAAATATTCAATAGCTTACCCGTATATATTTTCTGAAATTTGATAGTCGGAGAGTTCAGAGATCGATCGATCCCAACACAGGCGAAGTGTGGGTGGAGCTGGCCATAGCTAAAAATGGAAAGGTCCGTTGTCCCTGCACACCCAGCCTACATGTCAATAGGCGGTCCAAACACTTCAATTCATCTTAGGTCCCCTGGACTCGCATACAGGACGAGGTAAGTTGAAATGTGATTAGCGGATCACAAACTCAGTATTCCACGTTGATTGGCTCTCTTGTTCTATCACGTAGCAGATGATCAAGCAGATGACGGTATGGTCACATATAATACACCGTTTCCACATTGGCGTCATTGCGCGGGATTCCCATAAATAAACTCCCATAGCCCGTTTGCTGGCTGGTAAATTGAGAAATGAGTATCTAGCTCGCATTGAGTTATTATTTCGCAAAACAACACCACATTTTAAAGCGTTCCTATAATAAACTACAATCACAATATTATTGAAGCTATGCACCATTAGAAAATTTGGTGAGGTTCCAATCATATAGGACTTCAATAATATTATGGTCCTACTTCTTCATGTACACAATTTAAAGGTCCGTATTCACACCAGGATGCTTGAAAATAAAATTGTATTCTTTTATAGTCTTAGGACCTGTTCTCACTAGAGACCTAATCAGGAATCCCGCCATACTGAAGTATGGCGTTATTCCTGATTAACTCTCTAGTGAGAACACGGCGTAATTATGTGCCAAGATGTAATGAAACGAAATAAATCTTAACATATGATGATTTCATTCCACATAAATTTATATAATTTTTAGGTTGCAAAATTGAATTAGAAACACGAGTCCCTAATTCAAATTCAAGAGTAAAATTAATTTTATAAATTTTTACAGAATGAAATTTTCATATGTTAAGATTTATTTCGTTTCATTCCATCTAGGTACAAAACTTAGGCCTCTGAATGTTACACTTTTAGCAATTTTATTTTCAGGTATTCTGGTGTGAATATGCACCTTTAAGGTGCGTTGTATCTGTGCCTAATAGTAAAAGAATACTGTTCTCGCAACGCCCGGCCAGAACACCCGGCAGAAGTGCTGTGAGCGATGCATTGTGGTAAGGTACTTTCCCAGAATACGTCAATCTGGGAAAGGCGTATTGCAAAGCTGCGCGAGTTGGCGCATAAATAGTACGAATCTGCGGCGCTCTCTAATTTGATAACGGTACAGTGTAATGTAACATTCGCGTTGAAATTATTATTTGTTAACGTTTAACCCTCGAATTTATTTTTAAAAGTTTAAGACCAATAGAAGACTATTTTGAATAATTGCCACAGGAATGACTGGTTCGGTTATTGAGCCAGTCATTCCAGTGGGAAATTTTCTAAAATAGTCTTCTTTTGGTCTACAAATGGACATTTCTCAAGATCGCCACAGAAACCGTTGTTGGCTGATATGAGCGCTAAAGGGTTAATTAAAGGTAGGGTTAATGTATTGGGATAATTCAAATCTGTTACTCAATCTTGCTACCTTGTAAATCAAACATATAGCGTGAATACACTGCCATTCATTCTTGGTTTTTTAAACCGTTCATTTCAGTGTTCAACAAGTGACCTTGTAACAATGACAAACGACGTGTTCTCGCAAGGACATGTTTCACAAACACCATTCCGAAGTAAAAAAACAGTTAACTCTTTATTGCCTAAGCCAGCCAAAAATGGTGTTGTAATGGTCAAGAAAATTAAAATTTCTGCTTAACCAGTGTCCAATTGCAGACCAAGAAGAGTATTTTTTGAAAATTTACCACTGGAATGACTGGCTCGCTTACAGAGCCAGTCATTCCAGTAGTAAATTTTCAAAAATATTCTTCTCTTAGCCTGAAAATTGACATTTCGCAGTTGACACAAGATGGGTTAATGGCCATTTGCAGACCAAGAGAAGAGTATTTTTTTGAAAATTTACCACTGGAATTACTGGCTCGATAACCGAGTCAGTCATTTCAGTGGTAAATTTACAAAAACATATTCTTCTCTTGGTCGGCAAATGGACATTAACCCATCTTGTGTCAACTTAACCGTTTAATGGTCAAGTTTGTCAAAAACGATCTCTGCAATGATCTTGCGTCGGCAATTGGACATTTTTATTAGAAAATTTGAATTTTCTTGACCAAATTTGTGCATTAAATTCTTGAACAAGCAGTCGAGAAGAAACATTGCAACACATAAAAGACGCCCAGAACAAAATTCTAAATACATTGAGTATCCGTTTGAATATATTGACATAATGTAGCCTCAGTATTATACACAGTCAAGTATGTGTATTCAAATAACGTCATTGCGTCCAAGCAGCTTACAAAAAGCCCATTTTGCGATCCCTTACGCAAATAAGTGGTACATAGTATGTTGTATGTTTGCAACCCAAACGTTTGAAACTGCCGGTGTGTTTGTTATAACGTTCGGGTAACGGCCCCTTAGAAGATCTTTCACCCTGCATACATAATCAACACTATGTCGGTAGTTAGAGGGCGACAATCTATCCGGATTTATCTGGAAATACGGATTCATTTACCAGGCTTCCGGATTTTCCGAGCATCCTGTCAAATATCCGGCCTTTTTTTCATCAACTTATCAAAGAAAAATTTCAAATATTTTGATGCATTGTGATGATAACACAGTGTGAACAACTAAATCTATGCAGCAAAATATTTATGAAAATTTATGTTTTTGAATTATTGTCATTATAACTTGCAAGTTATGTTTTTTATTGTTGGGTGAATATAAGGCTTCACTTAAATCATTATAAATGTATCCTATGCAGATGAGAATTTAGTTAACCACTCAGCCACATGTCCAACATATATTTTCTGAAAGGTGAGACAGACCTTTCATTTAGTACCAATTAACCTTCTCTTACAGAGGGATGCACACACCCCATTTGGCTGCAGCACTACATTGCTTGATTTCCCTAGCGAAAGCTCCTGAGTGTCTAC
Organism: Chaetoderma sp. LZ-2023a; assembly: GCA_034401795.1. Lineage (NCBI taxonomy): Eukaryota > Metazoa > Mollusca > Caudofoveata > Chaetodermatida > Chaetodermatidae > Chaetoderma > Chaetoderma sp. LZ-2023a. The sequence goes on along the minus strand of CM067375.1, from coordinate 29,350,645 downwards.
GAAGAGAGTGCTGTTGGAAATTAAGCTTACAGGTATATTGGTGTAGCATTTCGTCAGTGCACCTTATTCAAGTTAGTCCTTTCGGCCTACTCGGCCGCGCGTTTGGCGGTGATAGTATGGACCCGGTGAGGTAGCGCCAAAGTGCCTCTGAGACCATCAATTGGCAATCCCGTGGGATTGTTGAGATAGATATTTATTTCCACAATAGGCCATCGGCCCTTGAGTGCACATTGAACACAATATATACATGACGGATACCGTATATAAAATTCAATTAATAAATAAGTTTAAGTATATTATGACTGTATATGTTAACATTTAACTCTGATCTTGCAATACGTGGGATTGTTGAGATAGATATTTATTTCCACAATAGGCCATCGGCCCTTGAGTGCACATTGAACACAACATATACATGACGGATACCGTATATAAAATTCAATTAATAAATAAGTTTAAGTATATTATGACTGTATATGTTAACATTTAACTCTGATCTTGCAATAATTTATACACACATCCACTCAACCACACGGAAACGCACTCACGCGCACAGACACGCACGTGCCACACACTCGAACGCACACCACCAACGCATACACACACGCACATGCGCCCATGCACACTTGTATACACACACGAACTAACACCCAATCATATACATGCTAGCAGACGCAATCCCACGTGCAGGCACTCCTGCGCGTGCGCACACACGCACGTACGCATGCACCCACGCACGCACACACGCGCACACTTTCACACTTTCATACGCACACACACACATGCAAAAGCGCGCGCACAAAACGCACATTCCCACGTACGGAGGCGTACGGCGGTGTACAATTTTGCTTTTTGGGGTTTTGTCAGTCGGTATGTAACTCTAAACGACGACAGATAGATTATGAAGCCGGTGATCGTGAAATTATTATGACGTATTGATAACATAAAATGATGACGTCAATTTTAATCAATTCGGCCATCCAAGAACCCTGCAGCGCCATCCGTGATTGCTGATATTCTGCAGAATTTATGGCTGGTACAATATTTTACTGGCTCTGTAGGGTCGCTGGAAATTGTGATGAGGAGCAGATAGATATAATAGTTTCCAAGCATGAAAGACTAACCATGAGACAAAGTAAAACATATAGATGAAAACAGAAAGACAGACAGAATAACTAGACAGAGGCACTAACAAGTATATTCACATATATATATATATATATATATATATATATATATATATATATATATATATATATATATATATATATATATATATGTGTGTGTGTGTGTGTGTGCGTGCGTGCGTGCGTGCGTGCGTGCGTGCGTGCGTGCGTGCGTGCGTGCGTGCGTGCGTGCGTGCGTGCGTGCGTGCGTGCGTGCGTGCGTGCGTGCGTGCGTGCGTGCGTGCGTGCGTGCGTGCGTGCGTGCGTGCGTGCGTGCGTGCGTGCGTGCGTGCGTGCGTGCGTGCGTGCGTGCGTGCGTGCGTGCGTGCGTGCGTGCGTGCGTGCGTGCGTGCGTGCGTGCGTGCGTGCGTGCGTGCGTGCGTGCGTGCGTGCGTGCGTGCGTGCGTGTGAGTAAGATGCATGGATTCAGTGTAATTATTTGGTCATGTATTCGTCTCGGAGCGCAAACGCATAATGAATAAAGCAGCCAGTTTTCGTATAATTGTACAGTTGCATGAGTGTAGTAGTTCGTGAAACTTATATATGCTGGGCCTATTCCAATAATATTGTTTTTTATATTGTTTTCGTAGATTTTTGCAAATTGGGCAAACTAATATAAAATGAAACTCCTCTTCCACAATGTTACAGAAATTACACTTTCTATCTGCCGTCGGAATAGGGAAAGGTTTGTTCCACCTACCAGTTTCAATACGGAGTTGAGTGGTGGCGGCATGGACGTGGTTGTGTTTCGCTTCCATGATCTGATTGCTGCTGCTGCTGCTGCTGCTGCTGCTGCTGCTGCTGCTGCTGCTGCTGCTGCTGCTGCTGCTGCTGCTGCTGAACCCCGGGCTTGATGGACAGAGGATGGAACACATAGGCACACGTAAGACTTCTAAAATCCTAATGGACCCTTCCATTTTTAGCAATTCCCCCGCCCATCTCTAGTTAAGCCAGACCCACTCTTCGCCGTGGTGGGATTGATCGATCCCCGAATGCCCTAACCATCAATTTCCAGAAAACACTTTACAGGTAAGCCATTGCATATTTTGGAACTAATTTGGGCAAATGACCAACTAGCTAGGTCACGAGTGCATTATCAAGCGAGCGAGCGAGCGAGAGAGAGAGAGAGAGAGAGAGAGAGAGAGAGAGAGAGAGAGAGAGAGAGAGAGAGAGAGAGAGAGAGAGAGAGAGAGAGCGGTAATCAACAGATTCGATTTTAATAAAGAATATATTCATCTGAGAATAAATTATAGTTTAACCGTTTGAACCGTAAACATCCAGATTCTGAATTTCTAGGTAATCATGGTGATAAGGTGGTGAATATTTTGCAACTAATTTGACAGGAAATAATTTCCAGTTGAGTTCCTTTCGTAGATTAAAAATATTTAAAACAATATTTATTAAAGTGTACGTGATTTCTATTGTTTGGCTTCTCAGGCTCAAAGATTTAATTAAAAGAATATATTCACCCGAAATTTTATTTGGTATATTGAGTACTGATAGAGGTGTTTGTTTATTAATCTAAGCATCTTTTATATGTTTGTTTCAGTGTTGTCTATAGATCTTAAAATCTATAAATACTATTATCGCCATACACCTGGACACTGCAGTTAAAACACAATACTGAAAGAAAAAGATATATCCCTGATTATTATGTTATAAATAACTTTTTCCAGTATACGCCATTTGTATGGCCTGCGTGATATAAAGAGGAAAAGCTAAAAAAAACGTGCATTGATTTGATAATAATAATAATGTAGCGACGTAGCTGCTTTATATAGTACATGAAATACTGACTGTTCGTATGCAATGCAATTTTTTTATTGATTTAGGCAAATACGCAATAAATTGAAAAGGCGTATTCCGGTTTCTCGGTCAATCACATGACGTCATAATCAACTACGAGACGTGTAGGATGACATCATAATCGATTACGTTATGGATGACGTCACCAAGTTCGTCTCGAACGCTTAAGTGATGATGGACCAATAAATAGCTCGTGAATATTTTGAAACTAATTTGACCGGGTGCTGTTGCTGGAATAGCGTACTCAAAATATTTAACAGCTTACCTGTAGTTTTCTGGAAATTGATAGTCAGTGAGTTCAGGGATCGATCGATCCAAACAAGGGCGAAGTGTGCGTGAAGTTTATTACATGGCAAAGAGATACAAGCCATACAGCAACGCATAGTACATCATCATTTAAGGGTTCGTGATGAACTGACATAAGTCATTCATCACGTCATTGGTTATTACGTCACCCTACACGTCACGGTGTTGATTGTGACGTCATATGATTGATGTATAAACTGGAAAGGTCCATTTCTTCAAATCCAACTGTTTTCAAAATATTCAACATTATAACATTTCTTACTAACGACCATGCTACTCTTTCTATTTTTGCAGCATGTTAACTTATTCATTAACTTACTGTATATATGCAAATCAATCCAGATAACGCAGCTTACTGGGCTGATGATGGGCCGATACCTTCAGTATCGGCCCAGTATCGGCCCAGCATCGGCCCACTAATCTGCGTTATCAGGGAAGTGTCTTCAGAGACAGAGATCAACAAAAAACGAAACCAACTTTAATCTAGCCACATAACAGTTTACTTTGTAAACAATGCTTTCAAATTAGCCCTTACTGAAAAACAGAACAAGTGTTTTTCCGAGACAATGACCGACAGAAACCGAAACCAACGTTTATCTAGCCACATAATTGTTTACTTTATAAACATTGATTTCAAATCAGCCCTTACTGAAAAACAAAACAAGTGTCTTCGGAGACAGAAACCGACAGAAACCGAAACCAACGTTTATCTAGCCACATAAATGTTTACTTTGTAAACATTGCTTTCAAATCAGCCCTTACTGAAGAACTTGCAAATGTATAAATAAATGGATTAATAATTGAGTTAGCAATAGATATTTTGTCAGATATGCGCATGACATAAACATGTGGTGGCAGATATGGAACCTGGAATATGCCGTGCATGCCACGGTGAATAAGCGAAGGCAAGTTACTGATAATAGCCACGGTAATAACAGTCATTACAGCGCGTGTATCAGTGGTCTGTCTTTTACTCTCCTGTCCTGGCACTGAACTGTCAAGTTGTGACACGCTTTGTTGTGAAACTATGCAATGTTTTGCAACGTGAAAAATTACAGTAAGAAATGTTGGTAGAGCAATCATCAAGATGGTCATTGTAGCTTCGCGGAAAGTCGGGTCGCCGGTGTAGAAGCACATAGTTACAGTATTGTCATTGTACGTAGCAACAACCCACAAATAATAGCGTGCAAAAGGTATGGCGTAAGCCATGGCCAACATCCAAATGATGAAACTCATCTTGAAGCAGAGACCTGGCGTGACACGAGCGCGTGCAGATAAAGGATAGACTAACTGGTAGAACCTGAAAGAGAAAAAGAAATACTTATTCAATTATAATGAATATTTGGGGAAATTGTGACTGCACAGAAATGATTTAATGTGCCTAATAGAACACATTGTTTAGAATGCTGTTGAAATTTATTAGGAATTAGTTTATTTAACCTCTCTTGTTTCAGCTTAATCTTATAATGGTTAAACCTGCAAAATGGCATCTGCAGTTCTCTTGAGTGATGTACATTTGCAGGTTAAGCGAAGACAATTTTTGGAAAATTTATCACTGGAATGACTGGCTCGGTAACCGAGCCAGTCATTCCGGTGGTAAAATTTCAGAAATATTCTTCTCTTGGTCTGCACATATAGACTGTCAAAGCAAAAATTTAGATTTTCTTGAACATTAACCATTTAATGATCAAGCTGAACAAAACGTGTGGCAAGAGAAAGTAATTTTTGTAAATTTCTGTGGCAAATTAACACACATTGTCTTCTCTAAATGGGCATTTACTGAGTGAGAATTGCAATTTTCTTTGGGATATCTAGAGCGGTAAAGGGTTAATTGATATAGGTAATACTTTGAGGCGTTGTTGACACAAGAGAGTTAAAAGGGTCCAATTTAGCACCATATTATTAAGTGGATATCGGCGGTGCTAGAGCATAGAGGATAAAATTTTACATCGTGTTGTAGTTAGCTGGACTACGGTCATTAGTTGTTACGCAGTGTCGTCGTACGCAATTTAGTACTTGATGTTAACACCTCTTGTGTCAACAATCTAATCCCACCCAATAACAACACACGAGCTGACTGCTTGGTACTTTGAGGTGTTTTACATGAAGTCGTTGCTGCATAGGCAAGCAGTCCTTGCTGCATAGGAAGCAATTGTTTCGTGTCAAACTATGTTCGGTATACTTTACAGTTTCCTCAGTAAGGGTGTGTAAGGGATTCGCCTGTTCGTTAGTTGGAATGCTAATCTCTCTATTGTGTTGTACACTATATATTCCTATATTATTAATGTCAATTGTAATAATAACTCTCTTGCACTTGCTTCCTACAAACTGTCATACCAATATTGTCTGCTCCTTATGACAATAGGGCACACTAACAACAATATTTCTATAGCGTTTTGGACTATCGAACAGCCCATTAGCCAATCGCCGAGTGTGTAAGCTGGACAACATCGATATCCAAACTCTATTGTGTAAATATGATATTATTGGTTTCGTTGAGACTCACTGTGGCGTGTCTGGTTTCCCAGAGTTATTGGGGTATGCGATCTTTCAAAACCTTCGTCAAAAGAGCAAACGTGCGACACGTAACTATGGTGGTATTGCGGTGTGCATTAGGAACGAAATCTGACCAGGTATAAAAGTAATTCCAGCTACCTCGAGTGAAGTAACCTGGTTGAAACTATCAAAATCTTTCTTTCATCTAGACACAGACCTCTGCTTGGCATTTGCCTATGTAAGCCCTGCTACATCTACATATTCCCAGAGATGTGACGATGTCTATGAACTACTAGAAAATGACATAGCCAGTTACTCTCAAATAGGCCAATGTTTTGTGCGCGGGGATTTTAATTCCCTTGGACTCAGTCTTTTGCTTAGAAGATGCTTCAGACAAAATAGACATATACGATGACACATACATACACATAGAAGAAATCACGATAGGCATGCTTTAGATTCTCACGGCCAGAAGTTGCTTTCATTATACAAGTCATCTGGCATGCGCATACTCTCGGTGATATTCTGGGTAATCACACATGCTACAGTCACAATGGCATACCAAGTGTCATTGACTATAGGTTGGCTAATGTAAATATGTTATCACTTGTTGAAATGTTTTATGTCCACATCCCAGGCACCTATTCAATCCATTGCATGCTGTCAGCCATAATCACAATTGGGTCATATAGTTCATTCATCCAAGATACCCCTCCTAGACATTACTCGCTCAAATTCAAATGGTCACCCGGTGACGACATTAAATTCATGCACGCATTGTGCCACACAATTGCAGAGTTTATGCAGCAGTCATGTGATGTTAATTGCATCGTTCAAACTGTTACTGACATCATTATTACTGCTGCTAAATGTTCTGCAATTAAACAAAAACGCACGCATCGGAATTCAGCCCATGCACATAAATCAAAAAGGAAAAACTGATTTGATATAGATTGCAAGCAGTCGATTAAAGATCTAAAAAAGGTTGGTAGCAAAGTTCGTTCTGATCCTTTCAATAAGAAGCTGCTTCTTGGATTTCACTCACTACGTAAAAAATATAAGAGCATGCTGAACAAGAAAAAATTTGAGTTCAAACATCGCATTCTTTCCCAAATGGATGCCCTTCATAGCAACAGTCCCAAAGCTTACTGGTCACCATTTGATCAGTTGAGGGGCATTGGCAAGAAAAATTCAGCGGGCCATGCTATCAGCACGACTGAGTGCGTGGGACATTTTACGAAATTACTTAACGACGTACCGAGTGCGGGCAACAGCGACCCAGATGAGATTATGGACGACTTCATTGAAAAGCACAAAAGCGATTTCTTTAATGAAATGAATATTTCTATTTCTTGTGATGAAATATCTAAAGCAATAAGGAATCTTAAATCAGGTAAATCACCCGGTTTCGATCTGATTCTAAATGAAATGTTAAAGTCTGGTCATACAGAAATACTACCCGTGTTCCGCAAAACATTTAACACTATTTTGACTTCCTGTTGTTTCCCTGCCTCGTGGCGTTGTAACATTTTAATTCCACAGCATAAAAAGGGGATCCGCGTGAACCGAGCAACTATAGAGGCATAAGGAGCAATCTGCGTAAGCTTTTTTGCAGTGTACTACGAAATAGGCTATCGATTTTTTCAGAAGCCCATTCACTCATACCCAGATGTCAAATCAGCTATATGGCGGGATCTCGCACATCTGACCATGCACTCACCTTAAAAACTATGGTAGATAAGTTTATAAACAAACACACTAAGCAGCGCCTATACTGTTGCTTTGTTGATTTCAAAGCTGCTTTTGACTCTGTCTCTAGAAGGGATCTTTTAGTTAAACTTATTAGTGTGTGCATAGGGGGTAATTTCTTGACCGTTATACAAAGTATGTACTCTAATGTACTTTATTCAGCCAAGGTTAATGGCTCGCTTAGTGAGAATATCTCATCTCAATTAGGCGTGAAACAAGGTTGTGCCTTGAGCCCTCTGCTATTTAATTTCTTTTTGGCAGACCTGCCTGATATTTTCAATGATTGCGAGCCGATAACATTGCCTGATACGAATAGTAACTGTCTTATGTTTGTGGATGATCTTGTTCTGGTTTCGAAATCACACCCAGGCCTTCAAAATGCTATGAACACATAGCCGCATATTGCTCTAAGTGGCGCTTGACAGTCAACCTCGCCAAAACTAAGTGGTAGACTTATCATCCAACAAGGCTTTCTGTTTAATGGATCGCCAATTGAAATAGCACACTCGTACTGTTACCTAGGCATATTGTTTACCGCGTCAGGCAACTTTAAACGTGCTTGCACAAGACTTCAGGAGCAAGCATCCAAAGCACTCTTCAAGCTCAAAACGATTAATGTTAGAAACAGCATAGTATCGGCTTATAGTCTCTTTAACAGCCTGGTAATGCCTATTGTACGCTACTGCAGTGAAATATGGAGTCCTTTCTACACTAGCAGACTGAACCAGTCTAACCTTCTTCAACTCTGCGATTCTATACCTGTGGAGAAGGTACTTATCAAATTTGCTAAGTATTTGCTAGGCGTTGGCAAGCGAACAGTAAATGCTGCTGTGCGTGGTGACCTGGGCCAATTTCCCGCGTTAATACCTCTTCTCCCACAAGCCATGAAATGCTGGCTTAGATTATGCAACGCCGATTCGTCGGCAATTGTACGGAAGGCATACATAGAATCATATTCACTAAAAGATGATTCTACTTGGTGCCCGTGTATTCAGCTCCTGCTGTCGAAATTCAATCTAATTAGTGTCTGGGAAAACCAGGGATCATTATATAGACATAAAATTATTAAACTATTTCAGGACACCATCAAGAATGAATACATTTCAGCATGGATAAGGCATATAACCGACTCCGAGAAAACCCCTAAGTTGCGCTGTTATACGCTTTTTAAAGATAATTTTAATCCCGAAAATTATATTTTCTCACAGCTCATAGTTTTAAAGCACAGATAATTTTCAAAGCTAAGGATCAGCGCTCACTGTCTGCATAACGAAATAGATAGATACTGTCGGCCCAAGATATCTGTAGAGTCCCGACTCTGTAATCTTTGCAAAGTAGAAGATGAGAGACACTTTTGTCTTAGAATGTCCTACATTCCAGGAAGCTAGAGATTCTTTACTTTCTGAGTTGTCTAGCTGTTCTAACTTTGATTCTTTAAATGAGCACGATAAATGTGTCTTCTTAATGTCATGCAATCGCGGCTCTACAGACATATCCAAAATGATTCTAAAAAATGTCAGCGTCATTATGGAGAAACGAAATGCCTTGAGGTAATGTTCCCCACTTCATCGTAAGATTTATAAAAAATATCGTATACTAATACAACAGTTGCTCATAAATAACTCTAACTCTGAGATCCGATCAGTCACTCAAGTATATGACGTCATAATCAATTACGCCATATGTAGGCTGACGTCACAATCAAACTACCTAACGAATGACGAATTTAACTCAACCATAATCATTTAAAAGTCCGTCAAGTTTACAGATCCTTTGAATGGTTAATTACTATCTAATGAACATTCCGTTGGGATTTTGAGGCTAGTTCGGCTGGGTGTTGGTGCACTCGTAGACTGCAATGGCACCAGGTCTGGTTTGTTTCAAAATATTCAGCAACCTATCTGTAGTCACCTTGAAAAAAGGGGATTCTGTGACTACACGGTTCAAAGTACATAAATCGATCCAAACACGCTCAGAACGTAGTCGGGGCTGCACATGTTCGGCGCATAGCTTGATATGAATCAATCTTTTGCAGTAGTTAATCCGGTTGTGGACGCGAGTTGCCTATTGCTTTGTACAATATATATATATATATATATATATATATATATATATATATATATATATATATATATATATATATATATATATATATATATATATATATATATATATATATATATATATATATATATATATATATATATATATATATATATATATATATATATATATATATATATATATATATATATATATATTTAATTAAGTAGTGTTTATTTCTTCTTTATATAGGGCCTATAGTTATTTCATATATGTTGTTTATTTATACAATTGTACTTGTATTGCCGTATCCTTATGTTGGATTTTTGCAATAAACTATCTGTCTATCTGTAAACTTAACACTTTAAAGGTCAAACTGAACAAAGAAAAACAACTTTGCAGTGGTCTTCAGTCATGGCTATTTGAAAGGCCGAGAGAGAATTATTTTTTAATATTTACCACTAGAATTCTAGTTGTAAATTTTCAGAAATACTCTTCTCTCGACCTGCAGATAGACACTGGCTAAGTAAAAACTTTAATTTTCTTTACCATTACTCCTTTAAGGGTCAAGCCGGCGAGAAGAAATATTCAGTGATAAATTTATAAAAACAGACTTCTAAAATTAAAGTATCTTGAAATATATTGACATCAAGATATTTCATTGATATATCAACGTATAGACCGACCCCTGCTTGCAACATAATGCAATAAGTAGTGTTTATCAGAGTAAAACAATAACAGTGTATATGAATGTAGTCACGTGCAGCTAAGCAACATACAGTGCAACCCATCTTTTGTCAGCGGCGTCTCAAGGCGATCAAAATGATCTTATGCCAAATGGTCAAGGTTTTTCAAGAGACAAGGTTCTGTTTCATTTCAAGGGAAAACTATTTCTGTAAATTTTAAATGGGAATTTACAATAATAGCTCTCTATAGTCCTGAAAATGAATATTTCATTTTTGTTTGTTTACTCAGTGACCATTTGCAGGAACTCTACATAGACGTCAACGGATTTAACTCACCTGATTACGGCGATGGCCAGCAGATGATACGCGGTAGCCGTGAACGATGCGTAGACGAAGAATATAGCCATAGGGCAGAGATACCCTGGCTTAGCCAGTGACGAGAACACATTGTCCATACAAATGGTCGCTGAACACGTGCATAGATCACACAATGCCAGACACAATATGAGCGCAAAGATGGATGAGTGATGTCTTTTATGGCGAAGAATGTAATATACTAGCAGCAAATTGGCCACGAGTCCAATCGCGAACAAGCTGTCAGGAATCGCAACCAGGAGAATATTGGTATGGTTTGATAAAACTCGTATCATTTGCAAAACATATGCGTTGATGGTATTATTTCCACCATCGATGGTGCTTATGTCATCATCAGTCTCAAAAACAGATTGGTTTCCTTTAATATCTCTCATTGTGCGTGTAGGAAAGCTCACGAACCATACCACAGAAGTACTGCGGCTAATGAAGGGATCCGGTCTGTAACACGAATATAGGACGTCATACTCAATTACGCAACATTTAGGCTGACGCCACCGTCATAATGACGTATCTAGCTCCGTAATGAGGTTCGTCAAGTATACGAATTGTATGTCTTTGATGAAATTTCTATTTAGTAAATAATCTGTTTAATATTTTTAACTGATTTGATTGGTCACCGTTGCGGCCATAGGCAGCAAAGGCCCCCAGTCAAATTGGTTTCAAAATAGGCAACAGCTTACCTGGATAGTTAAAATTTGGAGTTCTGGAAGTTCAGGATTCAAAGTATATAAACACGCGGGAAAATGTGGGCGGACCGTAACTAGAAATTGGTGGGGCATAGATGGAAATGGATTCATTTCTTAGCCGAGTGCAGTGGCTCTTCTCATTCCTAAATTAAGGTTATGTTATTTCATTTCAAATACGCGCAAATCTAGAATACGCGTATACGTATTAACCCAGTTGATTATGAACGACCGAATATGGAACAACTATTTACAATGCAAGAATTATTTTGTTCAATAATTTGAAGGTAATTTGACTGGGAACTGTTGCTGCCAGTTGCCTGTTAAATTAGTTTCAAAATATGCAACACCTTACCTGTATAAACGTTGTATTTTTACCTTGAAAATGATGTATTGGGAATTCAGTGCTTAAAGGTTAAGTTTAAATAGACTATCGTTCGTATAAAATACTGATATCTAATTTTATTAACTAAAATATATTATTATATATAGAATTACCAGCATCTTTGTTTCATCAACAGTGCCAGATAGCCCGTACTTACTGCTCATTTGTGATCGTGCATATATACATTGCTTTGTATTTTGGTTACTTTGCGAACTAATGTATTTATTAGATGGATGATTGTGTAGCGAATATCAAAGAGATTGTAATCGGAAACAAAGAGACGCAATCCGTCTGGGGAAAGAAATATTGAAGAGACAGTTCAAGACATAGACACACAATTCATATTATTTTTATGTATAAAGAGGGCTGGAGTGAGGGAGCGAGAGAAAGGCAGAGGTGTGCGAGAGAGGGAGAGAGCGGAGAGGGGGAGAGAGACAATGGCCTTATTCGATGGGTAGTTTCCGTTGTGTACTTACTGTCTGTTGAGTATGTTTTCTATTTGAGTGGTACCCCTGACGTCTACGGCGGGAAAGCGTGCTCTACTTATTTAACGCTCGTTTAGGACCGTTAAATTTTGTACAGTACGCTTTCGTTGAGCACGACTGCATTCTACTCGTAGACTGGTAGACTGAGGAGTCAGACTGAGTTTCAAAACCATTAAAATTGTATTCTTTTGCATTATTTGTTAAAATAGCAGTACATAGCGTCGGGTTTTGAGAAGCTTTCACTGCGATGGTACCGTAATAAATTTAGGCAGGTCCTGACTGCATATTGTCCCAACACAAGGCTGTAGCATTGGGACAGGGGGACGCCCCACTAGTCCGACAGCCCAGCAGGCTGCCAGCCCAATAGTCCGACAATTATACCCAGTAGACCGACAGCCCAACAGTCCAACACCACAGAAAATTTACAAACCCAGTAGTCCGGCAACCCAATAGTCCGACAATAATAATTTTATTAGAAGGCGCAATTGCTTCAAAACCACACATGTGTTGAAGTAGAATAAGATGCGCACGTCGTCGTCGGAAATACCTAATATTTTTTCATCATAGGCCTATATATTGCTGTAACCTATATCAGACAAAGCAGTCTTGGGCACTATACTAAGGAGTGAATGGCATACAAACAACAAGAATAACAACAACAGTAAATCCAGATCCGCTCGTGATCTGTTTTATAGGGATCAGGGGTAAAGTCTGGAAACCCCACTTCAAAACCAAATAAGGCCAGTATTTTTTTACTTTTTTAAAATACAACTCCGAACACATATCTGCATATGTGACGCTGGGGACAACAACAAAACCACCACCACCGCCGCCAACACGGCTACCGCTACCGCCACCGCCGCCAACACGGCTACCACTACCGCCACCACCACCACCACCGCCGCCAACACCACCGCAACCTCCACCACCGGCACAGCCACCACTACCACCAATAAGGGGCCCAACGGCCTGTGGCGTTCACTTGCACCATTAGCATTTGAAACATTTGTATTTAAATAAACATGATGGATACTTTTCGGAAAATCCAAGATGTCCATCAAAAAAATGTAACCAATGAAAATTGTGTATATACGTTCCGAAGCCTATCCCCATAGGGTCCTTCCAGCAGAGTTTGATCGAAATTGGCCAAGTGGTTAATGAGGTGTGGCCTTTTAACTGATTTACCAAAATGGCCACGAGAAAAATTGACCAATCAAAATTATGTATACAATATCAAAAGCCATAGTGTCGTTCCATCCAAGTCTGGTTGAAATCTCCCTAGCAGTTAATGAGGAGTAGCAGTTTAAATGATATTCGCTAAATGTTTCATAAAATCTAAGATTTTCACACAAAAAATGTATGAATCAAAACTCTGAATGTGGTGTTCTCGAGCCTGGACAAAGCGCCCTTCCAGCCAAATTTGGTTGAAATCGGCTAAGTGGTTAATGAGGAGTAGTATTTAAAACCTTTAATGTTTAGTTATTGAATGTTCTTTTGTAGGCCATGAGAAGACTATTACCGAGCCAGTCATTTCAGCAGTAAAGTTTCAAAAATAATCTTCTCTTGGTCTGCAAATGGACATTCCCCCAGGACCACTAAACAGGCCGGTTTTGGCCGGCTTCGTCGTGAAAGGTTTAAAGCAAAACGTTGACAGACGGACGATGGATGGACGACGGACGGACGAACGAACGACACACAGTCGCCACGACATAAGCTCACTTGGACCTTCGGGTTAGGTGAGCTAATAACAACAACAATAATGACGACGACGACGACGACGACGACAACGACGACGACGACGACGACAAAAACATCAACACTGCCACCGCCGCCACCAGAAGCCCCGCCACCAGCACCGCGATGGAAGCAGCAGCAGCAGCAGCAGGGGCGGAAGCAGAGAGTAGTAGCAACTCAACAGCAGCAGCAGCTATCATATTGATAACGCGGTTTGATGAATGAATAACGAATGTATGTACATAGCAATACCGATATATGATTTTGCTTATCGGTGATACACATTAAAATGTAATGAGATTCTTTACTCCTAACCAATCGCCCACCCAACCACCCAGTCTCCACTGATGTTGGTGAATTTTCTCACAGATCCATCTCTCCGTATTTCCATGCATTTCTCAATATTTTTATTCATCGGAAACTTTTTAATTGCGATTCCGCAACTAGTAGTATAATCTATTTATCTGTCTGTCAGTCGGTCGGTCTGTCAAATTGGTGATATTTTGCAAAGACAGCCTAGGGGAGGGAAAGGGGTGGGGACAGGGAGAGGGGGAGGGTGCGTGAAAACCGGTAACTTAGTAGACACTCATTATCCCGGGTTTAAACTAGCTTACAAGAGATGGCTTAAACATTTCTCTACATGTTTGTTTTAAGCTTTTCTGGGAGCATATTATTAGCTCCGCTGACATGAAAGATTATGTCATGGGGACCATCCGTCGTATGGCCGTGCATTTTACATCCGTCGTCCATCCGTCGGATGAGGCTCGTGCCTCTATTTCAATTTTGCAACTTCAAAAATTATATTAATTTATATGGAATGAAATCATCATATGTTAATATTCATTTCGTTTCATTACATATAGGCTCACAGTTTAAGCTTCTAAAAGCATATAATTTTAACAATTTTATTTTCGGTAATTTTGCTGTGAATATGCACCTTTAATTGATGTGACGGAGCGTAAGCGTTATTGTACGAATTGCATGTCTTTACTATTTAATAAACAAGAAGTTAAATATTTTGAAACTAATTTTACTGGTCGCTGTGGCAGCAATAGCACCCAGTCAAATTAGTTTCAAATAATATTCACCACCTTACCTGTATAGTTTCCTGGAAATTAATAGTCAGGGAGTTCAGGGATCGATCGATCCCAACACGGAGGAAGTGTGGGTGGAGCTTAGCTAAAGATGGGCAGGGGAGTTCAGGGATCGATCGATCCAAACACGAGCGATGTCATGTTGTGTGCTATATACAGAAATAAAACTTGGCTGCTCGTGCAACACCGACAACTCAATGTTCCTAAATTCACAAATATTCATGGCGATAACGACGCTACGGACGAAGATGATGACTGCAAAAATGACAATGCAGATAGATAGATTTATTACACAATAGGCAATTGGCTCGTGCATGAATACAATTTTAAATTATGCATTGCATGGCGGACAACTTCTTATGTGCATTGTGTACACACAGACGTACCACCCCCCCCCTCTCCCACCACACCCCTCCCCCCCCCCATCCACACACACACGCACGCACGCACGCACGCACACACCACTCCACCACCACACTTCTCTCTCCCCCTCGCTCCCTCTCACGAAGATGTGGCGGTCTGTGATGTTTCTAAAACTCAGTGGCTCTTAGGTACAGATAAATGTTACTGGTTCTTATAGACAGGTGAAATATTACTTGTTTGCAAACACGGGGAGGGGGGGGGGTGTTGGGAGGGGGTTTCTAATAGACCGGTGAAATGTTACTGGTTCGAAATTCAGTGGTCCTTAAATACAGGTGAAATGTTCCTTGTTCGCAAACACATTGGTTCTAATAGACAGGTGAAATGTTACTGGTTCACAAACACGGTGGTTCTAATAGACAGGTAAAATTTTACTGGTTCACAAACGGGATGG
Source organism: Chaetoderma sp. LZ-2023a (assembly GCA_034401795.1). Classification (NCBI taxonomy): domain Eukaryota; kingdom Metazoa; phylum Mollusca; class Caudofoveata; order Chaetodermatida; family Chaetodermatidae; genus Chaetoderma; species Chaetoderma sp. LZ-2023a. The sequence continues at coordinate 29,334,823 of CM067375.1, read as the reverse complement.
TTCTTATAGACAGGTGGAATATTACTGGTTCACAAACGGGTTGATTCTAAGAGACAGATAAAATGTTACTGGTTCACAAACACAGTGGTTCTAATATACAGGTGAAATGTTCCCGATTCACAAACAGGTTGGTTTTAAGAGACAGGTGAAATGTTACTGATTCACAAACACGATGATTCTTATATAGCAACAGTTCTCGTGATATAAAGTATAAAGCACTTCATTTGTCGTCCTACCTTTTAAATCACTTTCCCTTCCAGTTATAGTTCTGTTGACTTCATACAATATAGTTTTCTCCAGCTTATATCCCTATCTCTACATCCTCACTCTAGCTCATGCTCGCATCAACTCCCCCTCAGATCTCGCTTACAGTTCTTTTTCTCCTCCCAGCAGGCTTGACAAAGTAGAATGAGTCGCAAATGCCACACTACCCTTATTTACCAAAAGCCAGAATAATAATATTGTTAAAGTGGGACAAACAATTGTGTCATTGATTACGTCAATACTTGGATCTGGGATGCCAGGCATTTATGGCTGAGAAGGGTTAAAACCTTTGCAATAATTTAGTTCCGTATTACAAGTGTGGAAATTTGGACATGTACAGAAATTAGCGGAATCAGATTGGTTTATCGCCCCACTGATAAAGTTGCCATGTGTCGGGTTTAATCCCTGACTCATGGCCGGTTACTGAAATTCCATACTGCAATCGGCGATTAGGAAGACATACAAATTAGCAAGGTATGATACGGGGCCCGAAACAGACTTTCAGATAGAATGGCCACGTGTTAGACTAATCAGCCAGTATGTTGTTATAGATGACACAAGCTGGATGACGTTAATAGGGAAAAGCAACACGAATTCCCAAAACTATGGCTAGAAAACTAAGCTAGTATATACAATGGGCTACATATATCCATAGACAAAATGTCATTCAAAAGAGCATCCTTCGCTAAGTAAGGAAATGTAGTAACAATGTATTCAGGGTGAAAATCAGAATTTTTTATGGTTTAAAATACTGCTTCAAATGTTGACATTTTAACTTGGTATTGAATGTTGTTGGCCCATGTTGGATATTCGTTTTGGAAAGTTTTGGCTTACTGGTTGTAGAACCTACATACTCCTGAAACAAGACTGTTACTGTATCATGACTGCCCACATTCTAGATAGATTGGCCTCATCATGATCGAAGTTGTCAACAACATCCATGGTAAAACTCCCTATGTCAAAGTGGGCTCGAAATGAAACTGTCTCTGTGCTGCTTGCTACAGTGAATGATGGCATGATGACGTATGAGCTCGTCTATAGCGCACAGAGGAACTTTCCATGTACACAGTCTTGCTAGGGGTTTACCAGTATGGCACATTGAAAACTAGGTCAGCCCATCCATCCCTTTATCCGTATGGCTATTTATTCTCACAGCTTTGTTTGGACCGTAGTTTCAAGACTTATGTGTATGATCATGAAACTTGGTATATGCAGAGAGGTGTGCAGGTATTAAAACAAGGGTAGTCTGGTCGTATTCATTAGTTTACTTACTTATATGCATTGCGAGCTCAGCCATGTCAGCTGACTAAGCTGTAGCAATCACACGTAATCTGGCACCCAGCCATCTGTTCGTCCAGCATAAACAAGTTGCACGTTTGTTATTTCTGGATGGATCGAAACAAACGTTGTGCCAAAATGGTCATATTAACATCTAATGTATGCATTGTGAAAATGAAGCTGACTCGATCTGAAACATCAGAGTTAACACCCTTTGAGATTTTCCACAGTATGGGATACAATGGGGGAAAGATATTTCTTCAATACACTTTTCTTCATATTTAGAGCTATTAAGTCGTAATTTGGTATGTGGATACAGCAGAAATGTAGCCCACCTGGTCTGAAATGCTAGATGTGGTCTTATGGCATGTTAACCGTCCATCCATTGCCCCTCAACCTTTGCCTTAATATGCTAGTTATTTCTTAATCAATGATCTGATTTAACCAAATTTTGGTCAATGGATTTTATTGTGTTATTCGTCACCTTTTCGGTGGTCATCTTGGATTTCCAAAAATGCTCAGGAAATCACTAAAGAATGCTTCTGGGCAGCCTGACCTAGGTTCCAGATAATATAGGCCAATGGTCAAATTTGCCATTGAAATCAATGGTAAATTATTGTCTGCGTGTTCACCCATCCTTTGTGCAATTTATACCAAATCGTGTCACAATGTCCATATATGCATCTATTATTTGCTTTATCCAAGGGGGCTGATTCGATGACAAAGAGCAGAGCTATGGCACATGCAACGTTTCTGTAGTATTGTACCAACGTGAGAAGATATTAACTAAGTGACGCATTCCATCATATTTATAGCCATTGAGTAACTTGATGGCTGAACATGCTTTCAAACTTATTGGCAGCGTTACAAGTAAAGCATACTATATTTCCAGTATTTTCTTAATTTCTTTTACTATTCCTATATTTGGGTAAAAACTGTCTATATTTCCTCGTATATTATCCATCATAATGTAGGAAACAGAATGCTATGCTTCTCAGAACATCTCATTATCAAATCTTCCATGGGGAATGATCATCCGTTGTGGAAAGGACCCATTCCCAGACCCTCCTCTATAATTATAGGGATCAACCATATAATAGAATCTTATACAGAATGTGTTCTCAACAAACTTGAGTCGGAGATTGACTCTTGGTGTGTCTTAAGAACCCTTTTCATTTTGGAACAAAAGGTCAAAGTCAAAGATATCCTAATTAGGGTAAATTATTTTATCTGAAAACAAATAAGTTGTCTTACACATTGTTGCTATACGAAATACAGAATATGATACATGCGTATTTCATGATACTAATAACTATTGTGCTAACTAATATGACTTAACCATAATAAATATTGTAATCTTTTAATGGCCAAGTCAGCCTTTGTCATTTACAATCTGAGCGAAGACCTTAAAGAATTTGTTGCTTAAAGACAGGAATGCCACTGATAAATTTTTAAAAAGTATTACTGTACAGCTCGGTAATAACCTAACATGTTTCCAAAACAAAATAAAGTGTATTGTTTAATTTTTTGAACATAATAGGATTGGAGGTATGCAATGAGTTTTGTTTCTTACTCAGCAGCTTAGGCACTTACATATGTCAAAATCCAATTTCTCCTGCTTATATTTATGTATAGGTTGCATATATTTGGTAGAAGCAGTAATCAATGCACACTGCTAATTTACTCATCAATCGCATGTTGAATTTTAGTGTATTTCCTATTATTAGCGATTATTTTAAGAGAGAAAGATTGCTAGGGTTGTTTCCAAATTAAATCACTTAACTCCATGTTTCACCATTTGTTCATGGATTAAAGCAAATTTTAAGTTATGTCAATTCCAATCTGACAATATGAACATAAGCTATGAGTCTCCTAAATATGTGTTTGGTCATTTCTGATTGAGTTGTTGTTTCTTGGTTATTTTTAACAATTTATTTTTAATGAAGATATATTTTCATTTCAGCATCCAGCTGAACATTATGGTCATTGATCCATTTTTTATTTATAGTGTACAGACATTTTGGTATTATGTTGACTGGCAGATGTTGCTCCCTAAAGACAAAATATTCTTGAGTTCAATATTCCTTGTTGTCACTCATCCAATTCTACATCATTGTAAACGACATAATGGCTAGTAAGCATTGACATAATATGTACATGTATACTATATAGCTTCATGTAAAACTGGTGTTTCGAATAGTTAGAATCCATTATTATCATAAAATTTAATCAAGAAACATTATCTTCACCGTTATCTAAATGTATAATTGTTGTCTAGGTTATGAACGGTCTTGATTTAAACATTTAAGTTTTCCTTTAACGCACCAATTGTTAATTTTTCTTTAGGAATCCTATAAAAGACACCATGGTATATGTTTTGCAAATTAAGTTACTCTAAGTTGTTTCTCTCCAAGAAAGCATCCGTCTTCAATATTTAAAAATATGTATTCCTATCCTGTACCACGATCATGGAGCGGGGGTCAAATTCTCCCTGATATGAGGGAGTAGCAAGGTTCTAAATGTTAGTTGAGCAGCGTTCATCGAGTTCATTGTCGGGATGGGGACTAGTAACATTCAGAATGTCTACTCAATCTAGTTCCTCGAATTATAGCGAAGCTGTAAGTATACATGTATCCAATATAAATTGAGTGGATTTTTGCAAAGGAAATATTCCGCAAATATATTCCAAACTTTGAGCCAGAAATATATTATCTGCCATGAAAAACCAGCCAATCAAATGCTGGTTGATTGACAAAATCGGTGGGCAACCATCACACCTTTGCTTGACAGTTTCTTTATGACAGGTAGTTCACTTCTCAGCTCACCATTTGCAATATCTCTATCTAAATGTAGACATGTGTTTCATGAAAATAAAGAAAATTATGTATTAAATAATTTACTAACATCTGCGTCAAATTTAGCTGTGCTATGCAGGGTTGACTGATTTAAATCAGCTTGATTTGAATCACTGATTTAAATCGTGAGTTAAATCAAATAATATTTTTTAAATAACTGATTAAAATCAACTTTTTCAAATTAAGTTTGAATTAAATTTTTATCAGCTATTCCACACTAAATTTAATAAAAGTGTTTGCTAATCATTTAGGTACACCATTATAAACACCATTGGTTGCCTCTGGTCTTATCAACAAAGTTATAACAATACAATGATGACTTCTTTGACAGATTATTCAGTTAAATCATTTAAAAAATTTAATTGTGTTATTTTATAATCAATAATAATCATGGTTTTTTTTAATTTCAAGATGGCATTAAATTCAATACAATTAGTTACTAGACACATGCATTCAGCTTCCGCACTGCCAGCCACCTGGTTCTAACTTATATTATCAATAGACTGAGAATAACCATAATACAATCGTCACAGTGTTAATTCTCTTTGGAAGAAAAACAGGTATTTAAAATAAATCTTTTTGTGTCAAATTAAATTGTGTTAAAATTTTTATCTGTTTTCTTATCATCAGAATTATTTTAATTCAACAATACATTGCAAGCAATACAAATCCACTCGATTTCCACTTTTGTTGAGATGAAATGTAAGGAATCTGGTCGATTCACTTTCCTGCTCCATATAACTGATATATGTGCTTACATTACAGTCTTAGTTGTAAGGGAATGATGGCATGTTAACGAAGTTTGTATTTTTCAATAGGGATAACTCTGACAATTATTGATGGATACTGATGAAATGGGAACTTGACCTCTTACGACTATCAATCTAAATTCCGAATTGGTTCCAATGGGGTATTGCCTGGAAACTGCCAAATAAACTAAGTTTATATTTTCAAGGGTGATAACTCCGCCAAATATGGACGAAAAATAATGAAGCACGAGTTTGACATCCGCCTCAGTAGTATTAAGTATGGACTAAATTCGATTCGAATCAGTTTACTCTAACACAAGTTATTGTCTTGAACCTGTCAAATTAACGTTTATATTTTTCATGGCCGATAGCTCGGCCAATTATTTGACAGAACCTATCTAACCATGAACTTGACCTCCGGCTCCGTAATATTACGCCATATTCCGAATTTGGTTCAAATACATTTAGTCTATTATTTGGTTATTCTTCGGAATAAGTAGAGTTCGTATATTTCAAGGCCAACCACACTTGTAAATATTGATGAAAATTATCAAAACACAAGCCTGACCTCCGTGGTTATATTGCGAAGGTATTTTCTGAATTTGGTTCAGATCTGTTTCATCTAATGTAATTGAGGATCAAACAATTTAACAAAATTCAAGGGCGTTAACTCTGACAAATACAGATGGAACATGAAGTTACATCTATCTTATGATGTTTAAATTATATTTCGAGTTCAAGTGAGATTCGTTTTGTCGAACACATGCTATTGTACAGAAACCACTTACTCACATAGATTTGTTCCATACATACATACATACATACATACGTACAAACGTACACACACACATACATACGAACACGAACATTCCTATATCCCCTTGAAGTTCATTTTTGAGTGAATAATACAGATTTTACAACATTGTAAACAAACCGTCTGTTTGCTTCTTTTCAAAACCGCACAAGAATTAAGCCTATTTACCTTTACATATGCCTTTATTTAATCAACCCAGTACCTAGGCCTCTTCGGTTAATCAATATTTCGAAAAACCGATTTAATAGAGCAAAAATCGATTATTTATTTTAATCAGGCATAATTTAGTGTTTAGTTTTGTAATACAATTAATGCATTGGTGGATTGACTGTTACTGCATGGTAGTTGTATAAACATTTATCCCTGAGGTTCAATCCAGCATCTCCAGCATCATAATCGGAAACATTTGACTGCTACTGTTTATGGAACAATATCCACCTCTGAAAGCTATAGGCTGGTGGCCATTTTGCGAAAACATGTAAAACATGAATTACTGGTTTTTCATAGTAAATTCACAAAATTTTGATGTAAATTTTCACAAATTCTGCCCAAAGTTTTGGAACTAGTTTGACTTAGTCAAATGATTCTCAAAATATTCGACTTTTCTAATGCTGGAAAAATATGGAAACGTCATTTATATAGGTACTATGGAACTATGAAATCTATGTCATAATAAAAATAAAAATAATATTGCGATTTTGCGAAAAAGTGCAAAGTATCGACTAACTGTTTTTGTAGTAAATTCACAAATTTTTTATAAATTTTTCAAAGATTTTTGCCGCTTGTTTTAGAACTAATTTGACTTAAGGCTGTTGGTGTCTAAGGCAACCCGCAGTCAAATGATTTTCAAAATATTCAGCTTTTCCGACACTGGAAAATAGGAAAAAATCATAGATAGGGTGAGCCCTATATAATTAAAAGTTAATCTAATGATAAAATTAAATTGGCACATTTTTACTGGCTTGACAAATGAAAATCTGGGCATATGCGCCAGAATCTTAAAAGCATTATCCAATGGAAATGAGTGGGCAGTAGACTCCAAATTGACTTCATTATACTGTGCAGGGCTGTTCCTTGTGTTCAGCCAATCTGAGGACTGGTTGATATAGTTTGTTCTATTGAGCGTCTTGTGGTCATTTCATATGCCTACTTAGTTGAGGTCATTATTATTATTATTATTATTATTATTATTATTATTATTATTATTATTATTATTATTATTATTAACTTCAAGAAAGCTATCCTCTCACTCTCTCTCTCTCTCTATCTCACTCTCTCTCTCTCTCTCTCTCTCTCTCTCTCTCTCTCTCCCAACCGACCGACTGACGGTGGCCGTTTCATCTTCTTTGATAATTCCTAGCCCAGGTTTTTGTGACTTGTCACATTACACTGGTTTATACTTTTGGGAATTTGGACCTACAATTTAATCGAAAACTCGATGCGATGTTTTAAAGCAAAAATCGTGCAAGTCTACTTAGGTGCAATTAGAAAATGCTTAAAATTGTAATACAGTTATTAGCCCCACTACTTAGTTAATTAAACTTAAGTAGAAGTTGGGAAGCCTATTTAGTGAAGCCATTATTCAATACACAATTTAATAATTACATGTGCACCTGTTGCAGAAATTGGCTTTTCACAACTTGACGAACACGGCTCGCCTAAAACCATTCATAGTCAGGTTTTGTTGTATACCAACCCAACCCAACACACAGTTTCACAAATATACATAGAGAATATTATAGGTATAGAATAGGCTTGTTATCCTCATTGACTAAATTTAATAGAACCACCCATGTTGACTAAATATTATATGCTATACATTTGTTGATGTTATATCAGTTTTGCTTCTGAACTTGTAAATACAGTGGAACCAGGCTCTTCTCTTTGATGCATTGCATCAATATGTGTACTTGTAAAGTATAGATTTACACATAATATAACACTAAATAAGTGTGCCAGTGTAAAAATAGGATATAGGGATATATAGGGAAGATTAATGAAAAATAAGCGATTTAAATTCTGAAGTGACGAGCGTAAGAGCAATGTGCGCTCTCATTAAATCAACAATTGAATTGAATTGTATAGACTATGCATTTATTTGGCTGAATGATATTTACAGTATATATTATGCATACAGGGAGTCCACTAGACGCATAGCCTATGTACCGCAGACCCCCATATATAGCCATTAGTAGATACTATATAGAAGACAAAAGAACAGTATAACAGGCATTATACCATATACAGACATACTAACAAAACATTAACATTCCACCTAGTGTCTTTCAATTAGTTGATGCATTGCATAGAAGCATAGACTATTTATTTCATATGCTTTCTACTCACCACGTTGTGGATAGGGAGGGTCGGGTGGGTGTTGGGGTGGGTGGTGTTGGGGGGGGGGGGGGGGGGAGTTGTGTGTTGGGGGTGGGGGTGGGGGGGGGGGGTGGAGTCCTCCTGCTTCAGTTATTATTATTATTATTATTATTATTATTATTATTATTATTATTATTATTATTAAGCTATTTTACATGAAGCATCACAATTATTGCTATCATTAATGATTATTATGATAATCATCATCATCACTATAATTAACATTGACTAGACCTTTCAGTGGCTCAGAGAGTTTAAAAATCTGATGAGGTTCTGGAGCCCACCACCGCAAGATCCCTGTGGCGAAAGATGTCCAAGTGATTTAGGAGATATTTTTAGAGGATTTTCTGAAAGTGCAAGATGGACCTCAATATTCTTGTGAGAAGTAATGAAGCCCAACACCATAGAATCCTTTCAGTAACGTTTTGTGAAGCTAGGCCATTACTTGAGGATGAGTGGTGTTTCATTGGATTTCAAGACATTTTTAGAAATCAGATACAGGACGGGCACCAGAGAAACAACATACATCAAGATTAGCATTAGTATCATCATCAACAATATCACTACCATTACCACCGTCACTAGTATCATCATTGTTCTCAGCAACAATAATAATAACAACTGCAACAGCCACAACAACTACAACAGATATCAATACTTATTATTAATATTATCATCATCACTATCATCGACATTATAGTTAGCATCATTTGTATTACTTTTTTCTCCTAATTTCGCGACTACATGTATTAGGATGAAATGTACAGTGTTGCTATTTGGTTTTTTAATGTACATCAATACAGTGCAACTCAGAGTTAAGCTAATGTAGCTCGCCGGGTAGTGTCGGGCCGTTCTGGTGTATCACGTCGACTCGCCACGCCACAAGTGCATGACGAGTGATCACGCTGGTTAGCATCCGGTCTCAGGGTGACAGACCTTTACGAGACTGCCCTGCGGGGGAAAAACCCGGCTCCTAAGGCCGGTGGAACTCAATCGTTCCGGTGGGGCCGTGCGACCATTGTCGCGAACAGTAAACACAACCGTCTCATCCCACGAGTTTGTGTCACCAGTATGCCTATCCATAACAATTTCGTGATCTATGGACTTACAAGATTTGATTTGGTGACCTAAAAATATAGGTCTATACAATGAGTTTACCCAAACAATTAAAAATATGCTAGATAAAACTACAATAAGAGCATACGAAAATACGAGACATAGAGACAGGTAGATGAACTTCTAAACATGGGGCTCCCGGAGGTACCACACAGACCCGTAGGTCCACAGAGGTATCCCCGCAAGGGAGGCCCCCCCCCCTGTACACGAGACTGAACTATTTAAGTTATTATAAGTTATTATACCTCTAAGCTGAAAGGAAGAAGGCTATATCAGACGAAAAGTGATGTGCCTCACGCGGGCACTACTCCTAGTGCTAGTTTGGGTGAGGAGTATTATCCTGGCGTGGACCGTCGTCGCTGAATCCTTGCGAGAGGCAAGTGCCTTGCACGGGCCTCGGTTTCGGGAAGGTGTCGCCACTGCTTAAAGCGGGAGAAGAACAGTGGGCAAAAATGGGCCTGCTCTAATATCTCAATCAAAAATGTTTTTTAGAGAGAAAAGACCATACCTAGTGAGATTATGACTATATGAGTGCATACTGTTTTACGTGAAGACGGGACAGGGAATTCCCGATGGATTCCCTCGTTACCGTCTTATGTGATTCTTGGTATGCTGAATTAGTAGTTGCCGCTTTATTTATGTGGGCCTTCTGCTTTGCTTAATTCCTGTTAGTTGTTTTCAGAACAAGAATTATTTTAGGCCGCAACTGGCTGATATCTACCTAGCTATTAGACACGGCTGTCACGGAGAACAGATGCCCTAAGACATCAATACTAAAGACAGCGCTCATACATGTTACGTAGCAAGACCGCCGAACTGGATAAGAATCTGGACATCCCGCCCCGTAACCACATAAAACATTACAAGACATGGGTTACATTTCATGAAAGCATTATTAGACCATTGTTCTATCGTTATGGTGGGGGTAAGAGAGACGAATACCCACCGTAAATGTCCTTCCCGCATGGGCGGGGTAGATCTAAATATCATACCCAGACTTTTTAATCGAATTCGGTGGGGGTATGTATCTCGCCCGTCACCGGGTCCTATGGAACTAACCATTTTACCTCTCGTTAGGTTTATACACAAGTTGCCCAGTTTTGCACTGCGGTGCTGGAGGATTGTTCAGTAAATAAAATAATAATTAATACATATGTTTTCGCAGTGCTTTCCTATATTGGCTTAAAGTACTAACTACTAAGTATCCGAAGATATGTGGGGAGGTGTATGTGACACCACACCCTGGCCATCACTGCTCGGAAACCCCAATAGTTTCCCATAGTCGGATCAGCCTATGGTGCGGATAGGGACATCCAAACAATTAAGAAGCCACAAGCCTGAGTGGAGCACGAAGAGAGACAAAATCTTACTTATGAGTCTTACCGGAGTGCGGGGCTAGATTATCGCACCAAATGAAGAGAACAAGAATATATTACACAGTATGTAATGAAGATAATGTCTCCAATCGTTTTGAACCTATCCTATCGAGCTGAATAGAAAAGGTTAGTCGGTAGCATGCCGGGCTAAACAGAGTTATAGCACGGACAGCGACCTCAGTGAAAAAGTGTTGGTGGCGGGAGAAAGTGCTGCATATATAAGTGTTGCTGTATAGTGTTTCCTACGTGCACTGCAGTCCTATAGTTTCTATAAATAAGCAAAACATATGAACGGATGGCCACTGGCCATATATATACATAATCTAAACAGAACAAACAATACGGTGTCAAATGATTAAGATATATATTTTAGTAAAGGTTAACGAACCTACTATAGTGCGGTTAGCAACACATTGAGGAAAATGATAATAATTATCAACAAATACAGAAATTATAACTATCGGTCCTAATACCGTTACGGTTCCTTTTAGTCATCGGGACCGTTTTTGCGGATACAATATAATTAACAAAACCTATATAGAGAAATAATTAAACTGTGAAGTATAGTTACTTGAATACTTGGTAGTCATTCCTAAGTTAGGCTACCGTGTTACTGAAATTGAGACATAGATCCGTAGTCGACGTAAGATGATGCGCTCTCCAGAAGCTGAAAAGTTCCCGCAGGATGGTTCCCGCAAGCTGTTTTCCACAAACAAGAGTTCCGCAAGAACACTCATGGTGGGAGTGCATCGCTTAGTGCTGTAGGCCTAATAGAATGTCTAACGAGCAGTCAGTAAAAGATACGATAGCACTATGTGGTGAAGAAAGTTCCCATACACTGATGGCACGGATGGAAGGTGTAAACAACCCGTCACAAGCAGGGTGTGGGTGGGGGGGGGGTTGTCAGAGGCAAATGAAGATACAAAACAAAGCTTCACGGTGCTGGGTATGTCAACCAGCTCTGAAGACGCACCGGGCAGAGTTTACTTGCTGCGGTCGAAAGTCGAAAGAACCGACACAATGTGTGCAGCGGCGATTGAAATACCACTTTTAGGAGTGGCCGGCAGATACGGCGAGTCATCCATCAAAGAACATCCTGCCTCTACATCTGTAGACTCACATATTTAGGCCGTAAAGGCCTCACCGCAAATTTGTGTTCCGAAGATGTTGATATTCGTGAACAGTAAATAGAAAGTTCCAAATTGCTCCCGTAAGTAGGGAGTCTACAAAATTGCTTCTACTGCGGTGGGTTGGCTACTGGTAGCTACGGGAACGCGACGGAAACTGAAGTTATATGCGTAATATCTGTCGATAGTAGCTAGTACAGGTCCAACCTGTTCGGCCCCTGGATCGCTTCTCCTTTTATACTCCTCATGACGTCACAGGCGCAGGCTCCATCCAATCATCGTTCGAGCAACAGCCAATCAGCGCGCAGCTAATACTAGCGCAGTCGAACGTTCTAGAACATTCTAGAAGTTCTGCGTCCACGTGGTTATGACGTCACGGGAATATTTTGAAGATAACCATGAAGAGTTTTCCTTGGATAACTCCGCCATTTCTCCACCGATTTTGAAATGGTTTACAGATTTAGAAAGCCCGTTGAATTCTGGTTTTGATTATGCTAGATGTAACGGGAACAGACAATCAATAAGGATTACAGGGTACCATCTCGGTACACTAAAAGCGCCATCCTATCTAGGTCGTAACTACGTGCTCCATATAAACAGCGTCTTGGTGCCCGCACGCACATCATGCGCTTTAACGAACTTAGTCGTTTTTCGACACGCTATCTCTCCCATAGGCCTATATACGCTTATAGCTCTACCCAGAGGGCCGTGTTCAGGAAACGAATCCAGGACGGGCGGCGCGTACCCAGCTTAGCTGGTACGCCCGGTATCCGACCGGTCGATCCGAACTACGCTAACAAGTTCTCCAAACAAGGTAAACCGTCTCGCTGAATATTTTGAACTGTGTTGTTGAGTATTCCCCACACAATTGGACTGGAAGATAGACTTGCCTTAAAGGTAAATGTAATAAACATGGCGCAAAAGAGTACTGCAAATTACAACAAATAAAATTATATATTTCCCACTGTCAGACTTGGCTAGATATTTCCCAGATAACCCAGCATACTGGGCCGATGCTGGGCCGACACCGTGCCGATACTGTCAGCATCAGCCCCGTATCAGCCCAGCACCGGCCCAGTAAGCTGCGTTATCAGGGTTGTTTGTAATATGTCATTGCTTTGTCGCCATAATTCTACTGACAGAGATTAAATCTGTTGCAATTTTGCCGTGGTAATGTCTTAGATAGAGGGAACTAATCTTGGCTTGTCTTGTCTTGAGTAGATCCCGTCTCTCAGAACTAGTTTCCTTTAGACGAACCTCCTTGCTGAGTAGTTTGCACATTTATTATTATGTAGAACGCGTACTTGAGTAAATTAAAGTTAATTTAATACAATCACTGCCTACACAATTTCTTGGGGTGGTAGTAGTAGTAGTAGTAGTAGTAGCAGCAGCAGCAGCAGCAGCAGCAGCAGCAGCAGTAGTAGTAGTAGCAGCCATAGGTATCTCTGCTGCTAAAGCTGCTGCTGCTGCTGCTGCTGCTACTACTACTACTACTACTACTACTACTACTACTACTACTACTACTACTACTACTAGTACTACTACTACTACTACTACTACTACTACTACTACTACTACTACTACTACTACTACTACTACTACTACTACAGCTGCTGCTGCTGCTGCTGCTGCTGCTGCTGCTGCTGCTGCTGCTGCTGCTGCCGCTGCTACGTAAAATGGCATGCGTATATGTCATTGTGGTTTGCCGCATGCCAGACGCATTCAGTGCGTTAATTTTCCCCTGTGCAGTGGATGAGCACCTTTACATTTGGTTCCGCCCCCATGGGTGGGGGATGGGGTCAAAAGGTCATGAAATTGATTGTAACGCAACTCCTCTGACACTGTTTGACAGAATCCAATCAAATTAAGTATGTCAGTTACCCATATCAATGTGGAGTTAATGAGCACATTTACATTTGGCCCCACCCCACGGGTGTATGGGATGGGGGCGGGGGGGGGGGGGGGGCAGTCAAAAGGTCATGAAATTGATTGTAATGCAACTCCTCTGACACTATTCGACGAAATTCAACCAAACTTGGTATGTGAATTACCCATATGATTGCAAAATGACATTTACATTTGGCTCCGCCGGCGAGGTGTGGGGTCTGTTAAAAGTTCAAGGCGCTGAACGTGGGGATTTGTGATGACGCGTCATCGACCGATCAATCCAGTTATCCCCACGCTTTTCGAAGAAAAAGTCGGGATTCTGTGATGCGACCTGTGTGTGTGTGTGCGTGCGTGTCGACCGTCTGTGCGCTTATTCATTTTAAAGCATCTCCTTCTAGACCGTTTAAGATAGAAACTTGAAACGTTGGTGATGATTATACCCATGGGCAAGGAAGTGCATGGCACTTTTGGAATTTTGTTCTGCCCCCCCCCCACCCCCCAACCCCACCCGGGTTGGGCCCAGGGGGTAAAAACGTCAAAATTAGCTAGTAATTATCGATTGTAATGCAATTCCTCCTAGACCATTTCAAATAGAAACTTAAAACTTTGGGGATGATTGCACATCTGGGCCGGGATGTCCATGACACTTTTGAAATCTTGGCGTGACCCTCAGGGACAGGACCCTTGGGGTGGGGAAAACTTTTCCAAAGGTTGTCATGCTGCATATCATTTCCAAGCCAATGATTAGTAGTCTACAGGACAAGGAACTATTTTGATCTTGGCTCAAACTGAAGTTAGGGGGGGGGGGGGGGCGGGATCAAAATGTCAAAATTGGCCAGTAATTATCGATTGTAATGCAACTCCGCCTAGACCATTTCAGATAGAAACTTGAAACTTTGGGTATGATTACACCCAGGGGTGTGCATGACACTTTTGAAATTTTGTTATGATCCCCAGGGGTGGGGCTCAGGGGTGGGGATTGTGAGTCAAAAATTAAATCTATCCAAAGGTGGTCATGTCGCATTTGATTTTGAAACCCATTACCCATTGAAACTACATTTCAAGGAATTTATTGTGCTTTGGGTCAAAGTGAGGGTAAAGCTCGAAGTGGTGAACGGTTGGGGATTTGCGAGGGCATGCCATCGACTGCACATTTTAGTTCCTAATTAAACATTGTCTTGTAACCCGCAATCAAATGTGTAATTAACATACCAAATTTGGTTGAATTCCACCAACTTTGACTTTCTGCGCCCCCCCCCCCCCCCTCCACCCAGCCCCACCATGTGATTGGAGCCTAATGTAAACGTCATCTCAATATTATGGGTAACTCACTTAACAAATTTGACTGAATTCAACCAATAGGTTTCAGATGAGATAGACAGATGGATGGACAGACAGACTGACTGACTGACCGATGCAATAACCCCTCCTAGTTTTTAAAAACACATGAGGACGAGCTCCAGTTGCGATTTTGGCATCTTTGTCAGGAATGTAAAAAAATTGACAGACAGAGACAGGCAGACTTATACTAATCGCGAGTCAAGATTGTTTCATATTTTTCTGGATGTATTTTGGATTACACATCAGGTTATGGAATCCTAATGTATGGTCACACCCTTTCATGCGTTAAAGTGGTAGCCAAATCAGACCACTAGTTTCCGATCGAGATATCCACAGATTCAGAATTTGATCCTATCGTAATCCAGGTTCTTTTATACGGATCCTGGACAATACTGGAAATCCTCTTTGACGGCAAGTTTCTTCATGTTAAAATTTGAGCCAAATTGGATCAGCAGTTTTTGAGATAGTCGCAGCTAAAACGTATATGAGAAAACAAAGCCTGGGATATAGAAATGCATGGATTGTGATTTATTTACAGTCATGTGAATGTGATAGGACTTATTACTAATGAACACATACAATAACACAAAAACACCAACAAACATCATTTAGAAATCCTAGAAGAAAGAACATCCTTTTGATTAAATTATTTAAATATATTGTCCACTTCTTCTGAGCTGTCAGTCATTTATCATTTGTTATTGACGATGTGGATGTAAGCATATTGAAGTATAGTACCATATATATAGTTCCTTGAAGAATGCCAGACACACTGTAAAATTGAATAAAAAGGCAACAGATTCAGGAACGTATCATATATAATAAAGTATATAGTACACACCTCCCTCCTCCCACCCCCTCCCCCCCCCCCTCTCACAGACAATTTAACCCTTTGGTGGTCAAGCCGGAAAAAGCAGGCCTCTAGATCTATCTTGTGAATGTTGGTTTACAGACAAAGAGACCATTTTTTAAAGATTTAACAATGAAAGGAGTGGCATGATAACATCAAGTCAGTGATTCCGGTGGTAAACTTTAAAAGTTAATCTTGGCCTGCAAATGAACAGTTACCAAACAAGATTTTAGATGTTCTTTAGACCAATTTTGCCTATTAACTCTTTAATAACTACATTTGGTCAAGAATATTGACATATCTGCTTATTGAATGTCCATTTGCAGGCCAAGAGAAGTCTATTTTTTTTAATGGACCACTGGCATGTCTGGCTCGGTAATCGAGTCGGTCATTCCAGTGATAAATTTTCAAAACTAAAGGATATTTCTCAATACAGCACCTACTTTCTGTCAAAACTTTGTTAAAAACAGCATGCATTCAAGAGACTAAAGTAGCTAAACACTCAGAGCAGCAACTACAGACAGGCCATAAGCTAGTGCTCATGGAGCTAAAACAGGCGACATACCGGGGCTTAGGCTTCGTAATCGGACCAAGGGTCCTGGATCATATCATTAGTTTTGGATACATCAGTGATCACATTGTATTCATCGACCTGGCTATACCTACGCGAAAACACACCACCACTAAGTGTCGAATTGTCAATGCATACGGCCCAACTACCGAAAGAGCCAAAGAGAATCCAGCAATATTAGATTCGTTTTATGCAGAGCTGAGCTCCGCCATTACAATCCCAGCTAGATGGCAACTGTTCGTGTGTGGAGATTTCAACTCCAATCTGGGTAAACTCGGAATTGCGGACAAAAGTTCAGGACTTGGCTTATGCATGGGATCTTATGGAGAGGGCACACGCAACAACAATAGAGATGCACTGGTGGCATTCCTCAGATCCAATGGACTATTTGTCACAAATACGGCTTTCAAACACCCATGCCATCACCGGACAACTTGGACTGGACACATTACTGATCGCAAAGTCCCAAAAGGTTCTAAGGCTACAATAGCTGTTTTCAACCAAATAGATTTCGTACTATGCAAGACAGAAGCAAAATCCTTACTCCGGAACGCTCGTTCATATGGCGGAACAGACATCAATTCTGACCATAAGTTAGTCATTACATGCCTTCAGATGAACGATCTCTACCTAATATATAAACACCATCCCAAGCAAGAGGGTAGAGTCACCTACAGCCTACCCAAGCTCATCAGTGACACTGACACTCAAATGTCATACAAAAAAGCCCTCAGGGGGCAGTTTATAACCAACATCGATGTCAGCTCTGATCCAAATGAAACCCTAACCAAAATACTGAAATCTATGGAATCATCCGCTACCAGAACCATAGGTGTTCTTAAAAACCACCAAACTAGGTATACTGACGACCCTCTAGTAGTAAAACTGTCAGCAGAGTAGAAAGCATTATGGCTGCGCATCTATTAAAGTGGCCAAAGTGAAGACCGCCCAAACTACAATATATTTCTAATATATATATATATATATATATATATATATATATATATATATATATATATATATATATATATATATATATATATATATATATATATATATATATATATATATATATATATATATATATATATATATATATATATATATATATATATATAATATAATATATTATTCTGCGCCACATTAGTGAATGCTTTAACGATCTTGCTATTAAATAGGCAGACTCCCTAGCAGATGAAATCACTGTGACAGATGACTGTCACAAAATGTTTCGGGCAGCCCGAGCCCTGAAAGTTACTGACTACACACCACCACTCACTGTACACAACTCTGAAGGACACTTTCTTGGGACTGACCAGGGAAAAGCCGAGACGATCCGAGAATGGTTCAAGGAACAGTTCACTGTCAACGATGATGAGCACTTGCACCCGTTCTCAGGAGACACCAGGCCATTACTAACACCAATTAAAACAGCAGAAGTTAAAAAGGCATTTAAAGCCCTGAAAAATGGACGTGCATCTGGACCTGATGGCATGAGCAATGCTATATTCAAATATGGAAGTAACATTATCTCAAAACCGATCATGCACCTAATCAAGTCAGCTTTTATGCACCACCTTCCCATCGACGCTGTAGGCCAAGGCACCCTTATCGCGCTACCCAAACCCAAGAAGCCACCTGGCCCCCAGCCAATCTGCGGCCCATTGTACTCCATAACAGCATATGGAATATCCTATCCAATGTTACTCTATTCCGCATCTGAGACAAGATCGATGACTTCACCGGATCATGTCAAAGTGGCTTCAAACATGGACGCAGCTGCGCAGACATTGTATGGGCTCAACTCATGCTTGTGTCGGTAGCCATGTCCAAACACTGGGACTTCCACAAAATGGGCCTTGACATGTCACGAGCCTTCGACACAATTAAACGCTCAAAGCTCCTAGATGTACTATGCCAGGCCAGTTGCAATGAAGATGAGCTAGTGAGACTACTGCTTGCAGACACCAAGCTGTGAGTACGAGTCAAGTCAGTGAAGTATGTAGAGTTTGGGACATTAATCGGCTCCCCACAGGGAGATGGTCTATCTCCGGTGCTTTTCACCTGCTACCTTGCTGCCACATTGAAATCTGTGCGCGAAAGTTCCACAAGACCAAAACCCCCAGCGTCTGTACTGGGCATGCAGCTAGAGATGGAATATGCCGACGACGTGGACTTCATAGATGAGGAATAGAAACCCCTTGCGACTTTCCATCTAAATGGCAACCCTTCTCAATATCACAAAAGAGGAGAAACATCTCGCATTACACAGGATTCAGCATGCATAAGTAAGCAAACTATCAACTGCAGAATAAAATCAGCAAGACAAGCTGCTTACTCGTTAATGTCCCAAATGTGGTTAGATGTTGCCTGGTTCAATCCATTTAGTCCGTACATCCCTGCTCCCATTAACGAGTAAGCTACTTGTCTTGCTGATTTTATTCTGCAGTTGATAGTTTGCTTGTTTGTGCATGCTGAATCCCGTGCAATGCCCAGATGTTTCGCCTCTTTTGTGATATTGAGAAGGTTGCTATTTAGGTGGAAAGTCGCTGTATTCGCATTTTGATCACCATAGTAGTGTTTTTTGTTTCGCTAAATAGGTACCTCTCATTTGCAGCATCTAGCTGGGCCTCATTTATAAGATGGTGCATGTCATGGTGGGTACTTGGTAGCTAGCGCCAAGTCATCCGCATACATCATGGCACCTGTTGGAATTGTGCCAATGAGAAAGGTGACCAGTGGGATTCCATCTTGTTGACCAGGCTATTGCTCCTACTTTTAAAGAGGTCCATAGAAGGTTCACCACCTTGCCTGATCCCTTGACCTTCAGTAATGGTTCTGGAGAGATTTCCATTCCATTTGATGCTGGAGCTAATATCAGTATACATACTGTTGATGATACTTCACAGCTTCCCATGTATACCTTGACTACTGTATATCGCATTCAGGAGACTACGGTGATTTGTCACATCGAATACCTTACTTTCATCCATAAAAGTAATGTATTGCTGGCTTTTGGTGTCAGCATTTGTGAATGAACATTTCTCTGTAAAGCCAAACTGTAATTTGCTCTTGTATTGGTTTAGTACTGGTCTAATACGCCTGGAGATTTCTTTCTCAATGACGTTTCCCAAGGACAGAATCAACGGTAGTTCATATGTAGCTGTCCAAAAGATGGGAAGATTTTCCTTTCTTATGTATTGGGGAGATCAGACTTGTTTTCAACATATCCGGGATCTTGCCAGTAGTGAGTACACTGTTTGTGATCATATGTAGAATGAGTAGGACTCTGTGCGCTGCATGTTGAATATGTTCGGCAGATGCTCCGAATATATCTGGTGCTTTGCCTTGCCTAAGACAGATAACGTGTCTTGCAGTCTCTTCAATATTTATCACTGGTAAGGTCTTTTCTTTGAGACACGATAAGGCCCATCAGAAAGCTTATCAGCTCTAATGAAGTTTTCATGTTATGGTCGAATGTCGGGTCATCCTTTGGAGTTACGAGCTGTTCAAAGTAAAGCGCCAATAACTCATGTTCATCTTGCGCTTGCTCACTAAAGATGATACATGGGTCTTCATTGTCTTTATCACTGCTTAGTTTTCTTATTGCTTCGAACAGAGCTCATTTTTGTACTGTGCGGAGAGTTTCCTTCATTAGCTGATAATTGCTGCTGTGCCTTCATCAGAGCTATCTTGACTGCCTTTCTGTTATCAAAGGCAACTGTCTTAGGACCGTCATCTATACATGTTTGTGGAAGGTTAAATTTGTCATCGAAATGGATCCCAAGATCCTTTTCACATGCTGTCACTTCCGGTTGAGCCACTTGCCCTCCAGATTCAGACATTGCATATGTATAATCAGGGTGGGCTGTACCAATCCTCATTACTTTGCATTTCTGTGGCTGGAATTTCAGTAGCCAGTGTTCTGACCATAGCTGGAGATCGTCCTTTATTTTAAGATAAGATAAGATTGATTTGCAGAATCCAGGCTAAAAAGCCTCTATGTTCCTTTTTGTGCTAGGCTGTTATAGAGTTAGACGGCTTTGATAGTTAAATTTTATTTCTTGATTTGCCAAGTATTTGTCCAATCGGTTCTTGAACTTGTTTAAATTTCCAGATGTTACAATGTGATCAGATAGTGAATTCCAGGCATCGATTATTCTATTGGTAAAGTAACGTCTTCTGAAATCATATGAAAACGATGTATCTTTAGTTTATATGCGTGTCCTCTTGCTATTGAATTGCTTAATGTGAAAAGATGTTTTGTTAGTTGCGTGTTGTAATAACCGTGTATGATTTTTTATATTTCAATCGTATCCCCCCACCCCAACACCACCTCCCCAGCCACCCCACCACCCAGCCCCACCACCCCCGGTGTCGTCTATATTTTAGAGTTGGGAGATTTAGTCTTTTTAGCCTGTTAGTGTAGCTCAGTTCCTTCAATGATGGAAGCTGTCTTGTTGCCCTCCTTTGAACATTTTCGATAGTATTGATATCTTTTTCTTTTTATGGGCACCAGACACTGTTAGCGTATTAAATGTGAGTGTGTACAATGCTTTCTACATCAGGGTGAAATCGTCATTATTGAGGTATGTGTAGGTTCTGCAAATTATTTCCATTGTCCTGTTGGCTCTATTTACCTGTTCCTGTATGCATTTACGAAAATTAACTTGTCTGTCTATATATATGCCTAGATCCTTTTCAAACTCAGCAGATTCAAGTGGCATTGGGAGACCGTCCTCTCCACGTAGGTGATAGGATCTGTTTTCAACAATTTGTTTGCTTTTTATTTCCAGAACATTTGTTTGGATGGAATTTTAGTAGCCATATAGAAGCCCAGTTGATCATAGCATCAAGATCATGTATTATTTTCTATTCTGTCTTGAATTTCTTAATAAATCTCTGTGTCATCTGCGAATAAGTAGATTTCAGAACTGACATTATCCGGTAGGACATTTATATAAATAACAAACAGGATAGGGCCTATCACACTACCTTGTGGTACCCCACTTGATATATCTTGCCAGGCAGAAAATTTGTTATTAATCCAGACTCTCTGTTTAAGATTTTTTAAGAATTCCCTTATCCATTGGCACATTGTATCACTAAATCTATATGCCTTCAATTTGATCATAAGTCGTTCGTGTGGGATCCTATCGAATGCATTCATCAGGTCTATAAATACTACGTTTATTTCACTATTATTGTCCAATATTTTTGTCTAATGGTCTAAAACATTTAATAATAAGTGAGATCATGGGTACGAGTGCGCATGTCTGTAAGTAGAGCTATCGAGATAAACAGTGCTGTATGCAAAAACCATTTGCTGGCATTTCCATCGTGTTGAGAGAGAGAGAGAGAGAGAGAGAGAGAGAGAGAGAGAGATAGAGAGAGAGAGTGAGTGAGGGAGGGAGGGAGGGAGGGAGGGAGGGAGGGAGGAAGGGAGATAGAGTGAAGTAGGAGATAGAGAGGGGGTAAGAGAAAGCAAATGGAGAGAGAAAGCAACGGGAGGGAGGTAGGGTAGGAGAGAGGAAGATAGGGAGAGAGAGAGAGAGAGGGGGAGGGAGAGGGAGGGAGAAGGGAGTGAGGGAGGAGGTGGCGGGGGATGGAGGAGAGAGAGAGAGAGGGTGGGAGGGAGGTACAGAGAAAGAGGGGAGAGGGAAGGGGAGGAAGGGAGGGAGTGGGAATGAGTGAGTATGGGATGGTGGGATGGAGAGGGAGGGGAGGGAGAGTGAAAAAGGAGAGGGAGGGAGAGAGAGAGTGAGAGAGAGAGAGGGAGAGAAAGAGAGAGGGAGAGAGCGAGAACTTGTTTTACCGTAATTCCGGGGACATTTTCACGTCTAGGCCCTACACTATGGGGACATGCTTGGATTGTGGGGACAATGCCCTGTCCCCACAATTACAGTAGCTCAAACAATCGGGATAAGCGTGAAACGTCCAAAAATGTATTTAGAATCTGTGACCCCAAAATTCATGTTTTTCCATTTTTCTACGTTTTTTCATTTCTCTCACCTTCTCTCACATTGAAATGTCCCCACAAAATTATCTCACACTCTCATGTAAGAAAAATATTGCACGAGGCATACGAACACGTGATATGATAAACACTCACGTGCACAGACTAGGTGGCGGTGTACTCTCCCATCCACATGCTGCTGCTTCTGCATGAACTGCCAATCAGAGAGTATGTCCCCACAGTGTTTCTCACATTTGTGCGGACTCTCTCACTAGGTCCCCGCTCTGTGTGAGGACCGTCCACACAGTGTTCTCTCACTTTTTTTAGTTGATGGTAATAATCGCTATCCCTCTTAGAAGTAGTTTTTATTTTGCCAACACACACACAGAAACACGAAGGAAATTAAAATAAAAAAATGCGAGAAAAAAGTGATGTGGTGGGGTGGGGTGGGGTGGAGGGAGGTGTACGAATGGGAAGGGAGTACAGATGGGAGGTGTGATATTAGAATTGTTGCATCGTGTACATTTAATGATGGTTTTGCCATATTTAGCTTTATATTTTCAACTCTGTGCCTGATGCAAGGCTTGTCTTCGTGAATATTAAAACTATACCTGGCCGTATTTAATAATCATTAATCTCATTACTGACCCATGCACCCGTTAATAGATGGAAGTCCAGTGTGTCTAGTTCAAGACATAGATATATAGAAGTGAGCTCCTGAATATTTTGAAACTAAGTTGACTTGACTTGAACATATTCTGATCTCGCTTATTGCAGTGTTGTTGACCTCCCGGAAATAAAACCAAATTGTTTACTAGTGAGTAGATCATTTGACGTTATCAGCAGTAGTAGTAAGTCAACAGTTCTTCAAAACAAGAAAAGAATCATATGTTATATAGATAGTGGAACAAATTTTCTGTTGAATACTATAAACATATTTATTTAGACAGCACTGTCTTAGGATCCAGTTATGCACGAGTATAAACAGCATTTTTTGCCTTGTTATGTAGACAAGTCGGGCCACTTTTGAGCTGCATTGCATGAATTAGATAGTACTAGTATGTGTTAATCAAGAAGGTTGTTTTTTATTGTTTCCTGGTTCTTTTGTTCCATAACATAGTGGCTGCAAATGATATTCAGTGTTTCCCAATGTCTATCCGTGTGTATTGTCCATGTAGCCCTAGTTTCTGTCTGTTTCTAGTGTTATGTTGGTGGATGTTAATATATTGTTTATAAAGAAGGGGGCTATAGATTTGTGTAAAGTCTGGTGGTGGAAGTCCTTGACAATAGTTAGCATTTGACATTTTCCTATGTCGGAGAGTTTAAGTAATTTTTCTACTTTGAACGTGTTTTGGCCCTCTGCTGGCCGAGAAAATAGTTTGATGCTCTTTTTCTGGAGACTTTGAATTTGGTGTATACCGATTTCGGCCCCGATACATTTTCGGCCCCTTAGTAATCGATGGCGTCCTCGGTCATGTATATCTCGGCTCCCCCGTACTGTTACCACTATATTGCTATTTATTATTACTACTAATATTATTCTACTCCTAAATAGTTGTTGTTTTATATATTTTATCTAAGTTTCTATAATCTTTTTCAGATTGTATTGGCAAGACGATGGCTGTGGCTAACGAATCAAAACTTTTCAATATTCAATTGGTGGAAAATGATGACATTCAATGCATCATCGGTTTACAGGGGTTCACTTGAACATTTTAAAATTAATTAAACAGGTTTCTGCTCATTAAATGTTGGTTAGATTAGCTCTCACATTGACAGAAACCTTTTATTTCAAAGCTGTTACTGTTGCAGTTGTACTTTGTACCCCGTCATTGTTCTATATGACGAGGTGGGGGAAAATGTTCAAGATATGAATTGTGGGTCGTCTTGAGCCGATGGATCATTAATTGTCATTGTGAGGATATTGGACAATTATTGCAGTGTAGTAATGTGCACACTAGGGCCGTAGCTACAATAAGATATTCCGGGAGATATTTTGAAACTTGTCTAGATTCAGTCCGATTGATATTTTGTAACTCAATTGACTGATTTCTGTTTTGAGACTGGTTGGGATAACATGTATGATAATAATTCCATCAGAATTTTCCAAGGAATATTTTGAGACTTAACCATTTCGTGCTGAAGGTTGGCCTCTGTAATGGATGGTTGAGTCCGGGATGGTCTTGCTAAGATATTTTGAACATTATCTGATCATACTGAAATGTAGAGTTCAGTCGGATTGTATTTTATTTTAATTGTTTCTACATAAAATAATTATTTGTAGAAAATATTGAAAGTAGTCTAACACATAAATTCTATACACAGTTGCAGAGTGGTCGGTGAGGAGCCAGTGATGTCATGGTCAGGATGTGTTTGAACGACGAGTAGATATAAATCCCCAGTTGCGGGGTAAACCAGATTTTGGATACAAAGTTGATTAATATTTGCAGAATTATTTGAAATAAATTCCTGTTAGTCAGTTGGTATTTACATCATCATTCAATTAGTTGAATTATGACGTCAAAGTTAATTGATATACCAATTAGCTTAATTGAATGGATAAATTCTGCAGATATTTTCTTTAACCATTCTCTGGTAATCCATATATTCAGATATGGAGACATAAGGCATGATTCCTATATAAGAACGGAATAGGAAATTGAGGTCAATATGGTCATGAAATAATGCTAGAAAATTAATTCAATAAGATTAATTTTGTCTTTCTGTCCTTTCAATCAGTCTCTTTTCCACTCACTCACTCACTCACTCACTCACTCACTCACTCACTCACTCACTCACTCACTCACTCACTCACTCACTCACTTTCACACTGCATGTTGCTCACTGCACTCGCCCAACTCACTCACTCACTCACTCACTCACTCACTCACTCACTCACTTAATTCAGTCATTCACTCACTTAATTCAGTCACTCACTCAGTCATTCACTTTCACACTGCAAGTTACTCACTGCACTCACTCAACTCACTCACCGCATTCACTCATTCACTCACTCACTGCAGTCACTCACACTTTAATGATTGTTGGAAATCAATAGGAATCAATATAAGATTATACCTGTAGTTATGATGGCTTATAATGGCATACAGATGTTGTTCTTGTGGAGATGTTGCCGGAAGAAAGTACTGTTTCAGCAGTAATTTTTCTCGGCAAGAGCATCCTCAAGCACCACATCATTTAACTAGTATACTTGTTGTACAACTGGGGAGGATTTTCTCACTTGATAATGGAAGAAAAGACATTGATTTGTGATAAAATTTAGTGTTTTTGTTTTTCTTTTTCATTCATATTTTTTTTATGAATCAGGGTGTTGGTTTAGGGGTAGAAATTTCACCCAAGCATTAACGGACTAGATGATATAGGGCATATCATGATTTCCAGATAGCCATCATTCCTCATGGTCGTCAGGGTTCAGGTCTCTGATTGGTGACATTCCACATCAGGACACTTATCCGGGGACAACAGGGTTGCCAATGAAATTGAACGTGTAGTAATGCTGAAATTGGGATGATGTTCGGTTCATGTTAAGGAGATGGGGTTGTTGTTTGGCCTGTATGAACTTTCACTATGGGAATAAAATTTAGAGAGAATTTAGAATTTTGATAGTTCAGAAAATCATTTTGCCACTGTGATATATATATATATATATATATATATATATATATATATATATATATATATATATATATATATATATATATATATATATATATATATTTATATATATATATATATAATATATATATATATATATATATATATATATATATATATATATATATATATATATATATATATATATATATATATATATATATATATATATATATATATATATATATGATGCAATTCTTTATTTATTTGCTGAGTGTAAACCGCATGTCACTGTTTAATTATTCATTACATTTTTTTTTTAAATAAATTGAAAGAAATTTGTTTGTCTTTTGTAGTCAACCTAATTACTTCTTCCTCGTCTCGTTGACACCAGATTTCCAAAGAATCTGTGACAAGTTTCCGACCCTTTAGTTAGAATCTAGGACCTCGTTCAAAATTATCCCTTATTCCAAACCAGGTAGAATTAGGTGTTTCCCTTAGACGTTACAATCAATTTGTCAATCAAGTATTTGTCATAAGATGCCATAATCATTTGAACTTTAGAATCGCTTCAATTTGACAGGCTTAAGACATCACAATCAACTGATAAATGTAATCATCACTCCTTTATCTCGGACAACTCTAAATTGACAGGGTTTTTTTAGACCGCACCTTATCTGATTTATTCAGATTAGGTAACTAAAATTTTCCATTTCATAGTGTGGTTCTCCACACACTTACATAATAGGTTACGATGTCACATATATACATGTTGAATGCTGAAAATCTTAATTCTTATCAAATTGTATAAGGCGTAGATTATGGCAATTAATTTGATTTCTTTTAAAATCTTGTGTTATTTAATTCTTTCCGAATTGTATTAGACCGAGATTAGGCCAATTAATTTGTTTTCTGTTAAAATCTTGTGTTCTTAGACTTATTTAGAAGATTTATATTTGCTGAAATTTAGAAAACTATATTTGCTGAAATTTTCATGAAATTATTTTAAAGATATACTGAACACATAAATTTAAACCGCAAGTTAGAGGAATTATGTACTATTCAATAAAAAATAATTTAGAAAATTTGCAAGTTTGAGTTGAGTTGATTTCATAGAATTTCTGTAAAGATCGCCCGTTTATTGAATGTTAGAGAATGCTACTACTAATTTGATGGTTTATTTAGAAACAAGTTTTAAATTTGAAAATTTGCAACAAAATTTTAATCTATCAAGTTTGCGTCTGTAAGAGTCGAAAGCTTATTACATACTGATATGCTATTGGAATCTGATGTACGATATTCTTGGGCACGTGCATTCTGATTTGCTGAAATTGTTTCTGATAGCTGATTGGGTCGAGCAATAGTCATTGTGCTTTGCTCCGTGTTCATGTGTGTATTCATGCCATTGTAATGGCTAACTGCAATTAAAGCTACATGTTAGTTAAACCTTTCCATCCGTACGAACAACGATGTGGAAGGCTGGCACTACCGCCTTAACCATCATAGCAAGAAAGGTACATTTGACCAGAAATACGCATGCACGCGGGCATTATTATTATTATTATTATTTTTATTATTATTATTATTATTATTATTATTATTATTATTATTATTATTATAGATATTCGCGTATTATGATTGATAAAATTATATGTAAATGGAATTAATTCTACAGGACAACTCCCGTTCTACCTGCTCTGCAACCTGCTGCACACAGAGGCTAAGCTGGTAACTATTGCAATTGTACTGGTCCAGCGCGAAGATCTAACTCGTCGGCAGCGTCCTGGTGCTAAGGACGTGAACCAGAAATTGATGACACTGTGGGATGAATATGATGCCAACGTGAGAACGGCAAGGGGCCTACTGGCGGCTGGCAGTCATCTCATCTGTCCAAGACCAGAGATGGAGATGGATGTTGATGACGACGAAGAGGAGTATGCCAAATGGGTTGAATGTTATTACTAATCATGTTGTCTTTTTCAGGTCTTACTAACGCTGGTACTATTAATATGCACCCTTCACATCTTTACCTTATTATAAACTATTAACTATAGTAACGCTTTAACACTCAAATGTTCCAAAAATGTTCAATTTAATTAATAGAAAAATTCCATTTGCAGAACAAGGGAATAGTATTTTTTGAAAATTTACAATTGAAATTACTGGTTCTGTTATCGAGCCAGTCATGGTAGTGATAAATTGTCAAAAATAGTCTTCCTTTGGTCTGAAATTAACTCTAGAAGAAGATGCTTTTGATCGGCTTTTCAAAAGTTCCAAAGTGTTATTACTGGCGCTGACTATATATAGTCGTATATCCACAGCCGCATGTAATTTAATCATGTGGGTTGGGGTTTTTTCAGGTGAACCACTTCCCTGATAATGCAGCTTACTGGGCCGCTATGTGATAAAGTATCGGCATGGTATCGGTATGGAATCGGCCCGGCATGGGCCCAATAAGCTGCATTATCTGAGTTACTAGTCCGTCACGTTGTACGAATTGAAATTCGTACTTAATATTCGTATTTAATAAACATGTTGTTGATAATTTTGAAACTAATTTGACTGGGAGCTGTTGCTGCCATAGGCAAAATATTCAATCACTTACCTGTATAGCTTTCTGAAAATTGTATTTCAGAGAGTGTATGGATAATGAACAATGGTGAATATTGTGAAATTAATTTGACTAGGCGCTGTTGCTTCCAGAGACAGCAACAGCATGCCCAGTAAAATTTGTTATCAAAAATATTCAACAGCTTACCTGTATAGTTACCCTGAGTTACCTTGAATAATAATAATAATAATAATAATAATAATAATAATAATAATAATAATAATAATAATTATGATGTTGACTTATAAGCGTAATACTGATTATGTGAGCGTAATACTGATTTAATAATGAGTAAGTTTATTAATACTTGGACTAATTTTGAAGCATGATGATTTGTAAGCTGCAAGCATGCATAATAATAATTTTAATATTCGCTGTAATCACTGCATGCACAAGCACTTGTTTATACTAACCTGGCTCTTAATAGGCTGACCTTCGCACGGTGAGAGTCGTGAGTAGTCTATATGTATACATTATATATATATATATATATATATATATATATATATATATATATATATATATATATATATATATATATATATATATATATATATATATATATATATATATATATATATATATATATATGTATGCATATCAGATGAAACCAACTAGCCTAAACTTGCTAACTAAACATGCATGGTAATAGTAATTATGGTCATAGCCATGAATATGGGCATATTGCAGCATCTTCTGAAAACAGAACAACAAATATAAAATTATTGGTTACAACATATTAATAGCATCACCGCATTGATGCCTATATAGTTAATACAATTTCTTATATATATCAGGGCCGGCGTCTACATAATCGGGGCCGGAAATGAATCAGGGCCGACATCTACATATTAGATATTAGAGTAGGATCAAAGACAAGATTGAGAGAAGTCAATGTTCATCTCAGAGAGGATTTACAGCAGGGGTGTCTCCCATGCATGCTTCGCTCCTGGTGGAAGAGTTTTACAGAGAGTCGCATGATAATAACAATTCAGCGCATCTGATCCTTCTGGATGCAAAGGCAGCCTTCGATGTGGTCGACCATAACCATCTTCTCCGGAGATTATTTCATGTAGGCGTGGATGATAAACACTGGAAGCTCATACAAAGTATCCATTTAGGAGCCACATCACAGATCAAATGGAAGGGCGTACAGTCAGCCCCCATTGAGATACACCAAGGAGTCAGGCAAGGTGGCATACTTAGCACAGACCTGTATAAACTGTATATCGATCCATTACTTCACAGGTTAGGAGCAACCAACATGGGAGCACGTATTGGAAACACCTTATGTAACAATAGTGCATGTGCGGATGACATCTCTCTGATGAGTATTACAAGTGTCGATGTGCAGAATCTTACGAATATTGCAGTTGACTTTGCCAACAGGGAGCGATACCAGCTTCAGCCAACAAAAAGTGTGTCAATTGCGATCTGCCCTTCCAGTAAACACAAGTCCGGAGAAGCATTCTTCTTAGGAGATCAACAAATGCCAAGCGAAACTTCCAACGTTCATTTGGGAGTAACCAGAGCTTCCTCACTAAGAAAGAATACAGCTGAGAATGTAGATAAAAACATAAAGAAGGCTCGACGTACAGCCTATAGTCTTTTTTCCTCTGGATTTCATGGCCATAACGGCCTAGACCCAGTGACAATTATCCATCTCTTTAAGATCTATATAGCACCAGTTTTAACTTACGGGCTCGAAGTTATACTTCCTAAGGGGCAACAACTGACTAATCTGGAAATGTACCAAAAGCGACTCCTGAAACAGCTTCTGTCATTACCAAAGAACACTGCTGACCCAGCAGTATATATCTTATCGGGCGTTCTTCCTGTTGAGGCTCAGGTGCATCATAAAGCGCTGATGCTCTTTAATTCCATCTGCAGTTTACCAGAATCCTCAACAGAAAAGAAAATAACAAGGCGGCAGTTGTTGGTTAAATCTATTGACAGTCACAGTTGGTTCATAGAGCTAAAACAAATGATCATAAATACGGATTAGAAGATCCTGATGTGTACTTAGATGATCCAATTCAGAAAGCAAAGTGGAAGTCCCTGATTAGAAGAGCTATACAGCAATACTGGAAAGAGGAGATTACAAGCACCGTACCACTGTACAAATCACTTAGGTACTTGAACGAGCTTGTCTTTGTTCCAGGAAAGCTGCATCCTGTCCTAGAAGCAGATTATTCCTCTGAAAGAGATGTGGCCCGTATCCCCATTAAACTGAAGCTCCTTACCGGGACGTACATCCTACAAGCGAACCGGTGCAGATTTAAGCAGGAGACCTCGGATTCGCTATGTCTGTTGTGCAAATCAGAACAGGAGACACTGGAACACTTTCTAATCAGATGTCCCGCTTTAGAACCTGTAAGGCTGTCAGCCATTGAGTCTATAGACGCATGCCTTAAGAAATATTGTCAGACCGGCATTGCTAAATACTCAGCTGAAGAAGTAATCCAACTGATTCTGGATTGTACAAGGATTCTAGATCCCGAGCTTTTAACAACAGAGTTCCTGGGCGCATTAGAGTATCATGCCAGACGGCTGACATATCTGTTACACACTCACAGGTTTACTTTACTTAGCAGCCCAAATATGGCCACAATCGATACATTACAGTTATCTTTTAGAGCTTAACTTAAGTTACATTTTCCTACCCATACTTTGGATTCTTCTACTCATACATAATATATGGCTGTTGTATGCCTCAGTACTAATTAAAAGGTGGATGTTTTTTAAAGACTACTGAGCCTTCTTTCCCGTTGACAGTCCTGGTGATTGATGATAGATATGTACATAGTCAGCTTGTCATCGTACTAGTGGTCCTAAACCGGACAACCGTTCTAAATCGCCGTTAGGATTCTTACGCATGTGAGTGCGGTTCTCCTACGAAGGAGGTTATGATTTCTACAAGTTACAAGTTACAAGTTACATAATCGGGGCCGGGAATGTGTCGGGGCCGAAATCGATGGTGAATTTTGGATATTTTGTCTTTGTAGGTGTTGTATATGGCAGATACCTTAGATTACATAGCCAATGTTGCAGACAGGACAAAAGTTTAAAATAACTTACATCCCTAAAAATAACTTACATTCCTATTCAAGATATTCAAGACATTCATGATGATGATGATGATGAATACGTGGCACGCTACCAGCCACGGTTCTTCTACGACACGAGGAATATATAAATAAAACACGGGAAGAGCAAGAAGAAGAAGGAGGAGAACGGATTTAACTGTTCTCCAAAACTATGGCGTATTGTTGTCTCTCATTGTAAAAACCGATCTAAGAGATGTTCAGGCTTTTCGTTTTATAGAATACCAACGAATGAAATAGAGCGTAAAAAGTTGCTACTGTTGATGAAGTAAGTGTGTTTAAGGACACCAGTTTTCGTAGCCTACACATATTAGTCTATAATTAGAACGCTTTCAAGATTCAAAATTATTAAATTTATTTCTTGGGACAAATTTTTCAGAGCATTAATAATAATAACGAACATATGCACGCTATCGCCAATCACCACTCTCTCCAATTATGACTTCCCCAGCCCCACATGTCGTGAGTGGGTGGTGGGGAGGGGCATTCATCGGTATGTACTATGTAGTCAATCCGTACCCTAGCATATCCATACCTGTTATTCCGTACCCTATTTTTGGACATTCCGTACCTTGATATTGGTTAATCTGTACCTTAATTTTGGAGAATCTGTACCAAACCTGTTGGATATTCTGTACCCATCTATTGGCTATTCCGTAACCTGAACTGAATATCCAATATGTTAGAGGTGAATCAATTACCGATAGAAAGGCATATAGTACCTGTACGGAATATCCAACACTATCAAGCTATTGATTGATTTTGAGCATTCTAACAATAACTCACAGGACTGGCGGTATGATCAGCGAATGAAAAGAAGAAGACAATAACTTGACCTACAAAACATATCAGAAATAACGTAACACATTTCCAACATAATTGTATTGGAAGACTCAATTATGTTCAGAACACTTCCGCCGTGCTTAGTTTAAATGTTTCGTACAGCCGTAGGCATAATTGATTAATGTGTACCATACAACTTCATGGTACGGATTAACCATTACGATGGTACGGATTATCCAGTTAGTTAGGTACGGAATATCCAGATTTAGGGTACAGATTCTCCAATAGGCTAGGTACGGATTGACCGGTACAGTTTGGTTTGGGTATGGAATGACTGGTATTCCATTCATCGGTGTTCACTCATGAATTAAGCTTTGACATAACACTACCAAGCCGCATAACTCCATTCATACCACAAATCTCCATTGCTACTGCAGGCGTCCAGAATCTATTAGTAGGGAGTTCACTCACTAGCAGAATGGCCGCTTCAAATACCGGCGAAATTACAAAACTTTACAATATTACACATCTTTAGCTCACCTGGCCTGAAAGGCCAAGTGAGCTTATGTCGTGGCGACCATCCGTCATCCGTCCATCCATCAGTCAACTTTTCCTTTAAACAACTGCTTCTCAAGAACCGCTGGGCCAATTTCAATTATATTTGGCAGGAAGCATCCTTAGGGCATAGGGATCCAAGTATGTTCAAATGAAGCCGCTTGGCCAATTAGGCCGGTGGCCATCTTGGATTTTGGTCGATTTTTAGAAACGTTAAAAATCTCCGAAACTGTTTGAGGGATTGAAGGAAACCTCATGAAATATAATCTAGGGTAAGACCTCGACCAAGTTTGTTCAAGGGAACTTAATTGGTCAAATGGTACGACGGCTATCTTGGTTGACCTAGTTTTAGGGAAAATAACTTCTCAGAACCACGGAAGAGATCAGGCCAAAACTTGGCAGGTATGATAAAGGACTAAGGGCCAGTAAAGTTTGTTCAAGAGAAGTTGATCCGTCAAAAAACATGGCCGTCGTGCCCATTAGACATTAGCACCAAGTGCTCCAGATAAGGCGCGTACAAGCGTTCTGTACGCATAGAAATCATCCATGTACGCAAACATTTAAGTATTCATGCGTACCATGTACGCCTCATGTAAATACAGTATGCATCACTGTTTTAAATTGCTCGTACTGGCCTGGTGCCATTATCAAATATAGTCTACTGAAGTACACGAAGGGGAATCAATACAGCAACACACTAGTTACATACTGACGTGGTAAAAGCCGTGCCTATACTACTATCACTAAACGGTATGATCTCCATCTCTGCAAGGGGTATTTTTTTCTTTATTACAAGACCGTTGCGTTACATGGACATTATTTTCATACATATTGCCAAATGAGCTAAAATATCACCAGAACTTAGTTGTTCAAGACATATTTTAGTTGGAAATAGGAGTACAGGCATAACTTTTACAATAGCTGTCATAAGTTAGACCCACACCATAATCAACCGCAACAATATATTCTGAGTTTGTCTTTCACAAACTCTGAATCTCCAGGAAGGCATGTCTTATATGGCATTTGTAATTAAGGATACCATATGAGTGGAGATGGAAGATTTTTCAATTGTGAATATTTCATTAGATACAGAAATATTTGTAAAAATGTGTTCTTTCACACTTATTTTAATTGGAGAGGTAATTATAGCAATAAATTTTAATAAGAAATTTACAACAATTTCAGTCAGTAGGCTAAAGCATTAATCTGCCAATAACAACTGCAAGTTCTCTTCGCCTGATTTAGTTTACCGGCATATATTAAAAGATCTGTTCACTTATTATGGTAAACAATATAGTAGCGCTTCTAACCTGCAATAATATTTATTCATTTGCCGGTATTCCACAGAGATAGTCTTTAGAATGCTAGTGCATCTCTATAGGCTAATCGTGTCCCACCATAACGCAGCTAGATTTAAAATAAATACACTTGGTATAAAAATATATTGTCATTCAGAATTAAAATCTGGTTGGCATGGCTGACTCGTTAATTGATCAATAGCAAAGAGTGCCAAACACCCTCCCCTAACCAGGACATATAACTGTAATGGCTAATCTTAAAAGTTTGCTGGCCTTAGGAAATAACATGGAGGGTTGGTGGGTGGTGGGGTGACTAGTTTATCCCTTTAATTCTAAAGCTGGCTAAAATGGCTTCTGCTGTGGTTTTGGGAAATGTCCATTTGCTGACCAAGAGAAGACTTCTTTTCGTTCGCTGATCATACCGCCGGTCCTGTAAGTGACTATCGACATGATCATAAGCGTTAAGTGCGTGGATCCATGGTTTATTAGAGTGCACCATGCGGCCTGGACCCTCCGTCTTCAGCACTCGAGGTTTCTGTCAGGGTTACCTTACCGCCTTTAGTCGCCTCTTACGACACGCAGAGGATACGGAAGGTGTATTCTAAGCCCCACCTACAGGGCAAAGAGAAGACTATTTTTGGGAAATTTACCACAGGAATGACCGGCTCGATAGTCAAGTCAGTCATTCCAGGGATAAATTTTCAAAAGTAATTTTCTCATGGTTTTGAGACTGGACATTTTCTCTGAGAATGTAGAAATTTACAGAATACAGTAATTATTCATACATACTGTAGCATGATGATCTGATGGTACAATTATATCTTGTAGGAGCAAGTTGCGTCGAAATTTGTTGTAGATGAATGCGAAATTCTGCTCTAAAGTAGCTGCTAAAATCAACAGCTCAGCCGATACATAGCAGGTCAGACAGACAGACATTAGTGTAGAAAGATCTGGTGAGGTGTTAGCAAATTCTCTCTGTGTTTGTAGCTTGACCGTAGAGTTGAAAGACTCGTAGTGATAGCCTCCACAGGGGAATGTTACAAGCAAGCATCCGAAAGCTTCTGCAAGTAATGAGTCTGTAATAGCTAACACTGTTCAGTCTGATCTAACTCGAAGTTGTGGCAATTCAGGTCTGGTTCGCAATACCCTGGCATTCCTCGTACGTAGGCCTACCTCAAATATTTTCAACAGGCAGACCATGGGGACATCATTATGGTGTACATGATTTAATGTGTGAATACAGCCACGACAAGAGAGTAGTTCTTTCATAAGACTGACGTGGATATTGTAGGAATCGCACCACTATCATAGATGGTTTGCAAAGCAACAGTGTGCAATAGTGTGTCTGTTTACAGACCGCTTGATTCCACAATATCCTACATAGTAGAATACCAACGAACTAACGTTTGCTATTCTGTTTCCTTTTAGCTGTTAAAACACGATGTTAATATATTTGGCGATAGAACATCATCTACACAAATTCCGTTTGTTTTATACAGTGGTTTAGCTATCAAAGCTCATGCTCCTCAAGACAACATTATACTAACATGATCATAGTAGTTAGAAGAGAGAAACCGTACACAGTGGGACATGATCACACATACATATTACACACACAAACATACGAACAAACATTCAATTCCAGCATACAAAACACACCATCACCAGCTCAAAAAGCTAGCTGATCACATTGAATAACGCACATAGTCAGTCCTATGCTCATGTACACAGATTAGCACAAATATTTCTCTCAGAAACTACATGGTCATGTATATTTTTGCTTAGACCAGACGAAACGGATTATCATTCGTCCTGGGGTGATTTCAACAAAATTACAGAGTCACTAGGACTTGAAATCACCAAGAGACCCCATTGACAGCACACAAAAGTTAACCAGTTGTCATGATACACACAATTATATTGGTGTAGATGTGAATTTAGCAAGACGATTAGCATCACCGCAACATTGCTAATAACGTAGTCTTGCTCAATAGTTACTGTAACTATTCATGATATAACACTAGGTGTCTGTTGAAATACTATCAAGCCTGTGTGACAATACAAGGGAGACAACTCGTGTCACCAACAACAAATTACCACGCAGAGTAACATCCCTTAAGCAATGATTTTATACATCTCAGAGGATGCAGAAACACCATATTCTGCTTGTATTTTGGCACTGTACGTGTGTGTGTGTGTGTTAGTGCTGAAACGGGTACAGAGATTTCGTAACCGAATACCCGTTTGCGCTAACCGGTTAGTATTCGGTTACCCGTCCAAAAGACTGCTGGAGTGAAAAAAAATGGCTTCTTGTTTCGCTAGACTTATTTATTCGGCGATATTACCTAAATATCCTTTCCGAGAACGAAATAAATAGATGTTTTTGTGACTGTAATGTGTGCTAAACTATTCCACAATATGGATATACCTAATAATGGAGGTTGATCGGTAAGAAAATTATATTCACGAGTCGACAAACTGAAGCGAAAGATCGCTTTGTAATAGTGCAAGTTTGTGGAATATTCCATACATAACATGTAGTGGCATGTAGACGTTCAATTAACTGAATCTCGCAATTTGATTGGATGATTCGGAAAACCTTCTGTCAATCTGTCGGCAAAAGCCAGTAAAAAGAAAGGAGCGGAATAGCTAGAGGAAACACGAAACAAATTTTCTGTTCAATTGTATCTGAAGAAAATGTACTTTTCATTCTGATTGGATAATTTCCCTCGTCACAGCCAATGAAAATAATGGAATGGAACGACCGGAAGAAACACATTGAACACGCTGAAGTGTCAAAATATTATGACGTAAAACATCTATTGCGTGTTAACTTTGACTGAATAGGAATTACTTCATCTCGGTAAATAATCCTTTATATAATATGATTTTTGGTCTCTGTTGATTAAATCCACTTACTAGCATCCATACAAATCGCCCACTTGTTTGAAATCAATGATCTCGTTCATTTTGGCGGCTCGACTTTAAACATTCCAGTGAAGTGTTAAATTCGTCCGAATTTCATAAAGTCTAGTCGTACCTTCAACAATTTTCTAAAAATCTTCACCGTGACCTCACATATTTTGGATTCTGTGATACATGTACCCATGGGATATTAACACATAATGTCCAAATATGTATTTATATATATATATATATATATATATATATATATATATATATATATATATATAGCAGGGGTGTATGTGGTAGTGGGGTGGATGGATGGATAAAAATTCAAAAGCCTGTGCTCAGACAATCTCACAACAGGCTCCATCTGGGTTGAGGGAGGCTAATATATAACGAAAAAACTTATCTATCTCTGCGGGATGTTGAACATCTCGGTCACCTCTTTAACAGTAATCGTGATGAAGTAACTCACTTTTTTAATTAGGAAATTAATAATTCTGGGAATGGGATCAACATTTTTGGAAATATGACCAAATTTTGGCGAAATCATAATGTGGTTTTACCTTTTAAGCGAAGCAAACCAATTAATTATATGGCAATTTATTACTCAATAATTCACTATTTCACATATATGTGAAGCATAACATGTTTATTATCAATGGATGGATCCGATCTTGGGAAATCTGTCAGTCAAGTATATGACGTCAATACTTAATTATGTCATATGTAGGCCAATTGTAGGGGGACGTCACAATGCAATTGAATGCATAGTGGCGTATCTAGCTCCATCATAAACATTGCAATGTCCCTCAAGTGTATATATATGAATGCTTAAAATTGTATGTCTTAGACTCTTTACTATTCAATAAACAGGCTGACGTCGGTTGAATATTTTGAAACTAATTTGTCTGGGGGCTGTTGCTGCCATAGGTAGCATCAGCCCCCAGTCAAATTTGTTTCAAAATATTCAACAGCTTACTTATATAGTTAGCTTGAAATTGAGATTCTGGGAATTCATCATTCAATGTATATAAATCGATCACAACATGCGCAAAACGTGGACAGAGCTTAGCTACAAATGGGCAGTGAACAGCTAGAGATGGATCCCTTATCAATTATCATTCAACTAATATAAATATCATTATGATGGCTGATCATTAAGTCTCATCAATGTGCATTGTGGCACACACAGTGCCACAACACAATCATCACACATAAGCAAGAGATCCGAAATCAGTCAATTGACCCTTTCAACAAAATCAAACAGTTCAGGGTTCATAGTTTTCATTTGAATAATTTCATACTTTTCCTGAGTTTCCATGCTTGTGTATACAAGCATGGAATGTCAGGAAAAGTATGAAATTATTCAAATTATAGGAAACCATTTTCCACCCTTAAAGAATATGGAAAATTAGATTTTCTGCTAATGTCCTTTTGCAGACCAAGAGAAGACAATTTGACTGACTCGATAAGCAAGCCAGTTATTCTAGTGGTAAATTTTCAAAAATAGTCTCAAGATGGCTATTTTTTAAAGAGTAAATTGAAAATTTTAAAACAAATTTGAGTAATAATTATTAATTAGCCAATAAAGGTCTAATCTGACTGTAAGTCTGTGGTGTTACTGCGAACATGAAAACTGAGATATGGCTGTAATGCCAAGGTAACCCTTTAGTGGTCAACTGGCCAGTAGCAGCATTGGCAGTGGTCTTGAGAAATGTCCATCTGCATGCCAAGAGAAGACTATTTTGAAAATCTGTCACTGATAAGTCGGTGATAAATTTGTTAAAATAGTACTGAATAATCAAATTGTGATATATAAATTAAGTTTCAAAATATTCAACTGCTTAATCTATAAAAATCAATAATTATGTTTTTTGTTTGGCTTGAAATTGAGATACAGGTACTTGGGTAAAATGCTATAAAATAAACACAACCGTGAGAACACCTCGGAACAATAACAATGCACAAGCAACTGCAGAAACAACGGGTAAAACTAATCCATCGGTCAGTCTGACTAGAAACAACAACTTTAGAACCGACTCATCCGAGGAAATTTGAAATTATTCAAGCAGTTCCTCTGGAAGAGTAGGTAATGGAGGCAGTTTAAGTACATTTATTGAAACATCTGTGGTTTCACTTTCAACACTTGGAGCTGACGTCGATGCTGTTAACTCCGATGGAAAAGAACTTACTCTGTGCTTGTCACGGAAGTTTTCTCGAAGGAAGATTAGTTCGTTTACAGTATCAGGATCGAGTGAGGCTCTCTTCTTCGTCACAATGTTTCCTGCTGTTGAAAATATACGCTCAGATGGAACCGATGTTCCGGGAATGGCGAGAAATCTCCTGGCAAGTGTGCTCAAAGATGGGAATCGACCAGCATTTAGTTTCCACCAGCTGAGTGGACTCATGTCCACGATGGTACGTTCATTGCGGTATGATAAGAGTTCGGCATCTTTGTCACATTGAGTAACATTCTCGGAACAGTCGTACAGATCGCCCATAAGGAACGCCATTGTTTGGTTTGCTTGCTCGAGTTTAGAACGCTTAGGTTGAGACCCCACCAAGTCTGTGGCATGGGCAATTTCTGTAGATTTCTGGTCAGTGTTACCTGTGATCATAGTAGTGTCTGTCCCATCATTCATACCCTCAGCAGTGGCTGCAGTGCTGTCATCATTTGGTTGAGCGTGCAATAGAGTTTTGACATATATCCACACAGCCGTTTGATCACCCTCTGGCAAGAACTTCAGTGATTTGTACCGTGGGTCCAGAGCTGCTGCAATAATGTATGGTTGTTTGTGAAGATCACTGTCAGGTTTGTATCTCTTGGTGAGATCATTCCTGACAGTCCTCTTGAAATCTGAGATGACCTTGATATCGGTGGTATCATCTGAGAGGTGGTTTTGAGCCAGACCTGAGACTATAGGGTATATCATGCTCAAAGTTGGGAAATCTTCTGAGCAGACAACTGCTGTGGCCAGCTGCAGTGGTTTCAGAACAGGTGTTATCTCTTCTATTGTTCGCCATATGTCATCACTTAGTTCCAGTACTCGGGCATCACCTTGCTTCGTGACTTTTTCATCATGGAGGACAGCAAAAATCGCCAATCGCTGCTCCAAGAGACGTTGAAACATGAAATATGTTGAGTTCCACCTGGTGGCAACATCTTGCAACAGTGCATGTTCTACAATCCCCATCTGTTTCTGTTTAGTTTTCAATGCACTTGTTGCCAAGGCAGATTTCCTGAAATGTGTGGCAACACGTCTACCGGCACTCGCAGCTTTAGAGATTGGGCCTAGATTAAGTCCAGCGTTTACACTTAACTGTAGGGTGTGTCCAAAACATCTTATGTGTGGCCACTTTAATATTTGCATACACAGGACAATGTTAGACGCATTATCAGTTGTTACACCAGAAATAGTCCCCTCAGATATTTTATATTTCTGTACATGTTCTTGGAGCACATTGGAAAGATGGTCCCCTGTGTGGCGATCATGTATTTCACTGGTACACAAAACGTTGTGGCGAAACAACCAGTTCTTATCAATATAATGAACTGTGATTGTGATATACCCTTCTGCGGCACAACTTGTCCAAGCATCTGTTGTTAGGGCTACAGCTGTTTGTTCATTCAGTTCGTGTTGGAGTGTGCTATGGAGGGACTCGTAGTAATATTTTGTGTAGTTTCTAATCGTAGTGTGGCTTGGTACCTGGTAAGAGGGATCTAGTTTGGATACCAAATTACGAAACCCTGCACCATTCACTATGCTCAGTGGCCTTATGTCCGTAGCACAAAATTCGACAATACTCTTGGTAATGTCTTGCCACTTCCCCTTTGGCATAGGCCTATTAAGGTTCCCAAATGTGAGCTGGGATTGTACTTTGGAAGTACCAGTACTAGTAGTTGTACCCTTATAATTGTCTGCCGTGTCTGATTCTAATGTAGTTGGATGTCGAAATTTTAGATGATTTTTCATACTTGACGTCGATCCAGCATACGCAATTTTTGTCTGACATAAAGTACATTGTTTTTTTTTTATTGTCCTCAGTTAATTTAAAATGATTCCATACGGTCGATCGACGTCTATGACAATCCATTTTAGCGCTAGCTGACGATATTGCATAGTTTGTTTACATCTGCATTAGGGTACACGTTGTATAACCGGGTAACCGGTTATTGATTTTATAACCGGGTACTCGCTAATTCGTACCCGTTGGCGAGTACCCGGTTACCCGTTTCAGCACTAGTGTGTGTGTGTGCAAGAAAGATTACCTACACTATGGGAGGCCACTACATATGTCATGGAAGGTACAACAGCTTGCATCAAAGCTTAACATTCGCCAGCTTACCAGTGATGCATGCCCAGTGAGTACTACCAGCGCTAGCAGTAAGAATTTGAAGGGGGAGTGTCACAGAACCACTGTACCTGTGTATGGAAACACCTGAGCCAAAGGCTGAAAAGCAGCAATAAGTGGGAACCAATGAGACGTCTGTTGGTCCCACGATAAATAATTTTGAAGCACCACCGACTGCCAGGGAGCAGACAGTTATTCTGGCATATCCACAGCCAAGCATGAGCGCCAGTGAATCGTTTTCAATAGATCATGAACGCTTTATGGGCAATAGTAATGATGGTCTGAACACCCCTACATACAACGCCCGCGAACAAAGCTCTTCTCTGCAAAGCCTGAGATGATTTGGCCTAGGTAACCATGAGCAAAACACACTACCAGTTAATGCACATGGCAGGCCTCGCAGTCCACCTATGGCTGACTCACAGGAACAGGCAAGAGAAGGCCTAGAAACCATTATCACTGCCTTAGGGATTGAGGCTGCAATGGCGCAGTTGCTAGCTGGATACACAGATGCAGCAGCATCACAAAACCAACCTAGCACTGATGGATTAAATATTGCAAATGCTAGGTGGATGGATGTTAAAATAAAGCCAGAGCCTGTCAGTAATAATGCCACACTACCAGAGCTTGAAACTAGCCATGCTTTAAAGCCACTTGCAGGATATTACCAGTCAGTTGGAACATCAACTTTGACTGGTGTCGGACATGGTTGTGGTCCAGCGCATGTAGCTAAATGCTGGTGTGGATGAAATTAGTGCTCCAATTGGTGGCAGCCGGACCGGAAACGCTTCAATATATTAGACAAAAAAACATTACAACATTTAATTACTGTACACATTACAAATAACAACATTACAACACTACACGTAGCACACACAAAAACATAATTAAGTTAGTAGTAGTTAATTATAATAATATAAGAAGATATATATATATATGTGCATGACACTTGGAATTTTGGTCTGACCCTCAGTTTTCGCAAATGGGGGAATCCCACATCCTTCACGACCAGGCAAGAATTATGTCCTATGTAGACTAAGGCTAAGGCTTTCAGAAAAAGCCTGTCATATGACTTCTGATAAGTCTCGGTCTAAAGACCACATAAGTCTTGAGGGGGTGCGTTACCCTCCTGCAGTGGCATCAGTGGCGGAAGTTACCAATAATTCATCCTATGCAAGGTAAAGCCAGTTATGTTAAGAGATCTTTGATCTCTATGTCCGCTCCCGTTATTGCTCCTGGCTTGACCGGGCATCCGGATATGAGCTCTGTGATTGTTTTGGCTTGGCTGGACATTCGGGGTCTCATTTTCATCTGGCTGTTTCTTCTTATATTTTCTGGTTCCGGTTTTTTCACTTCCGTTTCCTGTAGTAGTGTATCTGCTTCTGGTAGGATAGATGATTTTCCGGGTCTGTTAGATCCGGCAAGCATCTGTTATCATTTTCTGGTTCCGGTTATTTCCGCGTCTGTTTCCGGTAGTAGTGTTTCTGCTTTCGGTTTGAGAGGTGCTTTTCAGGGTCTGTTAGACCCGGTCAAGCATCCATTATCTTTTCTGGTTCCGGTTATTTCGCTTCAGTTTCCGATAGTAGTGTTGCTGCTTCCGGTTTGAGAGGTGCTTTTCGTGTTGGTTAGATCCGGTCAAGCTTTCGTCTTTAATTTCTGGTTCCAGTTTTCCGTTTCCGAGTATGTATCTGCTTCCGGTAGTAGAGGTGCTTTTCCGGGTCTGTTAGATCCTGCTAAGCATCCTACTTCCATTTCCGGTTCCGGTTTTGTTGTATATGTTGCTGGTAGTAGTGCTTCCACTTCCGGTATGAGAGGTACTTTTCTGGGTCTGTTAGATCTGGCTAACCTTTCAACTTACTTTTCCGGTTCCGGTGTATCTATTTCCGGTAGTAGTGCTTCCACTTCCGGTTTGAGAGGCGTTGTCCAGGTCTGTTAGAGCCGGCTAAGTATCCTATTTCCGTTTCCGGTTTATCAGTTTTTACTGATTCTCTTTCCGGGAGTTATTTTCGAGCTTATGGTTATGAATCGCCTGATCGTTCAGATTCTTCTTCTAATAATAATTCCTTAGTTCTGACTCAATTTGTTTCGCGCTATTCCCTACTTTTCTTTTATGCTATGTCTGCTCGAGATTTTCTTTAGTCTTGTTTTCCCAATCTTCTCTCTTTTTTTATTCTTTGGCTATCCCTCCTTCTCTGGGGTTCCTCACTTTCCTTTATCCTAGTCTTGTTTCTACGTATCATGTCTTCTTTTTTCATCTTTTTCCTCTGTTCTTTCAAATTCTTCTATTCCTTCTTATTCCTCCACTTCTTCACGTTTGTTCTTCTATGTCCTATTGTGTCTGTTTTTCTTTCTAAGAAACTAGATTTCTATTTGTTGTCTCTGGTTTAGTGTTCTACGTATTTGTTTTCTGTAATCTGGGATTCCTCGCTCAATCGCTCTTCTGTTTCCGCTAGTCTTTTCTATTCTCTCTAGATTCTATTCCTGGATCAGTCGAGGTCAGGGATCTGATGAGGTTTTAACCGATCAGGCCCTCTTCAGATGATTGGTCCCCGGCTCGTCAATGGATAGCTTCTTGTCTCTCTCTCTCTCTTCCTCTTCAGGATGAGTTTTTCTCGTCTGTCCCTTTTCTTGTTCTCCTAGTGTTCCTCTCTTTCTCATTCTTTGGCTATCCTTCCTTTGCTGGCTTTCTCATTTTCCTTCTTATGTTTATCCTAGTCTTACTTCTTCATATCACCTTTTCTTTTTTCATCTTTTTCCTCCTCTGTTCATTTTAATTCTCTTCTTTCTTATTCTACCACTTCTTCTTCATCTTTGTTCGTCTAGATCCAATTGTGTCTGTTTTTCTTTCTCAGAAAATAGTTTCTTGTTGTCTCTGGCTTAGTGTTCTTT
This sequence comes from Chaetoderma sp. LZ-2023a, assembly GCA_034401795.1. Lineage (NCBI taxonomy): Eukaryota > Metazoa > Mollusca > Caudofoveata > Chaetodermatida > Chaetodermatidae > Chaetoderma > Chaetoderma sp. LZ-2023a. The sequence goes on along the minus strand of CM067375.1, from coordinate 29,290,145 downwards.
TTGTTTTCTGTAATCTGGGATTCCTCGCTCAATCCCTCTTCTGTTTCCGCTAGTCTCTTCTATTGTCTTTAGATTCTATTCCTGGATCAGTTGAGGTCAGGGATCTGAGGAGGTTTAACCCGATCAGGGACTCTTCGGATGATTGGTCCTCGGCTCATCAATGGATAGCTTCTTGTCTCTCTCTCTTCCTCTTCAGGATGAGTTTTTTTCTCGTCTGTCTCTTCTTGTTCTAGTGTTCTTTCAGTCTATTTCTAGTCTGAAGAATTTCGCTACGGTTGAGTCTTCTTCGGATCTTTTTAGTTGGGAATCTGTATGTAAGGCACAGATTACATCGACCTTTTTTCTAGCTCTTATTTCGGAAGATATTCTTTAGGCACTGGAGAGAGAGGTGATCAGAGTCCCTCCTGAGGTTCTCAGAAATTCTCTATCCACCGTCGTTAGAGGCTCTTTGAACTCAGTTTGTAGTTTGTTAGGCCTTGTTGTCTCTAAGAGAAGACCTAGAAAGCCATCCGATGTTATTTTTTTAAGCCTTCTGTGTAGAGAGACTTTTCTGTTAAGAGTCCTCTTTAATCCTTCCATAGAGGAAGAGTCTTAGGCCTGATGAGTTTGGCTTTTATCCTTCTAGGATACTTAGTAATTCTTCTCTGTCTTCAGGTTCTAAAGTCCGATCCAAGGAGGAGGATCGATCTGACTCCTTTTTGCTCATTGTCCTAGATCCCAAGTCTGGCAGTCTACTCCTCAGGTGAGAAGGGTTGGTCTTATTTCTGTGAACCTTGATCTAGTCATATAGGTCGTTTCTTTAAAGGTTTCAGAGTAAAAGCATCTGAAGGGATGGTTGTAGCCTGGGTAGGCCTGTCCCTTTCTCTTTTCCCTTTTTTTATCCCTTCCTCTTCCATTGCCTTTGGATCCGTTGGTGCGCCCCTTTTCTCCCAGAGTGCTAGTAGGAGGGCGCCTGTCTCTATTTTTGGGAGACTTGGTAAGCCGTCGTTCAGGTCCCCTGGATCATAGATCCTCGCTGGGGGTTTTCTCGCACCTTCCTGGATTTTTCCCCTCCTCTGTCCTTCCTTTCTAGGTGGACTCAGTTTCCTTTCTTCCCAGTGAAGTTGAGAGCCCTAGAGGATGAGTTCTAGTAGATGATTCTAAGAAGGCCTTAGAAGATGTTCCACTAGGGAGCCCCAAGAAGTTGGGTGGATGGTGTTCGATTTTCATCTGAAGAAGTTAATTCTTCTTATCTCCAAAAATCTAGATGGAGGCCATATCTCAGATTATCGCCGGTCGGAATCCGGGCTTGTGGTTCTCTTCCATAGAGATTTAGGACATCTTTCAACATGTTCTCATCCACCCTTCGTGCCTTCAGTTCTGGAGATTTGTTCTACCATGTTGGGTATGGCTTTTCGAGCATTGCCCTTTGATCTGTACATGGCCCTCTTTTTTCTTCACTCGTCTAGTGTTAGCCGTGGCAGGAATATTTTACTGTCGTTCTATTCACCTTCACGTTTATATAGAAATATAAGCAGTCTTTATTAATTCTATCAGTATTATTCCAGAGATCTGCAGCCTGGCATGCAGTCCATGTTGGGTGTTTAAATCTCTAAAAGCCTAGTTTAATCCCGCTCTGCTTTTCCCCCACCTAGGCATTTTTATTCGATCTAGCTCGAGGTCTTGTTTTTTCCCTTTAGAGCTAAGAGTGGAAGCCATCTTAGGAGGGATGGAATTTCATGGTCAGAGGTAATTACTTTCTCAGGGTGATAGGATTGATGATCAGCATCAAGAGTATCATTCCTGTGGAGGCGCTGATGAGAAGACTTCCAATGTGCTTAATGTCCTTGTGGCTTCAGTTGGTTCACTCTATTACCTTCAGATTCCAATCAGAAAACCCTATTTCCACTTCTAGTTTATTGGAAGGGTTGTTTCTGATTCTGTTGGGTGTTCCGTTGGTCACGTTTTCTGCTCAGGTGATTATTTTCTCAGACGCTTCCTATGAGGAGGGGGAACGGTCTGGGATTCCCTGTACAGAGTGGCAGTTAAAGAAGGCGGTTGTCTAAGCAATTTTCAACCTTAGGGATCGTTCCCACGTAGATCTTCTTGCGAACTGTCTGAATGCCAGGATTTCCTCTTGCATGCCCACTTTTCCGGTCAATCAGGCATTGGCGGTGGACGCCCTGTTTCAGTCCTGGATAGGAATGTTAGATTATGCGTCTTCCCCAACATTCCTGATTTCTTTGGTCTTGAGGAAGGTCAGGGATCAGATCTTAGAAGTTCTTCTGATAGCTCCCTTTTGGCCAAAGTGATCTGGGTTGCAGATTTCCTCAATCTCCGGGTAGTCTTCCCTTGTCTTATTCCAGTCTCCCCGGACCTTCTGTCTCAAGTAAAAGACACGTGTATTCAGTCTCAGGAATTTACAGTCGGTTTCTTTGGAGAGTTTCGCCTGTTCGATCCCTGAGATTTGAATCTCTGCGAGTTCTCAGGAAATCATCGATTCTGCCAGGAAGGAGTCAACCCGCAGAGTTTTCAAAGGCTGTCTTAAAATTTTTTGGCCAATGGTGGTGTGCAGACCATGGTCTCTTGACAGATCCTGTTTTCATTTTCTCAAGTGTTAGATATTTTATCTTATCTCTAGCTCCTTATATTTGTCTGCTAACACTGTAAGAGGTTATAGATTTTCTTTGGCATCATCGCTTCTTTGTCTGTTGAATGCTGATGTTTTTGATACAAAGGTTCGTTATGGTTTCATTATAGGTTTAGGCAATATTCGTCCTCCAGTAGCTAAACCTTTGCCCTCCTGGAATCTGGCTATGGTTCTTCAGGTTTTTGGGCAGGCCATCACTTTGAACCTTTCTTTTCTATTAGCATGAACCTTGCAACTTTAAGTCTATTTTTTTGGGTTGCATTTGCTTCTGCTAGAAAACGATCCAAAATTTCATGCTTTTTCTGCTGAGAAGGACAGGTTTTTGAATCTGGGGACGGTCTAGTCTTATATCCTAGAAGGGATTTTTTTATCAAAAAACTCAATCTAACCCTCACTCAGCTAAGCCAATTATTTGAAAATCTAACTTCCTTTTCCCCGTTTGACAGACTTTGGTGTCCTGTCAGAGCTTTAAAAGTTTTCAAGTGTCGTACTGATTTTAAGAGATCCAATACATCCCCTTTCTGGGTTCTTTATGAGGAGGAGGTAGTCAGTCCAGTCTAAGGCCTCTATTGCCAGATGATTTTGTGAGACCGGTGTTTTGAGATTGCTTCTTCTAATCATATTAATCTTTCTCACATTTAAGCTCATGAAGCTAGAGGAATGGTTGCCTTTTTCGCTTTTTGCTGGCTCATTTTTAGTTGAGGTAATGCTAGTAGCAGGATGGAAATCCGAGTCTTCTTTTACCTCCTTTATATTTACAAATCAGAGTGCAGCGCTAACCTTTTTTAGATATATCTTGTTTCTATCTAATACAGCTGAAGACCATTTACCAAGCACACTCCACCATTTTCTTTAAGACTGCTCGTCTGTGTGAAATGGTGAGAGTTATTTCTTTAAGATAAAGAAATCCTTGTTTGATAATCACTGTGATTCGATAAGATGCACCATTATGTTATGTTATTAACATTTGTTTAGGTTTTGTTTGATTCTTATCCTTGCTTATGGATTCTCAAATCTCCACCCACCATGGGCTCACAGTAGGGCACTGACAAAATCTGCGGGTTTAGCAAGTAGTGATTGAACGGTCAAGATGTTTTTGTGTTGTAATAACAACCCCCAACAGACCCCCCCTCTAGTGGGTTGGTCTGTAGTTTTATTAACCACTATAAAAACATACTTACCGTTCAATCACTACGACCGGGCCTCATCCACCCCGTAGGGTAATGATTTGAGAATCTAGTCAGGAATTATGGCACTTAAATTTAGAAAAGTGAATCTGTTTCCTACTTGGGATCTGTTGCGCATGCGCGGGTGCGCTTAGTGACAGGCGTTACCAAGGAGTGAGTACAGACTGGTGCCAGTCTATACTGAGGCTTATGCTGGGGTTACCTTACCAGTAGCCTGGTTACGGGTATGCATGGTGATGATAAAGGCATAAGGGAGTATGTAAACGAGCATAAAAATCTTATTCTGATAGCTAAATGCAGATATTTGATTTAGCAAGTAGTGATTGAACGGTAAGTATGTTTTTATAGTGGTTAATAAAACTACAGACCAACCCACTAAAGGGGGGTCTGTTGGGGTTTTTAAACTTACCACTCTGATGTCACGATTTAAAATTTTCAAATTAAGTTAAAAGATGTTATTGAAAAATTTACTCGTGTTTCTTTGCTAAATTGACACGTTAAAGCCGGACAGAATATTGCCTTCTGAGTGGTACAGACTGAGCATTAACCCCTAAGACGCTGATGTCCATAGGCTTGCGCGATTAAATCGAAAATCGTGATTATGTTTTAAATCGTGAATTTACATGATTAAAAAATAAATAATCGAATAATCGTGACTACATTGTATTTTCCATTGCATAAAATATTTCAAAACCTAACTTTCAATTACTTTTTAATGCGATCGGTCATGAAAAATGGCATTTTGCTTAGTGAATGTACGTCCATTTGCAGGGTAAGAAAAGACTATTTTTGAAAATGTATTACTGATTCCGAGCCAGGCATTCCAGTAATACATTTTCAAAAGTAGTCTTTTCTTGCCCTGCACGTGAACTTTTCCAAACACCATTGCATTTTTTGTCATTGATATTCTTTTGTTGTTATGTCTTGGTAATTTGTATCCAAGCTGATTAATCGAGTAATCGCGATTATTTTTTAATAATCTATCGCGATCACTCAACGCAATAATTGCACAAGTCTAGATGTCCATAACTATCTTTTATTGTGCCAATAGAAAATTATCTGGTGTATATTTTTCTAAAATTTTGGTGGACGATGTTGCTGTCTATGAAATTTGTTGAAAAATGTCAGCTTTTACAGTGCTGTAACTTAGTGAGTGCCCTGGTGCAAATGCAATTGATAATCACTGGGGACATGTGGATCTCAATAGTCAGATGCCCTCATGAGCATTCCAATTTTTCAGGCTTAAGGAAAGTATCAGTGCCGTGAATATTTATAAATCCATAGTTTGTTGATAAATTTTATCTCATGTAATTGTGTTCATTAATACAAATTTAATGTAATTTCAGAATCATGGCCACTTTGAATGTTGATATTAAATAGCAGCTTCATGCAATGATTATTATTTTATAATAATGCAAATACATGTATGTGTACTGATTTATTATACGTCATATTATAATGCGGGCAGCCTAACCTGAATGAGGTCACTCTGTTGTAATTCTTAGCCCTGATGACATTCTCCTCAAAATGTTATGTTACACCAATGTTTTAATTTAATTTGAAAGGTTAACGTTTATTTTTGTTTTCTTTAGGAGAAAAGATTTCATCCCAACATGCAATGCCAGAGTATGTGGTTGGCACTTTCCTGACAATAACAAAGCAGCTGGTCCAGCACGGTTTAGTTGGAACAAGGAAACATGGACTAATTAATCATGTATCTGACATTATAAACATTTCCGAGAAGAAACCTCGTCAGAGTAACAAGGATCTATATACCACGGAACAGCCTTTAGATGATTCAGTCGAGAACAAGCCAGTGTTAATCCTTGCCAACGTTACGATCGATGAAGTCAGCAATAAACCACACACATCCAGTAATAAAAGTATAGCTGTGTTGAGCATAGAAAAGGACATGCTATGTCAAGAAAATGATAGATTAAAAAAACAACTGGAAATGCAAAAGCAACTTTTTGGTTTTATTTTGATCCGAGATGACCCAGTAAAGGTTCAATATTACACGGGTTTACCTAGTGCGGAGACGATTACATTATTTGAGCAGCTATTGCACAGATTTTCTCTACACGGTCATGGTTCTGGGACGGGTTACAAGATACCGCTGATAGATCAAGTCCTAATGACATTGATGAAGCTTCGGCTAAACTTGGGACATTTAGATTTCGCGACATGTTTCGACTGTAGTAGTGCAACTGTAGAAAAGATTTTTCTCACCATATTAAGTTCACTTTATGATATAATGTTTGTGTCGGTTACGCAGAATAAAATTCCCGCAAGAACTAAGAATCTAGCAAGTCTACCGACATGCTTCATACCATTTCCTACTAACTGTTGAGTAGTTCTGAACTCTACAGAGGTGTTAGTGTCTAGCACACCAGAATTAGACGCACAATGTAGCATAAACAATTATTATGACATGACTACATGTGCGACTTTGAAAGCGTTAATCAGTGTTGTGCCGAATGGAGTCATATCTTATGTCAGTGATCTGTATGATAGCAGTACCTCTGATAAACTGATTACATCTCAGTGTGGAATTTTAGAACAGTTGGAGGTAGGAGATTTGGTTATCGCAGAGAAAGGGTTTACAATTCATGACGTTCTCCCTGAAGGTGTGTCACTGAAAATACTGATGGTTTTAGCAAATGGTAAGTTCACCCAAGAAGAGGTTGTCCATAACAGGCAAGCATCGGTTGCAAGGGAGTATGTGGAACGAAGCATTGAGAAACTTAAATTATTTAACATTTTGGATCACATGCCGTATCGGTATAAGAAGGATGCAAATAAGATTTTGAAAGTGTGTGTTTCGTTAACGCATTTGCAGACAGCGATTTTCCGTGAAATATCTTAGGTGTAGCTGAGTGCAGGATTTCAGTAACGGTAAAGCCACAGATCATTATAATATAGATCCAGTGCTTTGGCTCTGTCAGGTCTGTATGTAACCGACACTCAAAATGCTACTTATCATATATCAATGGACCTTTCCACAGTAATGATGTCATATGATGTCATTTGCCGTTATAATCATTACATCATAAATGATTCTATGCTGACCGTCTTTAACTCTTAAAGGTCCAACACGTCGTAAGAAATGTATGTCTATACTATTTAATAAACATTCTGTTTTAATATTTTGAAACTAATTTAACTGGATGCTGTTGCTGCTATGCCAGTCAAATTAGTTTCAAAATATTCAACAGCTTACCTGTATAGTTTTCTGGAAATTGATAGTTAGAGGGAGTTCAGAGATCGACCGATCCCAACACAGGCAAGGTGTGGATGGAGCTTAGCTAGAGAGGGGTGGGGCATAGCTAAAATGGAAAGGTCCATGATCCGTGAATTTCTGCAGACCTCATTTTCCATGGGGTTTAACTCTGAATCTGCTGAATATTTGGAAAAAAGTTTAACTGAAACTTGTTGGGCGCATACGCTTATAATACCAATAAGTCACGTAGGAAATCTGGTTCATTTAAAGCTAAAGGGAGATAACTTATCCTGGTTATTAGCTAATAGTGTTTGTCAATTATGATTACCTCCCTTTAGTCACCCTGATTTGTGGCTTTTTAAATACCTATGGCTCAAAAATAAGTTCAAATGTTTCCAAAACAAAAACATTTTGAACACAATGTAAGAAATGCCCTGTTGAATATTTTGAACATTGAATTGGAAAATATTGCTGCCAATTATTTTCAATATATGGAATACAATGTACCGTTTTATTTTGATTTGGAAACAGGTTACGTTATTTCTGAGCTGTACTATATCTGCGAACAATGAAATGAATTCGTGCTATTCGACATGTAACCCGCAGACAAGAAAATGCAGAAATTTCAAATTATTTCTCTGATATGATTATATTTGTTTTGAAACTAATTTAACTGGGAACTAATTAGATTACAATGTAGTATCACAAAATTCAGCAGCCTGTATATAAATATGAGCTATTTGGGGATAATTTCAATGGGGTATAACTCTTGGTCAGTTGACTATTTTGAAAACAATTTGACTGAAAATTGTTGGTGACCTAGCCACCAACAACTTTTAATCAAATTGTTTTCAAAATATTTAGCATATCCAGCGTTAAACTCCATGGAAAATGTAGTCTGCAGAAATATATAGTTGTCTTGTAATTCATGAGGCGCTGGAATTGCAATGGTTAAACTGTAATTACTTAACCCTTTCACCGACAAATCCCTGAAAAGGTTATTTTCTTTATAATATAATTTCAAAATATTAAACAGTTTTTCTGTATGGATGCGTTGAACATAAGCTATGGGGAATTCATCGGTGAAAGGGTTAAATACTATACCATAATTAGCCCTTTGTCTCCCGTTGTTTATAGTAATTGTAACATTTAAACGGAAAATTCAGGGCAAAAGATCAATTCATCAACCATGGACCGAAATACAGAATTACTGTAATGTACTCAGTGAGTCATAGGCGAACTTGTCATAGTTACGTAATATAATTGCCATATATCCTATTACAAACTGTCTGGCTGTTGTAAGACACCAGTCACTAATTTCAATGGGCAACAACTGGAGCTGCTGACTATTTTGAAAACAATTTGATTGAAAGTTGTTGGTGGCCTAGCCACCAACAACTTTCAGTCAAATTGTTTTCAAAATAGTCAACGTAGTCAGAGTTAACCCCAATGGGAAATATAGTCTGTAGAATTTCAGCAGACAGACAGTTTATGGTGATAGTTATGTGATATAGGTAGATGCGGTAATTAGCCTGTTATTATAATAGTTGATGATATTCGTAACATTTAGACCCAAGGTTGTTCAGGGTAAATGACCACTTCAAGAGCACCATTGCTGGCTTCAACCTGGATCACAGCCTCATAATCGCCTTCAAATGCAGAAGAGTTATTACAGTTTTGATGCATGTATTAATATATAAATGTAGCCATTCAAGATGGTCAGTAATGTTAGTGGAAATTCTTGCTGTCAAACAAGTAAAAAGTCAATTTTTTCAAAATTACCATCATCTCGGAGAAACGATAGGCGTAGATATGCTAGGACCCCACCCATGTCTTCATAGGTGCTATGAATAAGAAAATTTTCAGATCGAATATATCCGCCAGAAAGAAAAAAATTGACCAATCAGATGTCTGTATACAATTTCGGATGCTTATGAACGTATGGTCCTTTCAGAAATGAACTTGTACAACCCACGATGGGACGCAAACCAAGTCTGATAACTGGTGTTAGTAATCGCTGGCGCCACAGAAATAGTTAAAAGTCTGGTCGGTAATTGCACAAGAGTGTACTAGATAGTACAATCCGGCACTTGGCCTACATGGCATTGTTGGCGCACTATTGGGCCCATTCAACCAGTATGGAGAGTGAGTTGGCTTACTCGGCATGAGTTAGAAGGAGCGAACTGATGTTTTTACAGCTACAGTTCCTTTTAAAGGTCTGGTGACATCATGGCTTAGCTTGCACATGCATGTTAGTCTCCGGTATACGATTTATCTATTGGTTCATTAGTCAAAATTAGCTGCGCGTGCTCTAAGGTGTCGATTCTGGGCCTGCGTCTAGTTTCAGAACAGTGTCTTTAGTTTGGCCTAGCGAGTCTGGACTCGTTTAAGCTAGATGTTTACAAAACAATGTACCATTTTTATATAAAATGTTGATCATTTGGGGGGAAGTTTTTGCCTAATAATGCCTCGTTTTGAAGCGGGATTAGTTTATCTTATATCCCTGAATATCTGAATTTACCTACATGTATTAATGGTTTACACAAATGCAATGTAATCACTTCACATAAATTAGCTTTTTAGCGCTCGTTAGCGTAATTCGCCGGAATTAATGTCATTAACCGAGTCTGCTAGTCTAGGTACCCGCAAGCTGGTTAAGAATCGAAGTGATTACTCTGATGTTTGGGACTTATGGCAGCGTATATGTTAGCTTATGTATATCATTCGTAACGTGTTAACGCATCTCTGATTGATTTTCTGGTCAATCAAGCTTAAACATAGCCAATTCTCTCTACAGTATGTAATTAGGGCATTAGTCACAAATTCTTAGTACATGTATTAGTGGGTCTAAAAAAAGAGTGTAATCTTATTTTGCCAATTGTGTATGAACGATGGTCATTCATTCCTTGATATATATTGAGCATTTATATTTTCTTGTCATTTAAGTTTCTTGGATTTTGACTGATTTTTAGAAACGTCTAAAAATCTTCTCAGAAACCGCAGGACTTATCATCGATTCAGACCTCATGAAATATCATCTACGGAAAAACTGAAGTTTATTCAAGAGAACTTGATTGGCCAAATAATTTGGTAGCCATCTTGGATGACCTAGTTTTAGCGAAAACAACTTCTCCAGAACCGCTGAAGGGATTAGGATTCAATTTGAGAGATATGATTAGGGACTAAGGGCCAATAAAGTTTGTTCAAGGGATGTTGATCCATCAAAAAACATGGCTGCCATTGGCCAATCAAAATGTAGTGATTGGCGGCCATGTTGGATTTTTTTATTTGATGGATTTTGAGGCCGAAATTGGTTTTATATATGTTTTGTGGTATTCTGATTCAAAACTGTCTGATAAGCGGTTTTGTGGCTCTCTTGGATCATTTTCCCACCAACGGTTCCCATGCTAAAGCAATGGGAAATTAAAAATAGCTTCTCAATAACCACTGACAGGCCGATTTCAATTATATTTGATAGGAACAATCTTTACGTCATAGAGATTCAAGTTTGTTCAAACGAACCCAATCGGCCAATTTGGATTAATGATTAGGTTTAGAAGTTCCATTCAGAATTTTGACAGGTCTATTTTTCTTGTGCCATCTTGGGTTTTTTTCGATGAGGACAGACCAATCGAAAACTTAGTGTTTGTTGACCATATTGGTTTTTTATTGGATGGATGAAACCTATGGTTCGATATGATTGTGTGGTCAGCGCCCATCATTAATTTCCTACTAAATTCATTCAAAATCATACATGCTGAATTCCAATTTTGTATTTTATGTCTTGGTACTGTTGAATTTAAAGAATCATGTCTTCAAATGCTAATGGTTCAAATGATAATGGTCCAGGCGAGCATCAAGGCCCTTGAGCAGCTTGACAAAGTGACTGGCAAAGTGAGCTTATGCTGTGGCGACCATCTGTTGTCTGTTCGTCAACATTTTCTAATGAATATATCTCAAACAAGAGGCCAGCGGCCTGTGGCGCTCACCTGAACCATTGGCATTTAAACCATTTGCATTTAAATAGACGGATGATTTTCGAAAAAAATCTAAGATTGTCACCAAAGAATTAACCAATCAAGATTCTGGTTTAATATGTTGAAGCCCCGACATAGGATCGTTCCACCCAAGTGTTGTTGAAATCGCGTTATTGATTGAAGGAGTACCGTTTTTAAATGGTTCCGGAGAACTTTCAGAAAATCAGAGATGGCTGCCAAAACGTTGACCTATCAAAATTCTGAATAAAGTTTCTAGAGGCTATAGACGCGTCTCAAAAGTTATGCACCCATCATGACCCAAATCCGAAAACGAGGCTAGCAGGGATAACAGGCTAAAACAATGATGGCAGTTTTGTCGTCTGTACCAGCAATATTTAATAAAAATCACGCAGCGTGTTCAGTTCCTGGCTGCAGTAACAATGGCATAAAATGTCCAGATTACTCAGTTCATTCATTCCCTGGGGATAAAATAACAATGCAAGCGTGGATACACGCTATAAGACATGATCCGGGGCCAACGTTTCAGGTAAGTCACATACCTACTTTGATGTATTTTTATTTAACCCTTTAACACTTGAAGTTCCAGCATTAAAATTGTAAGACAAGATTATTTTGAAACTAATTTCGCGGGAACCTGTTGCTGCCTTTATGATAGCAAAAGCTTCCAGTTAAATTAGTTTCAAAATATTCAACATAATATTGAACCACTAAAGCACTTGTTATATCTCATTTCTAAGGATTGACTTTCCTCCTCTGTCATAATTATATTTATAGAGTTGATAGTAAGCACCAAACTACTTTTGTGGGAGGTATGGTGGTTGGTGGGGGTGTTGGGGGGGGGGGGGGAGGTGCAGCGGCTGTATTAAAAATATTTTATGGAACCAGAGCAGAGTGATAAGACCTACATTGTCATGTTTACTCACTTAGTTACGCAAGCACCCACCACACACGCACGCATGCACGCACAGTTTTTGCCACGCTTGTTGGCCACATTTCCTATCCATATCTTCTAATATGTATGCCAATCAATTGCTGACAATGCCAATATTTTACATTTATAATGACATAAAATCATAATATGAAAATGTTGCAATTGTCACAACTGACTGACTTACATATTGGAAGGCATGGATAGGAAATGTACTGCAAACACTGATGTTAAAGTGAAACTGGCATAGCGTTTTCACTTGTTCTATTTACCGGAGATATTGTTTGAACATAGCCATACTTTAGTCATTTGTTAATATTAAATGTTAACTAGATATGGAAATGGAAGCTACAAGTTTGGAGTACAAAGTTGTGTTATATTTATTGAATACTTACATGTAGCAAATACTCTCCACCAGGTATCATTATGTATGATATTTACTTATAGGAAATGTTCAAAATAAAATGTCAGCCTTGTTCTTGATCATTTGCCATAGATCACTATCAAAGTGTATTGTTTCAAGATGAAAATTGCCATCGTTAGCTGTCCACACAAAAAAGTTGCACCTTGGAAGGCCTGTAACTGCTACTTATGTAGCTGCATATGAATCTGGTAGAAATATTCATGGTTATGGTTCAGACGAAGATGACCAGTAGTCTTATCCTTCTTTATGTATGATACCTCTAATACTGTTGAAACATCTCTTACATCTGGACACTTAATTTCGAGTAAGCCAAATGGTTCGCGTATGCATGTGGGATAATACACTTTTCGGTCAGGAGATGCAGCAAGCCATGGCGAATAGGGGCTAACCAAAACACCAGAGGGGTAACGGTTAACATTGTTGGCATTCAGCTCTACAAAATGTACATACGTATTGGCAGCTAACGGTTCACACTCAACACCCCTCTGCATTGCCTTTGTTGTTGTCTTCCTGGTTGATTTCAGATCACATACTAGCTTTTCAAAATTATCTTTTATAGATCCTATAGGTTCAATCTTTGATGCGGTAATCCGATTTTCCCTAAGCTTGAACCATAAAGGGTCGTCACTTTGAGCTGTTGTCAACTCTTGAAAATTCAACCCTTCATTGTAAGTGAGAAAAATGCTTTGAAAATCTGCATTTTTCTTTTGATCCAATATAGCGTTGTACTCGTTAATCATTACATTTTTGGCAGACAAGTCCAGAAAACCAATGCCATCATAAATATTAAGGGAAATATCTGATTGGAGCTTTTGTTGCACACCTAACACACTTCCTTGTGGAATTTTCCAAATTTTGTTAGATAATTGTGGCTTGCTTATAGCCACAGGGAAAAGGTTCATGTAAGCACTAACAATCTTGTGTGTTTGACAATATCTGTTCGTTAGTAACTCCATTGCGTGTTTGTAATGAGCATCCGTTAATGATAATCCACTTGTGGCTCTAGCGGCCTCCCCTTGAACTTGTGCCCGCAAATATTGGAATTTTTGGACGTCTCAGGCTATCGTCCCCGTCTATCGCTGATTGGAAACTGTCTTGAAATTCTAACCACTGAAGAATGTCCCCATCGAATGTTTTCAATGCAAGTTTTGGTAGATTAATGTTCCGCTTAGTACTGTAACTATTGTATGTGGTTGTGTCACCGCTGACCGGTTGTGATTTGCGACTTACTTGACGTTCGAACTTAATGAGTCCCTCCTTTGCTGAGGTTATGTAATCATCCGATTCGAGAAGAAATGGTTCCAGTTCTTCTTCTGTTTGTAAATCCATTAATTTGCTGTCCAAATCACCGATAATTCCGAGTTTATCACGATAGGACTCTATAGCTGCTGCGAGCGTATCGAAATCGTCGTCTGTGAGAACAGTTTTTTCTAGTATTTCCTTTATTTTGTTCTGCTGTTTAGTAATCTGTCCGCGGTAAACGCTTCTAGATTTTGAAAGCTTCGTCTTCTCCATAATTATTTAGCAATAACACTACTGGTTACTGACACCAAATGTGGTGTATGTAGCAATAACAATGCTGAATATCTAGCAATAACAATGCTGAAATTAACTTTCCCTATCACTAACACTATCCTGGTTACGGCACCAAATGTGGCTTGCTTATAGCCACAGGGAAAAGGTTCGTTGAGTATGGTGAGAAGACTGAGAACAGAGAAGGAACACGTCTTTGTTTTCCTGAGGTATAAACTGAACTGACTTTATTTACAAGCAGTTAACCTACCACCTAATTCCACGAAACTCTCATCCCTGCTCTGCTAACACGTGACTCTAGGAGTGGTTTAACCCTATGATTCATCATCTCCAACAATAATTACATGTTAGTAATGGTTCAGTTGACAGTTTTAGAGCAGACAGTATTGGCAAAGTAGGATATGCATTCTCAATGGCATTAGTTAAATCATCAAGAATGCGTACCTGTCCACCAATTGCATCATATAGGTTACTTTTTACTACTCGAGCACTGACATCGAGAGAATTTTCAAGTCTCTTGCTGTGGCCCTTAACCTCCAAATCGGCTATTCGTTTACCCAGAATTTGTGCTCCACGAGGCTCATGAAACGACATTTTCAAACTAGTATTTAGAATATCTGTAGGAACCACCTTGATCCCTTGCATCTTATAATTGGCAAACTGGAATAGAACTCCGCACATATGTCCACAGTGCCCACCCAAACCTACTTTCAAGTACGGACTGAACTTTTGATGTGCACCGGATCAGACACCATTTCAATCTGCAATAAAAAATGATATGTAGTGGGATCAGCTATGTTTATCAGAGGTTATCCCCTCATATCATCAAATTATATATCCTTTAAGTGCTGCTGCTGCAACCGCGGCTGCTGCTGCTGTTACTACTACCACTACTGCCGCTACTACCACTACCATGGCCGCTGCTGCTGCTGCTGTTACTTCTACCACTACCATTGCTGCTGCTGCATCTGTGGGATTAACTGTAATGAAAATGATATAGGCATGTATATAGTGTGATACAATAACAGAAAATTATTATTTTATATCTTTGATTATTGCACCTTATAATTGAAGAACACAATTTAGTAGAAAGTAGTTTGCAATTGGCAATCAATCGAGAGGAGTTGGAAACATATTTAGAGGACCAATCCAGGATGATTTTAAGGTGGAAGGGCAATTACTTGGGAATAGTAAGAATGATCCAACTTAGTTTTGAAAACCAGATATGATACTCTGAAAAGCTATTTCTTGTATTCTTTATAGCTTTAAAATTCTCTGCAGTGTAAGAAATAATTTGTTAAATATTTTGAAAATAAGTTATTTACATGTCATTGCTGCCTGAGACAGCAAGAACAGCCAGTCAAATTAGTTTCAAAATATTTAACAGCTTATGTCTATGGTTGGTTTCAAAATATTTGGATATCAAGTTTTTAAATGATTCATTTTGGGTGAAGCGGGACACCTAAAATAGATGCTCGTTGTGCAGTTAGATGCGCCTCCCCACCCACCCCACCACCCTCACCCCACCCACCCCACGCACGCAGGCATGCACACACACACACACACACACACTTTCCCAGGTCAATATATATGTAAGCTCCCGCACCTCTGATGTACTAAGCAATCCCGACAATCCCACATGCTTTTTTCTTTGTAAATCCAGCAAAGTTGATGTGGACATGGTCTGCTTTGTTATCACAATCACAGGTGTATAGTACACCGGCATACCACACACCTATGCCCGTCTTTCCATGTATGCACATATATGTCTTTACGCTCTTTCATCTTGAAACAGAATGACAAGCCACTGGAAACTTTCCCCCCATTTCCGAAAGATCAAAGGAAATCGCATTCTAAAAACAGTCTCGATTCAATCCCGGTCCATCACTTTTGAGATTATAAAATCTCAAAAACATATTTAATTATAGTGTCGTATGTTGACATGAAACGCATGTAAAAGCAGACCCGTTCTTAGTTTTATAAGGCGCGAGTGAGATTTAATAGTCGGGTTTCCAAAATTATGAACGCAAGTTTCAGACTTCCTAATCGGGTTCAAGGCCCCAGCCTGGAGATATATTTAGTCGCGCAAAAACCCCCAACAGACCCCCCCTTTAGTGGGTTGGTCTGTAGTTTTATTAACCACTATAAAAACATACTTACCGTTCAATCACTACTTGCTAAATCAAATATCTGCATTTAGCTATCAGAATAAAGTTTTTATGCTTGCTTATACTCCCTAATGCCTATACCATCACCATGTAGACCCTCCACCAGGCTTCTGGTAGAGGGACCCCCTGCATTAGCCTTACAATAGACTGGCACCTGTCTGTACTCACTCCTTGGTGACGCTTGTCACTAAGCACGCTCGCGCATGCGCAGTAGGTCCCAATTGTGAAAACTGAATCACTTTTCTAAATATAAGTGCCATACATCCAGCCTAGATTCTCAAATCAATCCCCAGCGGGGTGGCTGAGGCCGGGTCGTAGTGATTGAACGGTAAGTATGTTTTTATAGTGGTTAATAAAACTACAGACCAACCCACTAAAGGGGGGTCTGTTGGGGGTTGTTATTACACCACAAAAACATCCATTACCGTTCAATCACTACTTGCTAAACCCGTAGATTTGGTCAGTTCCCCACTACGAAACTTTGGTGGGAGGTGATTTGAGAATCCATAAGCATGGATAAAAATCAAACAAACATAACCAAATGTTAACAACATAACATAATGGTGCCTCCTAATCAATCACACAGTGATTAACAACCAAATAAAACTTTAAACATAAAGAATTAAATTAAAAACCAATTAATAACTCTCACCATTACCCGCAGACGCACGGTCCTCGCGAAAATGGTGGTATATACTTGGTAAATGGTCTTCAGGCTTTTTGGTTAAAATAGTAATGTTCCTAAAGAAAGATGCCGCTGCTCTCTGGTCTTTCAAATAAAAAGACGTAAAAGTAGACTCAGATTTCCATCCTGTAACTTGCATAAGTTCGTCTACAGAAGAGCCAGAAAACGTAGCGAAAGAGGTAGCCATCCCTCTGACATCATGAGCCTTAATGTGATATAGATTGATTTGCTCAGGAGACGCAATCTCGTAGCAGAGTCGAATGGTGTCACAAATCCATCTAGCAATGGATGCTTTATAGACCAGTCTGGCTACCCCTTCCGCGTAGGGAACCCATAAGCTTTAAGCTAATCGAAGCGATGGGTTCAAATATGATGACCTGCCACAACCTGAAGAATCAATGCCAGGTTCCCGGAAGGTAAAGGTTTAGCAATAGGAAGACGAATATTACCTAAACCTCTGATGAAAACATTCAGCACCTTAGTATCTATAACATCCGCATTTAACGAAAAAAGGAATAGAGGATGTTAAAGAAAAACTATATCCTATAACCGTGTTAGCAGTCAGATGAAGCGAATCGAACAGATAGGATAAGAAATCTAACACTTGGGATATAGAAAACAGAATCGGGCACGATATCCTGATCTGAACATCATCCTCCGAAAATCTTAAGTCGACCCTTGTAAACTCGTCGGGTTGACTACCTCCTGGCCGAATAAATGATTTTCTGAGATCTTGCAGAAAATTTATTCTCCGTGAACGAGCACTCGATATTCTCCAAACACACAGACTGAAGATTCCTGGGTTTGGATGAAGACACGTTCCCCTTACCTGGGATAACAGATCTGGGGACACTGGCAGCAGACGCGGAAAGTCTACTAGAAGCTCGAGAAGGTCTACGAAACAGATCCTTTTTGGCCAAAAGGGACCTATCAACAAAATCTCGCAGATTAATAGTTGACTTTCTTCATAACCAAGGGAAGCAAGATAGTCGGAGGGAACGCATATGCGAAGATTCCTGTTCAGGACTGAGACAGTGCATCCACCGCCAACGCCTGATTGTCCGGAAAAGGAGACATGAAATAGGAGATCTGGGTATTCAGAGAGGTCGCGAACAGGTCTACATGGGTACGATCCAGGAGGGGAACAGAGAATTCAGACATCCTGGGACATGTGAGGACACCAGGAAACTCTGTTTCATACGACACCACGTGAGGAGATTCCACACCTCCAAAGTCGAGACGACTTTGTGCCTCCCTGCTTGCTGATATACGAAACTACTGTCGAATTGTCCGATCGAATCGAGATATTGATCCACTGCACTTGATCCGACCAAGCAAGGACCAAGCAAAGAGAGTCTTCTTGACAGCCCACATTTCCCAGATTCTAGGTGGGGACTTAAATGCTCTCTGACCGGAATCTGATGGTAAACAGAATGTTTCCATAGAGACGTGAGCTACATTTGGAAAAGTCTCCTCATCAGCGCCTCCCCCGGAACGATGTTCTCGACGCTGACCATCAAGCCTATCACTCGGAGAAAGAAAATTGCTCTGACCACGGCAGAGGATGTCCGAATTTCCATGGCTACTAAGATGGCTTCTACTCTTACATATGAAGGGAAGACTAAGCCTTGATCTAGGTCGAAAGCCACACCTAGGTGGGTGAAACCCTGAGACGGGACCAAATATGATTTCCCTAGATTTATAACCCATCCTAGACTGGAAACCAGACTGCAGACCTCTGGAATGATACTTGCCAGAATTGAGGCAGATCCTGCTTTTATCAACCAATCGTCTATGTAAAAGTGAAGGGGAACAGAACGACTGTGCAGAAAACCTGCCACTGCTGACACTAGGCGGGAGAAGAAGAAAAGAAGCCGTGGTCAGGCCGAATGGCCTGACTCTGTATTGCCATACCCGGCCCTTAAACGCGAATCTCATGAATTTCTTGAATGGAGGGCGGATGAGAATGTGAAAGTAGGCGTCCTTGAGATCTATGGACGCTGTCCACATGCCTGGACTCAGACTGGCGATAATCTGAGATACCGTCTCCATCTTGAATTTGGGGTGGATATATACAGATTTAATCTCTTCAGATTGATGATTGGACGCCATCCACCTGATTTCTTGGGGACTAGAAATAGATCTGAGTAGAATCCCGGGTCTACTCTCCAACAAGGAACCTCTTCTATAGCCTTCTTCAACCTCATTGACTCCCATTCGTCTTCCAGGGCTCCCAACTTCTCCAGATTGGATGGAACTGGAGTCCATTTGGGCTGGTAAGACAGAGGAGGAGGCAGATCTATCCAAGACGGTGCATACCCCCAGCGGATTTGCTCTAAATGCCAGGAGTCCTGCGCGAGGGCTTGCCAAGTCTCCCAGACCAGAGACAAGCGCCCCCTACTGGCACGCTGGGAAGAAGGGACTGCACCGATAGATCCAAATGTAGTAGAATATGAGGAAGGACTGGTAAATGAGAACGGGAAAAGGCCTGCCCGGGCTGAGGCCACCCCTTCAACCCCGTCTAGGTTGAAAACCTCTAGAGGAGCATCCTCTAGCTCTAGACCTGGAAGCTCGAGAGAAAAGGAGGGACTTGACGAACCTGGGCTCTAGGTCTATGCGGATCTGGAATGGGAAGGAGAGGACCGATTAGAGTTCGTAAAACCCTTGACGGATATGCCCATATTCATCCGGCCTAAGACTCTTCCTCCTGGGAGAGAAGGGACTCTTCACCCCGGAAGATTCTCTTTTGCTGAAGACCTCAAAATCGAAATCTAATCCCGCAGATCCTTAGCTGATCAAAAACGTTCAGACTCCGCCCTAATAATCGAGGTAGCATATATCAGGTTACTCCTGAGGGATCAGAAATGATCACCTCAGCAAGCTTCCTTGACCTTCTCTTAGAGGTGATGAAAACCAAACCAACGGTAAACTGATTTCAACTAACCTCTTGACAGGTCAGCTGAAGAACGAAATATTTCCTGTGGAATCTGACCCCCTTTCTCCTGAGTTTCGATAATAGCCTCCGAAAGAAGGGCCAAAAAGTTAGCTGATTTCAACTGAGCCCGACAGACAGACTCCCATCTAAAAAGGTCTGATGAAGATTCTACCTTAGCCGCTTCCTTCAGATGTGATGACAGAACATCCCATGTTGGACCATTAATAGATTGGGTAGAGGCCAATCTAATGTAATCATCTTTGGGAACCTGTACTGGAGCATCTACCTTGGGCGTAAGAGAGAAAACTTTAAGTTGGACATCGTTAATGTAAAATCTAACATGTCTACGACCAAGTTATCCACCGAAAGAACAGAAGGAACATTGCCTGAAGATTCTGAAGATGCAAGATCAGAACCCAACGACGGAGGATCAATCGAAAATTCATCCTGAAGAGGAAGAGATAGGGACGACGCTATACATTGATGAGCCCTAGACCAGTCATCCGGAGAGGCCCTATCATGATAGAACCTCTTCAGATCCCTGGCTTCTGACTGATCTCTGAGTAGCCTTAACAGAAAGGTAAGATGGAGACGACGAAGGAGGACAGATGTCCGAGTCAACTTTGACTAAGACATTTTCAGGAGAAAATGCATAAAGATAGAACAATTTCATAGTCAACTGTAGGACCCAGAAAATTAGGACTTAACCACTTATACTCGGCCCTCCATTTAGAAAGGGTTGCCCCTTTGGGCACTTTTCGCTCAGATGCCATTTTAGCAACACATCAACTGCTGTCACAGTCATGTACAATTAAATGTAAAAAAAAAAAAAAAAGAGATTATTTTTGAAATTTTCCATTGAAATGGCTTATTCAGTAACTGAGACAGTCATTCCTGTGGTAAATTTTCAAAAATAATCTCTTGACCTGCAAATGGCCATTAACTATTTTTAATTAAAAAATTTTTTTTTTAGGCAAATTTGACCATTAAATGGTTAATTGTAGAACGCGAATATAATGGTAACGCGCGTGTTGTCAAGTGTCTTCTACAGTGCGATTATTTATGAACTTGCTTTCTTCACTCTTATTGTGAGAAAACTCGCCCGCTATTTCATTTTCTATATACAGCTACCAAGGAAATCGCGAGGAAGAATTAGCTTCTTCAGTATCGAAGGTGTGAACGAACGCGTCTCGAACTTCTGTGAAAATCTCTCACGTAATGTCATTGGATTTTCTAGATATAATTATGTCCAACAACCAATGAAATCGCGAGACCAAATTCTCTTCTCATGACAGAAGGTGTGTAAGAACACATCACTAACTCGTGCGCAGTGGCCGATTTTGTAGATCCGCCATTGCTAATTTTGCATCGACTCGATCATTTTCAGACTAACGAAATGACAAGATTTTGAGTGGTATCATTTATCAGATGTTCTATGCAATTTTATCTGTCATTTATTCGCCGTATGACTTAATTTTCAAGTCACTCACGGTCTATATCCCTCATTAGAAATCAGAAAATTCGCCAGTATAAAAGGTTTACACTATTCCCGGGACAATTAGCTATTGTAAGACCACCCTCTAGGATGAATTTGCCGGTATGACGCGTTTTGACAGATCACGAATACTGGTAACCAAGGTGAATATCGTTTTCACTTAGAAATGTGCAAATGACGCACAAACGCGCGCTCGATCGATCTATCGTATTTGAGTGCGATACCAACATTGTTCACTTGTTCTCTTTTTCCAAAATTTCCCAAAAATTCATGTTCAGTAAAATATTTTTACCCATCCAGATTTGATCGGACATGACCGATGTCCGACCGTTATTTCATACCCTGTTTCCGGATGCCTGGTAAAACCAGAATCCATTCCGGACAGCAAACCCGCTTGTCTGGCAACGCCAGGAGCAGAGGCGGGTGCTTCTTTATTTCCTACCGGCAGTAGTAACACTACTACCGGAAACGGAAGTCGGAAAACCGAAAACGGAAGATGTCAACATATGCACTGCCGGGTCCAACAGACCCTGAACTACATACTTACTCCCGGAACCGGAACCTTTATCGCCGGAAACTGTTGAATCGGAACCGGATGTTGGCGCATAAGTCCTATTCTCATGAGTCACCGGATGTTCGGACACGCCAGAACAATCTCGGTGCTCCTTTCCGGATGCCTGGTAAAACCAGAATCCATTCCGGACAGCAAACCCGCTTGTCTGGCAACGCCAGGAGCAGCGGCGGGTGCTTCTTTAGATGCGATCGCCGATCTTACCATATTCCTAGCAATCGGAATCACTGTGAAAACGGACCTTGGTGCAGGCGACATCCTGGCGTAATATTGTTTTGAGAGTACTAAGAATTACGTTATTAGGAGTGGTACTGGCTATTATTCCTTCTAACATGGTATCTTGATGGTATATAATAGGCATGGTTACTCTAACCTCTAAAGCGGGAGTGGTGACACGAAAACTGGTAACTCCAAACGCTAGAGTTACAAACACCTCTAAAACACCATGATATAAAAGTTAAACATAACTTAGAAAGAATTGACTTCTTCCTTATGGTAGGCATCTTTGTTCAATTAGTTGTAGTAG
Organism: Chaetoderma sp. LZ-2023a; assembly: GCA_034401795.1. Taxonomy (NCBI): domain Eukaryota; kingdom Metazoa; phylum Mollusca; class Caudofoveata; order Chaetodermatida; family Chaetodermatidae; genus Chaetoderma; species Chaetoderma sp. LZ-2023a. The sequence continues at coordinate 29,267,846 of CM067375.1, read as the reverse complement.
ATTGTCTATAAAAGCAAGCTAATTAACTTTTATATCTAATTTTGATAGCTGACAGAACTGTTGGCTAGCAGAATATTTGAAAAGTGATTCAGTTTTCACAATTGGGACCTACTGCGCATGCGCGAGCGTGCTTAGTGACAAGCGTCACCAAGGAGTGAGTACAGACTGGTGCCAGTCTATTGTAAGGCTAATGCAGGGGGTCCCTCTACCAGAAGCCTGGTGGAGGGTCTACATGGTGATGGTATAGGCATTAGGGAGTATAAGCAAGCATAAAAACTTTATTCTGGTAGCTAAATGCAGATATTTGATTTAGCAAGTAGTGATTGAACGGTAATGGATGTTTTTGTGGTGTAATAACAACTCGCAGTTTGAGCGCGTTCTACTCGAGTTTGTTAACATAATTATGAGCCTAAAATGCAAGTTGTCCACCAAAGAGATCCCAATAAACATATAGTGCCAAATATCAGCACCACCAAACTTCCTCATGTAGAGGTGCCTTATTTGGCAAAATAAATACAAAATTATTAAACAATTGAATATAGCAGTATAGCATTACTTGCTATTAAAATGTTAGACATTGAAAACATTATAGATAATTTTATTTATACATGTACATTTAAAACAGATTTTGTGTCAAACAGAAAACCCATAGTAAACCTATGGGAGGGGTAGAGATCAAGATGTAGCCAACATTTTTGCAATAGCTTTCTCATATGAAGCGATAATGTAAAAATGCGCAAATAGTGGAGACACGATACAGGCATAATAATAGACCTGATAGTAAAAGTATTGCTTTGTACTCACCGGTTAGGAATGTAGCGTCTAATGTTTTCCTTGGAAATCCGGTCACCAAGACTTCCCTTTGTTGGGGTCAATACGAAGGACTTTGCCTTTGTACCATACCCCAGTTGTTCGATCAAAAGCTTGAAGTGTTCGGTTGTTGAATTAAAACGTAAAACAGTCTTTGATCAATAAATACTTTGTACATTAATTACATGTATTTATTTTCATAATTCTCGATGATTTTCAGTCTGACGGCAAGATTCTGATTTGCGAGAAACAGCAAGAATTTGCCGATGCCACCCTCTACCCCATCTGCAAACGCATATATCGTGTACACGCATCACGTAAAATAGCAACGAAATATTTATGCGAACGCGAATTCGTAGCGTCTTTATTTCTAACCCATAGCATTTTTATTTATAACCATTTTACATATTTTTATAAACATGTTTAAACATATTTCCTTACGCTTATAAAATTCTCACGCAATCGGAATCCTGACCGTTTATAACCCGTTTTTGTTCCGAAAACATCATTATATCTGATCTGTACTGTACATGTATGTCATTTGTATATAGTCCCGCACAGTCAGTCAGTTTCAACTAGGTGATGGTAAAAGATATTTGATAAATGAACTTCAGTTAAATAACTAATATGAATCAATAATATTTAATATATTAAGGGAATATTAAAGAAGCTTGCTAATACAAGATTGAAAATTGCATTGATATTATATAATACACCTTTAAAGATGATGATGCTTTAAGACAGGTGGTCTTTCAGACAGGTGATTGATACAACACGTAGCACCTGTATTATAGAACCAACATCTTGTGAGCACAATAGTCATCTCTTAGAGCAACTCACCTGTATAATGAGAGCACCTGTGTTTAGTGACCACACTTTGCTGCTCTCCGCTTATGATAGACAGGTTTCTCGGTGTGTTTACGACTCCTAATGTGAACAGGTGCGTGGGCCTAACAGGTCTCCACGCACTCTGACTGGACGGATCTTCATCTGTGATGATCGCAGACTGCAATGGGTGGAGCCGCTGTCAAAGTCATGTGCGTGGCGCAACTCCAGGCCCTCTGACTGGGCGGATCTTCATCTCTGATGATCGCAGACTGCAATGGCTGGCGCCACTGTCAAAGTCATGTGCGTGGCGCAACTCCAGGCCCTCTGACTGGGCGGATTTTCATCTCTGATAATCTCACACTGCGATGGCCAGAGCCGCTGTCAAAGTCATGTGCGTGCCGCAACTCCAGGCCCTCTGACTGGGCGGAAGGCCTTCGGACTGGGCGGATTTTCTTCTCTGATCTCACACTGTGATGGCAAGAGCCGCAGTCAAAGTTGTGGGTGTCGTGGGTCTCCAGGCACACTGAATGGATCTTCATCTCTGATGATCTAGGACTGCGATGGCCAGAGGCGCCATCAAAGTCATCAGTATAATGACCGGTCTTCAGGGAATCTAACTGGGTGGACTTTCTTCTCTGATGATCTCAGACTGTGATGGCCGGAGCTGCCGTCAAAGTAACACCATACAATTCCCTTATCAGAGCCACCGTTATAAACCCCCGCCATTCAGGTTTCTGATGCTTTCTGACAAACTCCCGCTTCTCTTGTCTGGTTTCTCTTTCCTTTCGCTTTCTCACTTCTGGCTCCATGACCTTTTAACTTTGTTATTCATTCTTTCTGTTCTTTTGTTTCAACATCCTCTAATCTATCGTATGCTTATCATCCAAGCTTTTGTCATTCTTCCTCAAGTCTGATCGTATTCTTATACTTTGTATTTTGAGCTCTTCGGCTGTAACTCCAATAACATCTGAGAGGTTTTCCTAACTTTGTCCCGAAGATGTGCTACATTCTCTGTTAACCCTTTAACCCTTGTCAAAATGTTTTATTTTCAAATTAAAATAAAAGATGTACTGGTGTTTATTTTTCAACAAATTTGTTGAAAAATGTACGCTAGTTTCTTTGTTATTGACACCGTAAAAGATAGAATATTGACATCAGTGTGCTAAGCGTTAACACTTATATCAGCCAGAAATGGCTTCTGCAGTGGTGTTGAGAATGTCTATTTGCAGACCAAGAGAAGAGAATTTCGGAAAAACTTACCACTGGAATGACTGGCTTGATAACTGAGCCAGTCATTCCAGTGGTAAATTTTCAAAAATGGTCTTGGGTTGCAAATGGATATTTTGCATAAAAAAATGCAAATTTTCTTGAATAAATTCGAGGGTTAAAAGGTTAATGATTTCTGATTCTGATTAGGAACCTTACAATGTATTAATAAACCTCCGTGACTTTGTTTCTACCTGCCATTCCTGCAGTCATGTCAGTTGTAAGCAGTTTGATTTTAAAGGGGTTCATTGTATCTATCACCTGAAATTATACAAGTGCCCATTCATTGACCATGTTAGCTGAACCCTTTCACCGATGAATTCCACATATCTCATTTTGAAGGCAACCATACAGGAAAAGTGCTGAATGTTTTAAAATTAATTTGGCAGCAATGGCTTTTAGTCAAATTAATTTCTAAATATTCAGTAGAATACACATGTATGTTTTATATCGTAAAGAATTTACTTTTTCAGGGATTTGTCAGTGAAAGGTTTATGTATGAATAATTCAAGTTAAGATCGAGTATAACCAAATCTTATTTTAGGACTAATTTCAAGTTCATGTAATACTAAATAAGACATATATGTTTGTCAATACGTATATTGCAATGACATATTGATCATGTGCAATATTGTCTCCTATGCCATTTATATATAGCACTACACAGTCAGTCAGTTTCAACTAGCTGATGGTAAAAAATATTTGATAAATGAACTTCAGTTAAATAACCAATATGAATCAATAATATCTAATATATTAAGCTAATATTAAAGAAGCTTGCTAATACGTGATTGAAAATTGCATTGATATTATATAGTACACCTTTAAAGATGATGATGCTTTAAGACAGGTGATTGATACACCATGTAGCACCTGTCTTATAGAACCAACATCTTGTGAGGGCAAAAGTCATCTTTTAGAGCAACTCGCCTTTATAATGAGAGCACCTGTGTTTAGTGACCACACGTTGCTGCTCTCTGCCTGCTCCTGATAGACAGGTTCCTCTGTGTATTTATGGCTCCTAATGTGAACAGGTGCGTGGGCCTGACAGGTCTCCAGGTACTCTGACTGGACGGATCTTCATCTCTAAGGATCGCAGACTGCAATGGCTGGAGGCGCTGTGAAAGTCATGTGCGTGGCGCACCTCCGGGCCCTCTGACTGTGCAGATTTTCTTCTCTGATGATCTCAAACTGCGATGGCCAGAGCCGTCGTCAAAGTTGTGGGCGTGGTGGTCCTCCAGGCGCACTTACTGGACAGATCTTCATCTCTGATGATCTCATATCATGATGAATGGAGCTGCCGTCGATGGGCCTGGCGTGTCTCCAGGTACTCTGACTGAGCAGATTTTCTTCTCTGATGATCTCAGACTGTGATGGCCGGAGATGCGGTCAAAGTAACACTATACAATTCGCTTACCAGAGCCACCGTTATAATACCTGCCATTCAGGTTTCTGATATGATCTGTTGCTTTCTGACAAACTCCCCCTTCTATTATTTGGTTTCTCTTTCCTTTCCCTTTCGCACTTTGGTTTCCACGACTTTTTAACTTTGTTATTCTTTCTTTCTGCTCTTGTTTCAACATCCTCTAAACTATCTTATACTTACATATGTATCTTCCAAGCTTTTGTCATTCTTCCTCAAGTCTTTGATCTTCTTCTTATCTTATACTTATCATCCAAGCTTTTGTCATTCTTCCTCAAGTCTTTGATCTTATTCTTATCTTATACTTATCATCCAAGCTTTTGTCATTCTTCCTCAAGTCTTTGATCTTATTCTTATCTTATACTTATCATCCAAGCTTTTGTCATTCTTCCTCAAGTCTTTGATCTTATTCTTATCTTATACTTATCATCCAAGCTTTTGTCATTCTTCCTCAAGTCTTTGATCTTATTCTTATCTTATACTTATCATCCAAGCTTTTGTCATTCTTCCTCAAGTCTTTGATCTTATTCTTATCTTATACTTATCATCCAAGCTTTTGTCATTCTTCCTCAAGTCTGATCTTATTCTTATCTTATACTTATCATCCAAGCTTTTGTCATTCTTCCTCAAGTCTTTGATCTTATTCTTATACTTTGTATTTTGAGCTCTTCTTCTGATGTAACTCCAATAACCTTTGTGGGGTTTTCCTAATTTTGTCCCGAAAATATGCTACATTCTCTGTTAAAGATTTCTGTTTCGCATAAGGAACCGTACAATGTATTAATAAAATTCAGTGACTTTGTTCTCTACCTTGACTACCTACAGTCATGTCAATTGCAAGCAGTTTGATTTTAAATGGTTCATTGACCATATCACCTCAGAAATTAACCTGAAATTATACAAGCGCCCATTCATTGACCATGTTGACTTAAGTATGAATAATTCAAGTCAGGATCGACTATAACCAAATCTTATTTTAGGACTTTAATTTCAAGTTCATGTGATATTAAATAAGACAGGTCAATACGTATATTGCAATGACATATTGATGTGCAATATCATCTATGTCATTTGTATATAGCAACTAGCTGATGGTAAAAGATTTTGATAAATGAACTTCAATTAAATAACCAATATGAATCAATAATATCTAATATATTAAGCTAATATTAGAGGAGCTTGCTAATACACAATTGAAAATTGCATTGATATTATATAGTACACCTTTAATGATGCTGCTGCTTTAAGACAGGTGATTGATACAACATGTAGCACCTGTCTTATAGAACCAGCATCTTGTGAGCGCAAGTCATCTCTTAGAGCAACTCACCTTTATAATAAGAGCACCTGTGTTTAGTGACCACACTTTGCTGCTCTCTGCTCATGATAGACGGGTTCCTCTGTGTGTTTATGGCTCCTAATGTGAACAGGTGCGTGGGGCTAACAGGTCTCCAGGTACTCTGACTGGACGGATCTTCATCTCTGATGATCGCAGACTGGAATGGCTGGAGCTGCTGTCAAAATCATGTGCCTGGCGCAGCTCCAGGCCCTCTGACTGCACAGATTTTCTTCACTGATGATCTCGCACTGCGATGGCCAGAGCCACCGTCAAAGTTGTGGCTGTGGTGGGTCTCGAGGCACACTTACTGGACAGATCTTCGTCTCTGATGATCACAAATCATGATGAATGGAGCTGCCGTCGAAATCATGGGCATGGCTTGTCTCCAGGTAGTCTGACTGGGCAGATTTTCTTCTCTGATGATCTCAGACTGTGAAGGCCGGAGATGCCGTCAAAGTAACACTACAATTCACTTACATTGTACCAGAGTCACCATTATAACACCTGCCATTCAGGTTTCTGATATGATCTGTTGCTTTCTGACAAACTCCCGCTTCTCTTGTCTGGTGTCTCTTTCCTTTCGCTTTCTCACTTCTGTCTCCACGACCTTTTCACTGTGCTATTCTTTCTTTCTGATCTTTTGTTTCAACATCCTCTAAACTATCTTGTACTTATCTAAGCTTTTGTCATTCTTCCTCAAGTCTTTGATCTTATTCTTATACTTTGTATTTTCAGCTTTTCTTCTTAAGTAACTCCAATAACCTCTGCAAGTTTTTCCCAATTTTGTCCCGAAAATATGCTACATTTTCTGTTAAAGATTTCTGTATCTGATCAGAAACCTTGCAATGTATCAATAAGCCTCGGTGACTTTGTTTCTACCAGACATGTCAATTGCAAGCAGTTTGATTTTATATGGATTCATTGTCTCTTATCATCTCAGAAATTAACCTGAAATTATACAAGCGCCCATTCATTGACCATGTTGACTTAAGTATGATTAATTCAAGTCAGGATTGAGTATAACTAAATCTTATTTTAGTGCTAATTTCAAGTTCATGTAATACTAAATAAGACATACAATTATGTCAATACGTTTATTGCAATGACATAATGATGTGCAATATCGTCTCCTATGTCATTTGTATATAGTGCTGCACATTCAGTTTCAATTAGCTGATGGTAAAAAATATTTGATGAATGAAATTCAGTTAAATAACCAATATGAATCAATAATATCTAATATACTGTATTAAGCTGATATTAAAGGAGCTTGTAATACGAGATTGAAAATTGCGTTGACATTATATAGTACACCTTTAAAGATGCTGCTGCTTTAAGACAGGTGATTGATACAACATGTAGCACCTGTCTTATAGAACCAACATCTTGTGAGCTCAAGTCATAATAAGAGCACCTGTGTTTAGTGACAAAACTGCTGCTCTCTGCTCATGACAGACAGGTTACTCTGTGTGTTTACGACTTCTAATATGAACAGGTGCGTGGGCCTAACAGGTCTCCAGGTACTCTGACTGGACGGACCTTCATCTCTGATTATCGCAGACTGCAATGGCCAGAGCCGCTGTCAAAGTCATGTACGTGGCACAACTTCAGACTGACTGGGCAGATTTTCTTCTGTGATGATCTCACACTGTGATGGCCAGAGCCGTCGGCAAACTTGTGGGTGTGATGGGTCTCCAGGCACACTTACTGGACGGACCTTCATCTCTGATTATTGCAGACTGCAATGGCCAGAGCCGCTGTCAAAGTCATGTACGTGGCACAACTTCAGGCCCTCTGACTGGGCAGAATTTCTTCTCTAATGATCTCACTCTGTGATGGCCAGAGCCGCTGTCAAAGTTGTGGGCGTGGTGGGTTTCGAGGCACACTTACTGGACAGATCTTCATCTCTGATGATCACAAATTGTGATGAATGGACCTTTTCTCTCGAAGTCATGGGCATGGCGTGTCTCGAGCTACTCTGATTGGGCAGATTTTCTTCTCTGATGATCTCAGACTGTGAGGGCCGGAGATGCCATCAAAGTAACACTATACAATTTACTTACCAGTCCTACTGTTATAACACCTGCCATTCAGGTTTCTGATGCGATCTGTTACTTTCTGACAAACTCCCCCTTCTATTATCTGGTTTCTCTTTCCTTTCGCTTTCGCACTTTGGTTTCCACGACTTTTTAACTTTGTTATTCTTTCTTTCTGCTCTTGTTTCAACATCCTCTAAACTATCTTATACTTACATATGTATCTTCCAAGCTTTTGTCATTCTTCCTCAAGTCTTTGATCTTATTCTTATCTTATACTTATCATCCAAGCTTTTGTCATTCTTCCTCAAGTCTTTGATCTTATTCTTATCTTATACTTATCATTCAAGCTTTTGTCATTCTTCCTCAAGTCTTTGATCTTATTCTTATCTTATACTTATCATCCAAGCTTTTGTCATTCTTCCTCAAGTCTTTGATCTTATTCTTATCTTATACTTATCATCCAAGCTTTTGTCATTCTTCCTCAAGTCTTTGATCTTATTCTTATCTTATACTTATCATCCAAGCTTTTGTCATTCTTCCTCAAGTCTTTGATCTTATTCTTATCTTATACTTATCATCCAAGCTTTTGTCATTCTTCCTCAAGTCTTTGATCTTATTCTTATCTTATACTTATCATTCAAGCTTTTGTCATTCTTCCTCAAGTCTTTGATCTTATTCTTATCTTATACTTATCATCCAAGCTTTTGTCATTCTTCCTCAAGTCTTTGATCTTATTCTTATACTTTGTATTTTGAGCTCTTCTTCTGATGTAACTCCAATAACCTTTGTGGGGTTTTCCTAATTTTGTCCCGAAAATATGTTACATTCTCTGTTAAAGATTTCTGTTTCGCATAAGGAACCTTACAATGTACTAATAAACCTCAGTGACTTTGTTGTCTACCTTGACTACCTACAGTCATGTCAATTGCAAGCAGTTTGATTTAAAATGGTTCATTGACTCTATCACTTCAGAAATTAACCTGAAATTATACAAGCGCCCATTCATTGACCATGTTGCCTTAAGTATGAATAATTCAAGTCGGGATCGAGTATAACCAAATCTTATTTTAGGACTAATTTCAAGTTCATGTGATATTAAATAAGACATGTCAATACGTATATTGCAATGACATATTGATGTGCAATATCATCTCCTATGTCATTTGTATATAGCAACTAGCTGATGGTAAAAGATTTTGATAAATGAACTTCAATTAAATAACCAATATGAATCAATAATATCTAATATATTAAGCTAATATTAGAGGAGCTTGCTAATACACAATTGAAAATTGCATTGATATTATATAGTACACCTTTAATGATGCTGCTGCTTTAAGACAGGTGATTGATACAACATGTAGCACCTGTCTTATAGAACCAGCATCTTGTGAGCGCAAGTCATCTCTTAGAGCAACTCACCTGTATAATAAGAGCACCTGTGTTTAGTGACCACACTTTGCTACTCTCTGCTCATGATAGACGGGTTCCTCTATGTGTTTATGGCTCCTAATGTGAACAGGTGCGTGGGGCTAACAGGTCTCCAGGTACTCTGACTGGACGGATCTTCATCTCTGAAGATCGCAGACTGGAATGGCCGGAGCTGCTGTCAAAGTCATGTGCGTGGCGCAGCTCCAGGCCCTCTGACTGCACAGATTTTCTTCACTGATGATCTCACAATGCGATGGCCAGAGCCACCGTCAAAGTTGTGGCCCTGGTGGGTCTCGAGGCACACTTACTGGACAGATCTTCGTCTCTGATGATCACAAATCATGATGAATGGAGCTGCCGTCGAAATCATGGGCGTGACTTGTCTCCAGGTAGTCTGACTGGGCAGATTTTCTTCTCTGATGATCTCGGACTGTGAAGGCCGGAGATGCCGTCAAAGTAACACTACAATTCACTTACATTGTACCAGAGTCACCATTATAACACCTGCCATTCAGGTTTCTGATATGATCTGTTGCTTTCTGACAAACTCCCGCTTCTCTTGTCTGGTGTCTCTTTCCTTTCGCTTTCTCACTTCTGTCTCCACGACCTTTTCACTGTGCTATTCTTTCTTTCTGATCTTTTGTTTCAACATCCTCTAAACTATCTTGTACTTATCTAAGCTTTTGTCATTCTTCCTCAAGTCTTTGATCTTATTCTTATACTTTGTATTTTCAGCTTTTCTTCTTAAGTAACTCCAATAACCTCTGCAAGTTTTTCCCAATTTTGTCCCGAAAATATGCTACATTTTCTGTTAAAGATTTCTGTATCTGATCAGAAACCTTGCAATGTATCAATAAGCCTCGGTGACTTTGTTTCTACCAGACATGTCAATTGCAAGCAGTTTGATTTTATATGGATTCATTGTCTCTTATCATCTCAGAAATTAACCTGAAATTATACAAGCGCCCATTCATTGACCATGTTGACTTAAGTATGATTAATTCAAGTCAGGATTGAGTATAACTAAATCTTATTTTAGTGCTAGTTTCAAGTTCATGTAATACTAAATAAGACATACAATTATGTCAATACGTTTATTGCAATGACATAATGATGTGCAATATCGTCTCCTATGTCATTTGTATATAGTGCTGCACATTCAGTTTCAATTAGCTGATGGTAAAAAATATTTGATGAATGAAATTCAGTTAAATAACCAATATGAATCAATAATATCTAATATACTGTATTAAGCTGATATTAAAGGAGCTTGTAATACGAGATTGAAAACTGCATTGACATTATATAGTACACCTTTAAAGATGCTGCTGCTTTAAGACAGGTGATTGATACAACATGTAGCACCTGTCTTATAGAACCAACATCTTGTGAGCTCAAGTCATAATAAGAGCACCTGTGTTTAGTGACAAAACTGCTGCTCTCTGCTCATGACAGACAGGTTACTCTGTGTGTTTACGACTTCTAATATGAACAGGTGCGTGGGCCTAACAGGTCTCCAGGTACTCTGACTGGACGGACCTTCATCTCTGATTATCGCAGACTGCAATGGCCAGAGCCGCTGTCAAAGTCATGTACGTGGCACAACTTCAGACTGACTGGGCAGATTTTCTTCTGTGATGATCTCACACTGTGATGGCCAGAGCCGTCGGCAAACTTGTGGGTGTGATGGGTCTCCAGGCACACTTACTGGACGGACCTTCATCTCTGATTATTGCAGACTGCAATGGCCAGAGCCGCTGTCAAAGTCATGTACGTGGCACAACTTCAGGCCCTCTGACTGGGCGGAATTTCTTCTCTAATGATCTCACTCTGTGATGGCCAGAGCCGCTGTCAAAGTTGTGGGCGTGGTGGGTTTCGAGGCACACTTACTGGACAGATCTTCATCTCTGATGATCACAAATTGTGATGAATGGACCTTTTCTCTCGAAGTCATGGGCATGGCGTGTCTCGAGCTACTCTGATTTGGCAGATTTTCTTCTCTGATGATCTCAGACTGTGAGGGCCGGAGATGCCATCAAAGTAACACTATACAATTTACTTACCAGTCCTACTGTTATAACACCTGCCATTCAGGTTTCTGATGCGATCTGTTACTTTCTGACAAACTCCCCCTTCTATTATCTGGTTTCTCTTTCCTTTCGCTTTCGCACTTTGGTTTCCACGACTTTTTAACTTTGTTATTCTTTCTTTCTGCTCTTGTTTCAACATCCTCTAAACTATCTTATACTTACATATGTATCTTCCAAGCTTTTGTCATTCTTCCTCAAGTCTTTGATCTTATTCTTATCTTATACTTATCATCCAAGCTTTTGTCATTCTTCCTCAAGTCTTTGATCTTATTCTTATCTTATACTTATCATCCAAGCTTTTGTCATTCTTCCTCAAGTCTTTGATCTTATTCTTATCTTATACTTATCATCCAAGCTTTTGTCATTCTTCCTCAAGTCTTTGATCTTATTCTTATCTTATACTTATCATCCAAGCTTTTGTCATTCTTCCTCAAGTCTTTGATCTTATTCTTATCTTATACTTATCATTCAAGCTTTTGTCATTCTTCCTCAAGTCTTTGATCTTATTCTTATCTTATACTTATCATCCAAGCTTTTGTCATTCTTCCTCAAGTCTTTGATCTTATTCTTATACTTTGTATTTTGAGCTCTTCTTCTGATGTAACTCCAATAACCTTTGTGGGGTTTTCCTAATTTTGTCCCGAAAATATGCTACATTCTCTGTTAAAGATTTCTGTTTCGCATAAGGAACCTTACAATGTATTAATAAACCTCAGTGACTTTGTTGTCTACCTTGACTACCTACAGTCATGTCAATTGCAAGCAGTTTGATTTTAAATGGTTCATTGACTCTATCACTTCAGAAATTAACCTGAAATTATACAAGCGCCCATTCATTGACCATGTTGCCTTAAGTATGAATAATTCAAGTCGGGATCGAGTATAACCAAATCTTATTTTAGGACTAATTTCAAGTTCATGTGATATTAAATAAGACATGTCAATACGTATATTGCAATGACATATTGATGTGCAATATCATCTATGTCATTTGTATATAGCAACTAGCTGATGGTAAAAGATTTTGATAAATGAACTTCAATTAAATAACCAATATGAATCAATAATATCTAATATATTAAGCTAATATTAGAGGAGCTTGCTAATACACAATTGAAAATTGCATTGATATTATATAGTACACCTTTAATGATGCTGCTGCTTTAAGACAGGTGATTGATACAACATGTAGCACCTGTCTTATAGAACCAGCATCTTGTGAGCGCAACTCATCTCTTGGAGCAACTCACCTGTATAATAAGAGCACCTGTGTTTAGTGACCACACTTTGCTACTCTCTGCTCATGATAGACGGGTTCCTCTGTGTGTTTATGGCTCCTAATGTGAACAGGTGCGTGGGGCTAACAGGTCTCCAGGTACTCTGACTGGACGGATCTTCATCTCTGAAGATCGACGGATCTTCATCTCTGAAGATCGCAGACTGGAATGGCTGGAGCTGCTGTCAAAGTCATGTGCATGGCGCAGCTCCAGGCCCTCTGACTGCACAGATTTTCTTCACTGATGATCTCACACTGCGATGGCCAGAGCCACCGTCAAAGTTGTGGCTCTGGTGGGTCTCGAGGCACACTTACTGGACAGATCTTCGTCTCTGATGATCACAAATCATGATGAATGGAGCTGCCGTCGAAATCATGGGCGTGACTTGTCTCCAGGTAGTCTGACTGGGCAGATTTTCTTCTCTGATGATCTCAGACTGTGAAGGCCGGAGATGCCGTCAAAGTAACACTACAATTCACTTACATTGTACCAGAGTCACCATTATAACACCTGCCATTCAGGTTTCTGATATGATCTGTTGCTTTCTGACAAACTCCCGCTTCTCTTGTCTGGTGTCTCTTTCCTTTCGCTTTCTCACTTCTGTCTCCACGACCTTTTCACTGTGCTATTCTTTCTCTGATCTTTTGTTTCAACATCCTCTAAACTATCTTGTACTTATCCAAGCTTTTGTCATTCTTCCTCAAGTCTTTGATCTTATTCTTATACTTTGTATTTTCAGCTTTTCTTCTTAAGTAACTCCAATAACCTCTGCAAGTATTTCCCAATTTTGTCCCGAAAATATGCTACATTCTCTGCTAAAGATTTATGTTTCGCATTAGGAACCTTACAATGTATTAATAAACCTCAGTGACTTTGTTGACTACCTACAGTCATGTCAATTGCAAGCAGTTTGATTTAAAATGGTTTATTGTCTCTTATCACCTCAGAAATTAACCTGAAATTATACAAGCGCCCATTCATTGACCATGTTGACTTAAGTATGAATAATTCAAGTCAGGATCGAGTATAACCAAATCTTATTTTAGGACTTTATTTCAAGTTCATGTAATGCTAAATAAGACATATGTCAATACATATATTGCAATGACATATTGATGTGCAATATCATTCCCTATGTCATTTGTATATAGCGCCGCACAGTCAGTCAGTTTCAACTAGCTGATGGTAAAAGATATTTGATAAATGAACTTCAGTTAAATAACCAATATGAATCAATAATATCTCCTATATTAAGCTAATATTAGAGGAGCTTAGTAATGCAATGTACTTGATTAACAATTGCATTGATATTAATATAATACACCTTTAAAGATGATGATGCTTTAAGACAATGCTCTCTTATAGCAACTGACCTGTATAATGAGAGCACCTCTGTTTAGTGACCACTTTGCTGCTCTCTGCCTGCTCCTGATAGATGGGTTCCTCTGCATGTTTACGGCTCCTAATATGAACATGTGCGTGGGCCTAACAAGTCTCCAGGTACTCTGAGTGGACGGATCTTCATGTCTGATGATCGCAGACTGCAATGACCTGAGCGGTCGTCAAAGTTGTGGGCATGGTGGGTCTCCAGGCACGCTTACTGGACAGATCTTCATCTCTGATCACAAATCGTTATGGATGGAGCTGCTGTCGAAGTCTTGGACATTGTGGCTCTCCAGGTACTCTGAGTGGACGGACCTTCATCTCTGATGATCGCAGACTGCAATGACCTGAGCAGTCGTCAAAGTTGTCGCTAAATTTCTAAGGGGTCTTGAGAAGTTTGAAGTGTTTAACACTTTGATGCCATGCCCAGAAATAAACTATTCACAATTTGCCAATGTCTTCCCAAGCATTTAGATCTGCCTCCAAATGGGAAAGAAAGTGTCCTCTTTTTATTATTGCATGGTTACCAAACAATGGTCTCGTGACTTTGGTCTAATGTAACGTCTTGTGAAAGCTTCTCCCAAGGTAACATGACCATGTAAAATTTTATAGAATTTCAGACACACAATTGTGTCTCTTAATCATCAGTTTCTATCCATTTCACTTCAACCATAATATAATTCTTCTGGAAAGTAGAACTTTGCTAATGGTGGCAGCAACAACTTTCTGTTACTAAATGGGTCAGTATCGCATTACTTTCAGCATAGATCAGCTCACTTATTTTGTTTCCATAAAAATCATTTCTTGTCATATTATCTGATCCCCGCACAGTTTGATGTAAATACACATCACAGCTTGACGTAAATGCACTGCTCGTCCATCCATCAGTCCATCCTTCTTTCATATGCGTTTATCTCTCTGATGAATATTTACAATGTATGGCTGAATAATGCTCAAGTCTTCATGATACATAAACCAGTGATAAAGATGGCAGAGACCCGGTCAAAGGGCATCTGCAAATATTAGTGGGTCAGACAGGGAAGCAAATCCATCCATCCCATATTTACACTATGTAGCTTTGCAAATTCAATGGGAGTTGTTATTACACCACAAAAACATCCATTACCGTTCAATCACTACTTGCTAAATCAACTAATCTGCATTTAGCCACCAGAATAAGATTTTTATGCTTGCTTACATTCTTCCATATGCCTATTCCATATAATATGGGGGGTGGGGGGTGGGGGTGGGGGGTTGTTATTGCACCACAAAAACATCCATTACCGTTCAATCACTACTTGCTAAACCCGTAGATTTGGTCAATGCCCCACTTAAACCATTGGTGGGTGGAGATTTGTGAATCATTAAACAAGGATAAAAATTAAACAACTCAAATCCAAATGTTAATAAATTATTAAATTAACATAATAGTGCATCCATAACAAATCACAGTGATTATCAAACGAGTAAAATTGTCAACTCAATGAAATAAACAAAACAGAATATTCTCACCATATCTGACAGACATACAGACTAACGAAATTGGTGAGATGTGCTTGGTAAAAGGTCATTGTTTTGTTTTGTTAAAAACGTTTTATTTCTAAAAACGGAGGCCGCTGGCCTTTGATCCTTTAAATAGAAAGAGGTAAAAGTCGATTCAGATTTCCAACCTGTGACTTGCATGACATCATCCAATGATGAGCCGGCGAAAAGAGCGAAGGAGGAAGCCACACCATGAAGGTCGAGAGCCTTGACATGGGCTAAATTGATTTCA
The DNA here is from genome assembly GCA_034401795.1 of Chaetoderma sp. LZ-2023a. NCBI lineage: Eukaryota > Metazoa > Mollusca > Caudofoveata > Chaetodermatida > Chaetodermatidae > Chaetoderma > Chaetoderma sp. LZ-2023a. Next base: position 29,252,186 of record CM067375.1, on the reverse strand, counting down.
CCTGGGGAGGCAATCTCATAGCATAATCTTATGGTCTCACAAAACCATCTGACAACTGTGGCCTTAGGAACTGGTCTAGCCACTTCCTCCGCATACAGAACCCATAAGTGCGAAGAATCGGATCTTTTTTTAAAATGGTCCGACGTTTATAGCCTTTTAAGGCCCTGACAGGACACCAAAATCTATCCAACGGTGAAAAAGAATAAAAATTTAAGAAAAATGGGTTTGGCTGAGTAACGGTTAGACTGGGTCTTCGATAAAAAATCCCTTCTGGGATATAAAATTAGGCCGTCACCAGAATCGATAAATCTGTCTTTTTCTGTGGAAAGAGAATGAATTACGGATCTCCTAGCTGAAGAGGCAGCAACAAGCAAAACGGCCTTAATAGTCAATAGCTTGAGACTGATAGATCCATTTGGCTCAAAATGGTGACCTGCCAAAACTTGAAGAATCAAGGCAAAATTTCAGGAAGACAAAGGCTTAGCCACTGGAGGACGAATATTGTCCATTCAGAAGACAAGGAAGAGAAGAAGCCAAAGAAATCTATAACCCCTAATGGTGATACACAATGTAGCTGATAAATGAAATTAATAGATACGATTAAAAATCTAACACCTAGGAAATAGAAACGGAATCGGGCAAGAAACCATGCTTTAAAAACCATACTCCAAAGATTTAATAGTTGACATTTGTACAACTTCGACAGGTCGAATCCCTCCAGGAAGAGACAATGATTTCCTGAGATCTTGAAGAAAAGTTGATCTCGCAGAGACAGGACACTCGAAACTTCTACAAACAAACAAGATGAAGAATTCTTGATTGGATGAAGATATAAGGCCCTTACTTGAGCGAGATCTGATGAAACTGGGAGAAGGTTAGCAAAATCTTACCAGAAGATCAAGAAAGGCTACCAAACAGATCCTCTTTGACCAAAAGGGAGCTGCTAGAAGAAATTCTTTAAACTGGTCCATGACTCTTCAGAACCATTAGAATCAGGAATATTGGAAGGGATATGAAATCAAACAATCCTGTCCAAAACTGAGACAGTGCGATCATCGCCCCAACTTGACTGTCCGAAAAGGGAGACATGAAAGATAAGATCTGGGCAATCAGACATGTCGCAAAAAGATCTACATGGGGAAGACCCAGAAACTTGAAAACGCTTTCGGCAACCAACCTCTTAAACTGCCACTCTGAGAGTGAGAACTTGCTACTGTAGAACTGAACTACTGGTCCGCAAGAAATATCCATCTGACTAGAACATGACTGGGAACTAGAAAGATTTGGATCTAGTGACATCCCAAGAAAAGGATCTAAAAACCCCATGTAAAGAAGAAAAAACCTTGTTCCTCCGTCTAAAAATGAAAGAAAACCCTGTGTCATTGAGTGACTAAATGAATCGAAATTTTGATGCCTATCACTCAATCCGACCAAAAGTGGAGAGGCTTCAGAGGGAACTTAGAATGTACTGACTGCTACTTGAAGAAGATCAGGAATAGTAGAAAGTCTTCTCATCACTGTCACCCTGGGAATGACATTCTCGATGCTGATCATCAAGCCTAGAATCCTAAGAGAAAATCTTGCCCCACAGAAAGAGGATGTCAAGGTGATCACTGTCAACAAGATTGTCTCTACCCTTGTTTCTGAACGAAAAAACTTGACCCTGAAAACAGCTCGAGGGAGATGCCTAGATGGGAAAAACTTGAGAAGGAACTAGGCTTGACTTATTGAAAAATAAAATTCAACCTAGGCTGCAAGGCGAACTGCAAACCTTTGGAATAAATCTTAAAAGAATTGAGAAAGACCTAGCTTTTATTAACCGAATGTCTACATTGTATAAAGACTGAAAAATAAAATGATGGCGCAAGACACCTGCCATGGCTGAGACCAGACGTGTGAAAGAAAAGCGCCACGGTTAGATCGAAGAGGATGGCTCAAACTGCCATACCCTATCCTTGGAAGCAAAACTCATATACCTTCAGAAGTAAAGGTAAAAAAGGCACATGAAATAGGCATCCTAACGATTGTTAGAAAAGGATCACATGCCTGAAAAATAGACTTGTGATAGGGGAGGACTCCATCCTGAATTTACGAGACAAAGAAAAAAGATATAATTTCTTCGGTAGATAAAAGGACGCCAGCCTTATAAAAAATGAAAACTATGAAGATCATTGAACAGAAGCCTGGGTCTACTTCCCAAGGTAGAGCTTCTTCTATAGACTCCTTGACAATCATAGAAAACCAACAACCCCTCTAATGCTAATAGCTTCTGATTGGAAAGAACAGAAGACCATATGGGAGAAGAGACTGCAGAGAAGGGTTCTAGATCCAAGAACATCTGGCCCTTTTGATAAGGGCCACCCTTAAAGATAGGGCAAACTTACTATATGCTAAAGAGGACTGCTCATAGAAACACATAGTTTACATATGCCATGATGCTCCAACCATAAAATCCTGGGCTGTATCCTTATGCTTAGCCCTCAACGAAAAGTGGTAACTCGCGTTTATTTTGGATATTTTTATTTTACCGCTTACATGTACTTTGAATGGAGAAAAAAGTATCATATAAGTATAGCCTTACTTATTAAAATGCTGAAGACCCTGAAAATATTATAGATAAGTTTATTTATAGAGATTAAGCCAGATATCGTGGCAAACCGAAAACCCATAGTAAGCCTATGGGAGGGGTTAGAATCAAGATATAGCCAAATCCTGTACCTGAGAATCTGCAATAATCCCATCTGGAAATCGAAAACATCAAATCGAGACTGAATTTAGCAAGAAAAATGAAATTATGGAATCGCAAACCACCGCTCGAAATGTTAAATTAGTCCCTCCAAAAAGGCGTCACTCGAGGGAACTGAGGGAAATTTACTTGTGATGACATCATCACAATCTACATGTATGAATAGAATGCATGACATGGGCCTGTTAAGAGAACTTTGGCAAACCTTTGACTGTCTTGGAATCTGACATAACCAGGAATCAAAATAAAAACAAAGCTTTGCCATTGAAAATATCTTCAATTTGAAAATAATTTCACAAAACGCAGAAACTTTACAAAACTCAGGATACATTAAGAGCACACACCTTACAAAATGAGGAAGATAGGCACAAAACACCACTAATACCTGCTCATCTACAATTCTGTAAGCTTTGAAAACAGAACCTAATCGAGGATGAAAAAACACTTTACAAAGGAAAAACCACAATACAATCAGGAGAGACAAAAGCTCTTTAAAAAGCTTAATGAGATTTCTAAATTGTGTCTCGCTTGATAGGAGTAGCCAATTAGAATTTTTTTTTAAATCATAATAATGTTGAAGGTGATCTAAATAAAAATTGTTATTGATTACATCAACGTTAGCCTAGGCGCTTGGCTTGTCAGATCGTCATCCTGTACATGAGGCAGGTTCCTATAATGATTGCATAACTGTGTCCTATATTTTAATCAACGTCCAAATCAATTTCATTGGGAAACAAGCAAGCTTCAAGAGTCTTGGTATTTGATATATTGATTAATTAGAAATCTCAAACAATCCGATATTTATGCCGAGAGGCAGTAAACTTAAAACATAGTCCTACACATTAAGCCGGTATTTATAAATTCTTTACTTATTTATATATTTTTATGTTAAAATTCTTAGAACCAATATTTTCATCTTTGTAATGACGTATGTCATTGTGTTTGATATGCCAATAAAAGGAATGATTGATTGATTGATAATGAATCTCCAGGATCAGCTCGAATGTTAAATACACAAAACACTGATACTTGATTAAAAACAAATGAAGACGACTTAAATACGCTTTTATGATGAAATAAAGCGAAATACACACTACTGCGTTGAATCACGTGCAGAGAAGTCATACCTAATCATGCCCTTAGATGAAAATTAACTGCCAAATTAAAATAAAAACTGAGTTTAAGAGTAAAAAATTATGCTAGAAAAAGTGAAACAACAAAAATTTGGAAAATAATAGAGAAAAATTTCAAAAAACCCTGAAAAGACAGGGGCGATATGAAAGCAAAGTGAAATGACTCATCGAAACCATGACAACACAGAAGAAAAAACTCGGCTTTTATTCCTTCTTCCTTCTCCCTTTTTGTCTTATTTTTCTTTGCTTAGCGTCTATTTGTTCTTGTAGTCATTAATCATGGAGCCATTCTTTTCCCTGAATCCTTTCAGTGCGTGTCAGATTTAGAGTAAGAATTACGCTAGAATCAGGGTTTTTTTCAACAAATTAACTCCCTTTGGTTAAAATAAATATGTCAACCTGCAGACATAAGAGGAAAAAAGAGCGTGAAAAAAGGCTGAACGGCCCGAAGACAACTGACCATCTGAAGCTGGATGAAGGAAAAATTACATATCTAGAGATAATGCGTAGAATACAAACTGACTTATCGGCTGAGTGAGATGCGCATATAAAATAAGCTGCAACAAAAACCCATATGGCAACCAGTCGGAAGAGTCTTTAATTACGTTGAAAATTGTCACTGATAAAAGAATAAATGCTGAATATCTACAATTTCAAGAGTCTTCAAGACTGGCAATGTCTCAGTATGAATATTTTCAGCCATTAAACATTCCGATTTTTAAAAGCAATTACGGAAATAAGACTAACTCTTTAGGCAAGATGATGACTAGATCCTAGGAAAGCGAACATGTAAACCGGACCTGAAGAACAAACCTGGAACCCCAGGAAGTTCTCTATCAGCTGAAATCCATAACAGTAAGACAGAACTAGAACTTAATCCTAGAACACCAGAAAGATCCATGAAAACCGGAAATGACCGTATCCCCGGATGTACGAAATCCAGAAACGGAAAAATAGGAAACGGAAATGCGCAAACCATAAGTAGACAACCGGAAACTGAACAGGATCCTACAACCCGGATGTACATGGAAAAAAACGGAAGCAGAGGAGGAAGGAACGGAAACCGGAAGTAGCCCCGGGTCTCCAAGACCCGAATCTACTGAGCACAAACCGGAGGTGCTTGCTAAACTGGAAGTTACCGAACTTCCTGATTGCATTAAGCTAGACACAGACGATCTTATAACGTTCCTGACTACTGGTATGACCGAAAACTTGACGATGGCATAGGTGTTGAGGTCGGGGTGTTCAGCCGCCACCACTGCTTGAGGGTAATGCCCTTCCTCAAGACTCACATGGATTTGCCCCGGTGACCTACTCGAGTTCACCTTCGAGAGCCTCTTCCTAGAGACTAAATTTCTGTATTATTGACCGAATCGCCTGTCTGGATTAGAGGGCTTTACCTGAGGACCCGGATGTCCTGAAAAAACCCAGATGTCAAACCAGAAGCGGAAGAAACAGAACCGGAAACGGAAGCCGGAAGTAGACCCGGGTCTTGGGGACCCGAATCTACTAAGCACAAACCGGAAGTGCTTGCAAAACCGGAAGTTACCAAACTTCTGACTGCATTGAGCTAGACACCGGAGATCTTTTAACGTTCCTGGCTACTGGTATGACCGAAAACTTGACGTGGCATGGGTATTGAGGTAGGGGGGGGGGGGGGAGGGGGCTTCAGCCGCCGCCACCACTGCTTCAATGCCCTTCCTCAAGACTCACATGGATTCGTAGTCTCTAAATTTATTGTTTCGTGAAGACGGTCGCAAAAGACTAGAATCTAGCCAAAAATGCTAATACGGCATAAGAGTAATAGAGGGTTGAAATGATGATGATGACTTTGGCATTATTAAGGATAACCACGAAAACGCGATACATCACGAAAACCGGTAACATTTTTATACAAAGTATAAAAAGCAAATAAAACCACGAAATACTTCTCCATCAACATAAATTAGGGAGGATTCAGACATTCCTAGGATTAAAGAACTCTCAAAACAGTAAGCTGACACAGCGCAAGGCTGTAAAAACTTAGCTGGAATATTTTGCAGACTGTTCTGCTTGCAGAATAATTGAAAAGTTTGATTTAAAATGGTTCATTGACTCTATCAACTCAGAAATTAACCTGAAATTATACAAGCGCTTATTCATTGACCATGTTGACTTAAGTATGAATAATTCAAGTCAGGATCGAGTATAACCAAATATTATTTTAGGACCTTAATTTCAAGTTCATGTAATATTAAATAAGACATATAGTCCTGGCTCCACAATACAACCCCGTAGAAAAATTGATGTACACAGTATTTTGTTGTTTCTATATATTGCTGGACCATGTGGCAACGGAATTAACTTGGGTAGACATTTCAATTTCGTGGTAAGAATTCTATGGCCGCCATTTTCCAAGATGGCGGCCGTTTTACGTTGTATATTGAATATCGCCTGAACTAGTGACACTATCAAGCCATTTTTGGTGTCAATCTATAGGTTTCCGGGGTCGAGGAATACAGATATCTTATTATATAGTTGCTCAGGGCATTAATTTAGTAGATTTATAATACTCATCCAAATTTAAAGAGACTATAATGAAAACTCGTCAATCAAGCCATTATAATAGTTCGCCCATTCACCAATTATGTATCTATGATTCCAACTAAAGAGGTTCTGGAAATTGTACGCCCATGGGACATTTCTGTGACTAACATTACAACTAAACAAGTTCTGGTATACCAGAGGATGCTTAGTTGGAATGGTAGTCACATAAATGCCCAATGGTCGATCTAGTATAGCGTTAACATAAAGAGAGTTCCAATCATTATATTCTATTTTTATTTGGATGTCTTGTTAAAATCCAATGGAATTAATGCTTCAAGCAACTATATGTGGCAATATCTGTATTCCTCTATATTACGATTGAGGAATACACATGATTTGAAAAATACAGTAATATATTAGACTAAACATACCTCCGGTGTACATGATGCGAGTATGTCCATGAAACTGTGGTGGCGATTGTCACACTTGTAGAAAAACACAATTGTTTAATACAGATTGTTTGCACTTACAACAACATCAAAACCTTGATGCTCTACAGTAGTATTGCTAATCTTGGTATATATATATATATCCGGTTTATGTCCTGATATTAAGGAATCACACATTTTGACACTGATTGTCACATTTACAGAAAACCGTACATTTCACACCGGAAAGCTTACATTTGCACCGTTTTGTGCTACACATTGTACAACCACATAATGTTAGCAATTCATCTGGCAGTAACGTCAGGAATTTAGATGGTCGCAATAGGCTGTCAACCTCATCCCAGCCATAGTCTTGCAGACTTAGGACAGTATGGTCAGGATCCAGGAGAGTGAGTGACTCGCGAATAAGATAAAATGCCCGCAGTATGTGTCCTCTGATTGAGGATGAAGTTGGTGGCAATGCTACTAAAGATTTGTTTGACTTTCTGTATTCAATGTATCTCAGCTCGTTAAAAGTGGCAACGGTTGTATTCCTCGACCAGACTCTAACAAGATACTTTTCTGCCTTCCCGATATCTTGATCTGATAGCATGTCAGACTCCGCAAATTGTTTCAGAAAATTTACTGGCTGCGCAGTCAGCGCTGAATGTTTAGTCCCGATCTTACTTAGAGCATCATTTCCAGTGATGATGTGCGACTTCACCAAAACACTACACATTTCAGGGCCAAGCTTGGTCAATAGTTTGTGCAGTGGTATGAATCGGCGTCTTGCACCTGTCCCGAAGCGAATCCAAAATTCTCTTAATCCTTTGATTTCTAAGAAAGGAGCATACCTAATCAGGAGAGCGACCACATCTGTGTCATTAGACAGTATGACAACACGTTTGGCACCATGTTCCACTGCCCAATTTACATGAGGAATAATACGAAGGTCAGCCTCCTCAATGCTGGAAGACAGCTCATGGACTTCTGTTTGATCACCATTAGAGTACATCACTGGAGGGACAATCTCGTCATTTATTACCATCCCACTTGCAATAACTGGAATATTTGCGCGAGCGGATTCATCACGTGCCAGATTGCAGGCAAGCTGTTGCAGCTTGGTTTTGTTTGCTGACGATGCCCAGAATTTGTCCATTTGAACGGGAATGGGTACTGTGGGATGAATACACACTAACTCAATACTGCCAGTTTTCGATGATCTGCGAATGCGTTCTGATTCCTTTACGGAGAGATCAAGGTAACTGTCAAAGACAATGTGTAGCTCTTGCACATTGCACATTCTCTCAGAGCTTCGAAGCACCATACTGACCGCTTGTCCAAAGTCCTTTTGAACTGACATCTTTACCATTCGAATTTGTGACATGAAATCTATGATGACCGTGGTCTTTGATTGACAGACTGGATCAAAGTCGTACTCTTCAGTCGTCAGGTGTTTCTCAAGTTCCGATATTAGTGTGTGTTTGACTGGCTTAGTAGCAGCATCACCTTCAAATAATGGACATGTTGGTAGCAGATCATGTGTCAAAATATCCTTTACTGACTCTCCTCTCGCGCGGGCAATATCCATAACTTTCTGTGCCTGGGTCAGTTGTTTCGCTGCAATGACAGGAGTAATGGGTAGTGTGATAGTTTTTGTAGAGTCCCTGAAGCTTGGTAGCTTCACACGGGTTATAGTGTCCGAGAGTTTCTTTTCTTTGCGAATGAATCTTTCATTGCGTATTTGTGTGTAGCCTTCCAAACCATGTTGCATTACATTGAGCAGACGATCCTTGACGAGTTCATCAACATTCTGTTTGGTGACAAAGTTGTGAAGCTGAATATGTTCGGTTATCTCAAATGGGTTTCCCTTTTCCTGTATAAACTCCAAAAGTCGCACCACGTTAGAATCAAACAATTGTCCTTTTCGTCCCGTAAGCTCATGGTGAGATGATTCACTATGATCCATCACATTTGATTTCGTCAACTCCCTAAAGACATTGCTAATAGCGAGGACCTCATGATAAATTAGCTCCCACTCTCCGACATAGTCGCTCCTTCTCGTTTGACCTACGATGCCTTTTGAGCTTTTTTGTGACCGTTGAATTGTCTGTTCAAGCTTCATGTCAGGAGAAACGGCATTAAACTTTCCATCTTTGTCTCGTACAACGAAATGGCCATGCATAAACTTGTCATATAGAAAGGGGTTTTCCACTTCAAGTATTCGTATTCTCTCCAGGTACCAGGAGCCATAGCGCAGGTAATTAATGCAATCAAACTCTCGAAATACACTGATCAGTGACTCAACCGTTTGCACATGTAGCTCCCAGTTTCCTTCACGATCAGATGTCACAATACTCTTTACGAGGCCCACAATGGTAAGAAAAACATTCCAGTATTTACATAGTTCTGATTTTGCACAACACTCTTCAATGAACTCACAGAAACTTTGTCTAAGACATACCATGGGGTCCATTAGACTTTGGTATAGGTGCTGAGATTTTTGTTCATCATTTAATTGCAATGCTGCCCTCAAGTCTGAAATCATTGAAATTATTTCCTGGAATGTGTCGGAGTTGTTGTTATGCCAGAATGCTTTCCACATTAAAGTTTCAATTGCTTCTGACACGATTAGCATACCTTGGAATGACCGATAATAATGTGACCCATTCAGCACAGCTTGAACAGTTTTCTCACCGAATACTTCAGACTCTATCAGGGCATCATCCATACCACTCCCGCTGATATATCTCCCTGCACAACGGAGAGCCACCTTCGCTAAGTGAAACATTCCCATCATGGGATAGATATCTCCAAATTCGTCAGGATTATTCAAGATAATATCAGCAACCGTATGGAATACCCCTTCATCACAGAATATTGGGATAACTGGTTGACGTAACTGTGTGCACACATTTTGAAAGTTTTTCATTGCTGAGAATACAGTGGCATAATCGGTAGCGGGAGATGGGATGACTGGCAAAAATGCAACTCGTTTAAGTGGAACAGTCTTCTGAGAGATTAAGGCATGAAACCCTCCCCATGGAGCAACTTGCAATGTGTCCTCTTCCGGTAGACCACATCTCGCCAAAGTAATGAGAAATTCGGTTTTGGCAGCCTCACATGATGCGGTGCTATCTGGATGTAGACCAACATCTTCAGCTACTTTGAAAGAGTCAGGAATAACGGGCCGATTGGCTGGCTTAGGATGATGGCCAACACGTCGGCATGGTAGGTCAGACATCAATTTACAACTTCGCTTCTTCAATTGTGTGGCAGAAACATTTGGCTTCCCAAGTGGAACTTCACCATCACAGTCTTGAAACAGCACCATCACTGTATCGTGAGTGCCGGATGTGCCAGATAAAGATGAACTGTCCTCGAAGTCAAAATTATCAAGAGCACCAATGGTGAAACCTGTGTTGTTGAAGTGGCTAGGAATGGGAGTGTCATTGTCCTCACATGACTCTATAGCATAGGCGGATAGTAAGTTCCGACTTCTCAATACGTCAATATAACTGGTAGAAACACCAATCCGGTTCATCGTCGTAATCAATTCTCTACTCTTGCACTTATCATATATGCTGTGAGCAGTCATTGTGTGAAGAGGAGTCTTCTTTGAGCCGTTGTGCAATTCATAGAATATGATTTGGAAAAGACACCAAAGTTGTACAGCCTGGCGTTTTACACCACTACTTGCATCATTGTTGGTATCTTCATTTACGTCATATGCGTCGTCGGTTTCATTTCCCATTTGCAACATTTCAATTTGCAACATGCGTGTCTTGCTTATGTTAAATAAGGAGGAAAAGAATGTCAGCAGTACATCGGGCATAATTGTGTTCTCCCACGAATGGCGTAGCTCACTAGCATCACAAAATTTGTCCTGAAGTTTGAAGTCAACTTTCTGTATTGCTTGTCTCAAGATAGCGCCTGCTGATTTAACGGCATCGTGTGATTTAATTTTTGAAGCAAGATCATCAGAACTTATTTTGGATGAAAAAACTAGCAATGGCTCGTTCTGTCGTGGAGACTGGCAAAATTTAATTTTGTCCTGATACATTCTCACAAGAAAGATTTTGATCTCATTGTTATGGATTACCATGTTATTGTCAATATTGTGCATTAACTCTCTAATCTCACTCAAGGTGAAGCCATAGCCGTCTTCTAGGAGTGGGTCCAAAAGATCCTTGGCCTGCTGGAACACTTCTAACTTCTGTCTTGAGTAACGTTCTCTTGGCTGCTCTGGCTTCAAAGACTCACGCTCATACCTAACGATGTAGCCATTCATGCATTTTCCGTGGGCATATAAATCTGCAGCAAAGATTTTCTGCTCGCTGTCAAGGTCTGCTATGCGGCCAAAAATGTCATCTTGAAAGAAGTTAGCCGCAGCCAAGAACTTATTCGCACGTTGTTCTTCACACACTCTGAACTTTCTATCTACTCTCACGCCACCATGTGAAATCCGGACATAGCCACACACGACACATGGGAGTTCACTTGCATCCTTTTGAGAGCTTACTGGATTACGCGGTGTTGAGCATGACCGACGTGGTTGCACACAAATACTGCTGCTACTAGCGTTATTGTGTGATTGTTCAATCGTTTCAGGACTAAATGATAGAGACTTTACACTTTGTTCAGTTATAGTATCTAGTGTTTTCTTCAATGTATATGTTTTATAGCACTCATTGTCCACGTGGTAGCAGAATGTCTCTGTTTCACTCATTTGTTTCAGTCGCTTAAACACGTCATCCTGTCGTATCTCTGCCGCTTCTCGAACACGTTTCTGTCCACTTCCAGTAGCTGTCAACGTAGTGTTTTTTCTTGTTTTCTGACAAATAATACATTTCCTTTTGTTCAGAACACACGGGTTTGTCGACTTCATGAAGACTCCCTCTGGAGTGACAGGTCTGCTTCTCGCCGCTTCGTCGCCCATTTTTCTTTGTTCATCAAATGTGATACCAAGCTGAGGAAGAAAATAATATGTTATGTAAGCTATGACTCATCTCAAATACAAACTACCTGTCAATTAACACTTTCATCAATGTTCGATATGTTTATAATTCGGAAAGTAATATGATTGACTGCCACCGTTATTAAAAGAAGCAACGTCATCCAATCAAATTAATTTCAAAATAGGCTACATCTTTCTCAAATGGATGTCATGAAACTAAGATATTATCACAGGTGAAAGGATTAATTAATGTGTTTTACATCATCACCACCACCATCATCATCATCATCATCATCATCATCATCATCATCTCTACCATCATCGCCACCACCACCACCACCACCACCACCACCACCATCACGACCAACAACAACAACAACATCAACAACAACATCAGCATCATCATCATCATCATCATCATCACCATCATCATCATCATTAACAACAACAGCAACAACAACAACAATGACAACAACATCATCATTATCAACATCGTCCTCGTCGTCATTGTCATTATCACCATCATAATTCTAGGACTAAAGTTTAGGATTCCATAACTACGGACCTGGATGCGTTTCCCTGCAAGGATAGCATAGAGACCTATGTATGGAAAACCTGGTCATTCAAACATGCTTAGCAGTGCATACTTACATCATGCAGATATGGGATATATAATATTATCTTCTGTTATCGAATTTAGCAAAATACAAAGTTTAATGACTAATGACGTTTGTGCAATGAAACACGTAAAATAATGTTCGTTAACGACTGATTCGGTAGTATTTATAAATATGCATGTAGCGTACGTAGACTAACTCAAGAATTACTTTTTACAGGAAATGCTGACACTGCTCAATTCCTGACTTTTAAACAGGATGTTTATAATATTGTTGTGGGGTGCGGCATTGATAGAGAAACTGAAATGAACACCCTCACGTACATTGAGTATGTGACTAGACTGTTGGTTGTGTCGGGTGAGTGGGTGGGTGGGTGGGGTGGGTGTTTGTTTTCTTTGCATTAAAGCTCCATAGACTCGCTCCCAGACAGTTAAGGTTTAATTTTTTCTAGCTATCGCCTTAAAGATTTATAATTGGCGCGAAAGCGTTTGATATGATCACTAGTTCCAGAAATTCAAGAAACCCCAAATTTTCAAACTATTATAGTCACCATTTGGCTAAAAACGGGTAGTTATTTTGACTAATATTTCGGAAGCGATATAACCATTGTCCCCACTACGTAGATAATGTAATTTCCGAATTCCATGACCTCGAAAACCTATATATCGACACTAAAATTATTGTGATAGGTACACTAGTTCCAGAGATATTGGCTGTACAAATCAGAACGGCCGCCATCTTGGAAAATGGCGACTGTAGGATTCCTACCACCAAATTGAAATGTCTACCCAAGCTAATCTTAAAGCTAGTTGGTCTGGCAAGGCATACAAACAATAAAATACTGTGTACATCAATTTTTCTACGGGACTCTATGGTGGAGCCTGGACTAATATTGAAGATTTGATGACGTCACCTAAGCTGATGACGTAACTCAAAACACTACTTGTACGTACTCTTAATATACAATCGACTTTGCAGTCTCTTTCGCTTCGGGTAAGGCTTGTATGTAAGGTTGCTGCGACAACCAACCTTACCAGTCACGAAAGAACAGGATACTAGCTCGCCTCGTTGGTAGATGTAGATGTAATCAATGATATTTGTTTTATGTATCCGGGCCTGATCTGACTATTCTATTCTGAAGATGATGGTAAGCTACGGTGGTCTTCCGTAAATATCAGAGTAACTTTATTAACAACACGAACTCTTGCCTTGTAGTAAAATCACAAGGTGATGATTTTATTCTCTAAATCTACTATGCAATATACGTTGTATCAGAAAGGTGGTTTCTACTACCACAAAATACGATTATTAAAATTACTTATAATTTGACTAAATTATCCGACTTAGTTGACTTATGAATTTATACTCCCTAGCTTAGCTAACATTACTCCCAGATTCGGCTGGTATGATATGCTATTCAACCAACTCTTGCCTACTGAAAATAAACGTTCAGCAAGAACTTGTACGAGGTGCGAGGCGGACCGGACTACCTATTCAAGTTAAAGTCCATATCTTATACTTCTTTGGAGCTCTTTACCATGTTCGTTTGGGTTCTTCTTTCCAGAGTTTGATTCGATGCTCATTGATTGTGACGTCATCCTGACTAATCAAACTCCGAGTTTCTCTCTTAGGAAAAGAACATCGAACAAGTTAAGTGATGGAATCCTATCCGATAACCTCCCACAAACTTGACAGTGATGGACATTGCTTCGACAATTTTTGTCTGGTTTTCTAATCTTCTTGGCGCCAGACGCTATCATGCCCACGTCCAGCCCTTTGCTTATTAGGCATACGCCTGCATTTCAGAAGGGTGCCATGACGTAGTGACCATGTACCACATCTGATTCACCAACATCTGGTGTCGTATCTGGTGTCGTGGGTCGCCTCTATAGAAATATAGAAACCCGGTCACCTTATTACGGTCCTTATGGTAAGTCGGTCGTCGCCACGTTTACTACGTTATTACTACGTCATTCTATGAGTCATTCAGTCTGTGCTACGTACACTCTGTGCGTAGCATTCTACCGACGCTCTTGGTTGAATATTTAGAAAACTATTGGTCATAACTTCTGCTGAATACTATAAAAGGTTATGCCGCGCCTGCAGCAACAGCTTTCATCTTTCAACCACCGATAGATTCCATCAGCTCACTGCCCTAAGTCTTAGTCTATTCTATTCCAATTTCATATTCCAATTTCACTTATTGTATCAGCTATATTTTCGTGTCAGTTTTGCATCGACTTGATGCGCTAATACATTTTCGCTCATTGTGTTATCCGTTCCCTAGCTCGTCTGGTATTCAAAAATATAGTCATATTCTTTGCTGGGGGTCTTGGACTGCAAATATAAGATGTCCCCGGGGTCATGACCCCCCAGGAGACAATCCCATATCTACATACGCCCCTTAACCAAAGTTATTTGACCATCTCTCTTAAGGCCTTAAAGAGAGTGTCAACTAACTCGTTGTGGACTATCAACAACCCAAACCAATACCAGCAGCCTGAACGGATACCACCTGATATTCATCCAATTGGTCAAGAAATTAATAATACAGGGCAATATATTATACACCAATACTTGTCCGAGTAGCGGAATGCTCGGAAATACATTAGTAGTATTCGTTAGTGTATGGTTGATAATTATACAAACATACATGTCCGGGTAGCAAAAGACTGCCCCCGGAAACATATTAATAACATCATTAAACCGTGGTCGATAACCTCGATCCACGCGTAACTTAACAATAAAAGCGAGCAATCGGTACAGTTTAAAACAAGTGAATACATATTACATAATGTATTAATATAAACTGCCGCTACTGCCAGCAGCGACAACATGGTCAGCAGCGACACACTTTTCGCGTGTCGTAATGATTCGTCGTCACACGACACAACATTATAGTTCAAAACCTTAATCCTACAGTGCAAATACCATTACAGATCATGTGAATTTTTCCTATTAATAAAACAGTGCACAGTACGGTATCATGATAAAGTTCGCGCCACAATTATTAATATTCACCAATTATTGTTCCAGTAGAAACATATAAAGTTAGTGCCAAAATGTCATGGTGATACCTCCAAGCGGTTTATGCTCACGTTAGGATCCACCACGTCAACGTACGTCTCCATATCTATCCATTCGGCAGCCATCGGGTCGATCTCAGTCCTGGCGTCGGCATTAGGCGACGACCCGGCTGCCATCCGCAGCGGCTCCGGTAGAGCTGCAGGTCTCCGGGGCTGCTGGGTCTGAATAGTTGGTGCAATGATATGCGGTTCACTACTATGGGCCGCACGTGGCTTGCATTTATGGGCCGCACGTGGCTTGCATTTAAGCGCATTCCACATGCGTGATAACACGCCACATTTATATAATATAAGCACAATTACTAACACAACTACGAAGGAACCCGTTGAATATGATACGAAAGAATGTACCCCAATGCCATCGACCATCACTGGGTCGATCATGGATAACGGTGCTAGCGGCACGTACTTAGACTTTTGTAAATGGTTCCACGGTTGTGGCTTTAAATGGTCAACTATCATAGATTGATTTAGAACGCCGGACACATCCAAATGGGGCATTTCAATGGCTAGGCCTATTCGAGTGTACGTCCGACTATAAGACGCTACAGGCTCGAATCGCCAGCCCCTCCCACTATACCCGCATTTTCCAGACATCAATGCATACACACCATTACTCACCATACATCGGTCCGTCAGTCGTCCGTCGCAATGAATTTCCACCGTCTCGCCGAACGTTTGCAATACTACTCCGATTTCCTCGTTGGCAAATAATTTACTAATGGTTACGTTTGACTTCGTTAGTTGAATATTACAGTTGCTATCAGTCACATTTGTCAATACACTCACAATACAGGGCACGTGGGTCTTGTCGACCCGTAGTTGTCCCTGGCACACCCTAGGGTCAGCACCACGACACTCCGATGCGGTAAAGTACCACCCCGTCTTGGTATCTAGACCAATGCTGGTACGGGCCAGTATCACTCGCATGTAATACCCTGTCTTGGCCAGCGGTTCAGGCCATGAGTGTAGTCCATATTCGATATATTGTCCTCCGTCAATTAACGGTAACGTCGCCACATAATGAAGTTTCGATTCGTCCTGCCACAATGGATATACCACCACATTTCTGTAATACCACTGATACGGTCTTATCAGCCTATATTCCGCACTAACCTGTTTCGATACGGACGTCAGATCCTCGGGACTAAAAAGTTCCTCCGTTAGACGACCCAACTCTAAGGATGCCGTTTGCCTATGGAATCGTTCGGCTGCCTTCTGGTAGTCATAGACCACGTGTTCAGCCGAGTCTATAACATGTCCTAACCGTACCAACGCATAGAGTTCCAACAATCGAATCCCCTGCTGCCTGGGCGCTCGGCTCATGTTGCTCGTTGCACTGGCCAAGTTGTCGCCTAACTCGTTAATACGGTCCGTGTTCATACCAATATTTCGGAAAGCTAATTTGACGTGCGATGTCAACTGGTTGGTAAAATGCACCACTTTGTTCATCCTCGTCATCGCCCTCCTTACCACATCTCGTATGGCGTCTATATCCCCAGATGTAGCGGTACCGAACAGCGATGATGCGATGTCGCCCACAAAGTTAAATAACCCCCGCTTCTGCCTAGCGCCACTTCGACTACTCATGGTTTGCTGTGTTTGGCTTGCCATCTTTTTTACCCCCCGTATTCGATGCTGTAATCCGTATATATCGTTCCCACTCAAAAACGCTGTTTTGGTACCCATGCTAGCGGCGAGACTGGCCATTTGGGCCAACCGTCCCAGGAACTCCGCGGGTAGGTAAGGATGGTCGACGGATACTATCACGGTCCATTTGGCCCGTATCACTGACACAGTCATCGGCTTAGTTATCATGACGCCGTTCGGCAGGCGGTGTATACTCGAGTCCTTGCATATACTTGATACCATGCTAAACCACAACGCCATTATACACAATTTAAACGAATACATTTTAGTATCTTGCGAACAAATTTAGTCTTAATTGTTATGATATTTTACGTACTGGCTATTTGCGATGTTACAGTATAGCGATACAATACACACTATCGGCGGTTGTGCCGCTGAATAACGGCATTTACACGACTGACGAAATCAGCGTATAGCACGTCATCGTAAAGGGCGGAGTCTATTACGCCAATTCGGAGTCGCTTGTTACCGGATTCGTTCTCCCGCCCATACCCTTGCTTTCGCTTCAAGTCTAACCTGAGTTGCTTGCTGTCAGAATCGTCATCTGGTATATGTCTGCGCTTGCGCAGCATATAAGGATGCGATGGAAGCATCTCCATTGGTTCAGAGAGCAGCTCTGGTGCCGCCTCTGGAGAGTCAATCACCATGGGCCTGGGAGTTCCGATGACGTCACTTGGTGACTCATGGTTTCGACTGCGATTCGTACTGGGTTGCACCCTTTTCCGGTCAACCCTCTTACCCCCTGTACGCACCTCTGGCTCCATATCCGAAGCTGGCCGCTTCTTACGAGCCTGGGGTGTCGTCTCAGCGTCGGTGACCATAGGTTCTGGCTCGGGCAACGTCGCCCTGGGGTGATGGCTAGCTTTCGTCCCTTTGGTAGGGTTACGAATGGGGCGTGGTCGCACCCCGTCCCAGCACATTTCCGAGTCGACTACGCGCAGCTTACATATATTAAGCACACGCATTCTCCCGGACCTTTGATGGCGGACATGGGCCACAGGTCCGTTAATTTTGAAGATCTCATACTCGGGGTCGCTGCGAGAGGTCAATTTCATCCTCTCTTCAGCTTTGATGACCACCGAATCCCCCACTTTAAACTCACCAGCGTTCGCACGCTTATTAATTTGTTCCCGGTGAACCTCTCGAGATCTAGCTGTCCCCTCACGAGCACGCAGCAAGGCGTTGTTGAGATACGTCAGTCTCTCACCAAGGTCCTGCGACGCATCGATGGGAACGGCTTTCGGCAATCTCGCCCGTCGCCCATAAGTCAAATAAAATGGCGTATACCCGGTCGTTGAATGACGAGTACTGCGGTACGCTGTCAAAGCCGCACCCAACTCGTCCTCCCACGCCCTCGAGGCATTGTTCACCCCTTTCTGGATCAACTCTTTAAGGGTGCGGTTGAATCTTTCAGTACGTCCATTGGTCTGCGGATGGTATGGGCTAGACCGTCTATGGTCGATACCGTGTTCTTTAAACCGCTCCTCCAGAGAATTGGAACAAAATTCCCTACCCTGGTCGGTTATTACAATCTCAGGGACGCCATGACGCGCGACATACTCGTTGAAGAACTTTTCTTCCACATTTTGAGATGTCTTCGCTGCAATCGGATATGCTTCTGCCCAAGCAGAGCAGTGATCGATCACCGTCATGATATACACGTTACCCTTATTCGATTCTAATAATGGACCGATCAAATCCATTCCAATTATCTGACCTGGATAATTGGCCATGGGCATTTCACTATACCTGGGTCGGGTAGTGACAGGTCGGTTGACCTGGCACTTCGTACACGTTTCAAGCATACGAATTATGTCTTTTCTTAAAGACGTCCATACAAAAGAATCTCTTACCATACCGATGGTCTTCTGTAGATCTTGGTGACCAGCTCGTTCATGAGCCATCCGGAGCACTTTCTCACGGAACAGGGTAGGTAAGACAATTCTGGGGTACTCAGCGTCCAACGCTGAAGGCGTAACTAAAGAATACAAAATGCCATTCTTGACCATATACTCCTCCGGGGTGTTTTTGAACAACTCCGGGTATTCCTTGGTCTGCTCGGCACACAATTCGTTATATGGTATGTCGAATGCTTCCATAGGGACGTGAGGTAACACTCCCTCGTCGACGTCTGGTATTACAAAGTCGCCCGTGTCCAACGTCGCGACTTCCACCGGACGACGTAACCTGGACAACATGTCCGCTCGAATATTCTTCGAGCCTTGGATGTATTCAATCTTACATCCGTACTCGGCAATCAGTACCGCCCAGCGCTGCACTTTCGTGTTTTTAACTTCGCCCACAAACAAACTCTTTAGGGGTTTGTGGTCGGTATACACGGTAAACTGCGCACCAAATAGATAAGGCCTAAGCTTCTTTAGCGCATATATTACCGCATAAGCTTCCTTTTCTATCACAGGCCAATTCAACTGACTGTCTTTAAGAGTAGAGCTGACATATTGAATCACCCGCTCAATACCCTTGTCATCTACCTGTACCAGTATCGCACCTATCGCATAGCTAGACGCATCAGTATACAATCTATACGGAGCATTCAAATTCGGATATGTGAGAACCGTCTCACTACACAGCAAGTTTTGCAATTTCTCAAACGCTTGCTGTTCTTCCTGCCCCCACTCAAAACGTTTATATTTCTTAGTCAATTCTATCAAAGGCTTAGCGATTTCGGCATAGCCTTGCACACAAGAACGGTAATACCCTGTAGCGCCCAGGAAACTTCTCACCTCTCCCACGTCACGGGGTGGTGACATTTCCCTTATGACCTTGACCTTTTGTACCTGAGGAGCTACTCCTTGTGCAGAAATGTGATACCCTAACAAGTCCACAGACTTACGGGCAAATTCGCATTTCTTTTTCTTAACCTGTAAATTGTATTCTCGAATCCTACGCATAACCTTACGCAAATGCTGTGCATGCTCAGTCGGATTTCTCGAATATATGACTATATCGTCGACGAAAACATGCAGATATTTTCCCACGAATTCTCGGAAAATATCGTTCATTGCCCTCTGAAATACGGCACCTGAGTTCGCAAAACCGAACGGCATCCGAACAAAGTCGAACAAGCCTTCACTACAAACGAACGCTGTTTTCTCTATGTCTTGGCTGTCCATTGGTATCTGCCAATAGCCAGACTTCAAGTCCATAGTCGAAAATATCGTTGCGCCGCACATCGAATCAAAAATATCGGCTATGTTTGGCAGTGGATAACTATCCTTCTTGCACACAGAATTCAACTTTCTGTAGTCGACACAAAATCTAGTCACCCCGTCCTTTTTAGGGACCAACGTAATGGGCGACGCCCATGGCGATGACGACGGTCTTATGACGCCCGCTGCCAGCATTTCAGCCACTTGATTCTTGACTACATACTGCTTGGCCAACGGTAGACGGTAGGCTTTTTGCCTTATAGGATAAGCATCTCCTGTTGGTACCGTACACCTCACTTTGGGGACCAGTCCTAACGTGTTTGGACGAGCCGTATCAAAAATATCTGCAAAGTCCGCCATGACTTTGTCGATATTTTTATATCCGGTCGTTTCCTTACAGCTTGCATAGACATAATTTGTCTGCTCTCTATGCGGATATTCAAAGGGATATATCTGGCCAAACCATACTACAATTTTGGCCCGATAGTCAATCTTTGCATTTCCCAGGTGCAAAGCATCCGCTCCAAGTAAACATTCATGCCTCATTCTGGCCACAATCGTACTAGGGATGGGTCGGGCGTTCTTGAATTTTACTTGTGTTTCCCCCAACAACTTTATCGGGGAACCATTTACAGCTAAGAGCGTTCTTGCTCTTTTCAATGGCCTAGCATTCAGCATGCTACGCCATATATCCTTACGAATCAAGGATGTGCTAGCACCAGTATCCACTAAGGCATGCAGGTACTTACCCTGATCCGATGGACCGTCTTTATCCATTTTTAGACGGATTAAGAACCGCTCGGTCGGTGATCTCACCAACGGCTCTCTCCGTCGTCATTTCCCGGGCTCCTTCGTCCACTAACTATTTCGGCGTAGCTGTTCCGGCGGGAGGGCGAATTGTGTCCGATACCGTATGAGTAGCGGCCCATCTCATCTGTCCCCTCGCCGGTTAGCACAAACCCGTCACGATTGATGTATTCGTCACGGTTGCGTCTAGCATTGTTCAGGTCCATGCGAACATTACGCGCACACTCGCGAGGTGTAGTTTGTCGGTCGTCTGCACGTCGATCATTTATCTCGTTAATGTCCATGTTAACGTCTTCTTCTCGTCGTCTCTTTGCGGCGAGTTGAGGTCGGTTATTTAATGGATTCGATGGTGCATGGTTTCCGCCATGCTGTGCTTGTGGGCAGTCCCGAACGAAGTGTCCACCCTGACCACACCCAAACATTTAACCGCCATGGCAGGAGTCGTCTGCCATTTCATATATTCCCCAAAACACTGTTGGGCCCCGTGTCCTTCCCTCCCGCACTGGGAACAGGTAATCGGCGGCGCCCGTCGTGGTTGTCGGGGTCGCTGGGCAGCCTGTCTGTCAACATTCTCCCGCGGCTGCATCGGTTGGCGACAGTCACTCTTATAATGGCCGACCCGGCCACAGTTATAGCAGGTGATGTTTCGTAAGTCTTTTCCCGCCCTAACTGGTCGGGGCGACGGTGGTGTACGTGGTTTTGCTAGCGGTGGGGTTCTCTTCTCGGGCTTGGCGGTCCTAGTCGCCGTCTGCCGCTCTAGCTGTAGGTCGCTCACCAACCCACACAATTGCTCAACCATTCTATTCTGTTGAACAATCTGTTTCTTTAACGTATTGACTACGTTCCATATCTCCTTTTCCTCCCCTGGACCCACTACGTTCACCTCCATGCCCTCTTCCTGTCTTTCACTGATTTTCATGGCCTGGAGCAGGTCGTCACAGGTGGCCTCCTCCTCCGCGATTTCAATAGCGCGGGCCAGGGTGGTGGCCTTCTTGCGGACAATCCTCTTGCTGAGGCGGCGATCAGATAGACCCCTGAGGTAAATCCCCAAGATGGTCCTCCTGTTGTCAATGTTCTCGACAGGGTAAGCCCGGGTACTCAGTTCCCGATAACGTCGGTTAAATGTCACGACGGTTTCGTTCCGCCTTTGTCGTATACCCTCCAGATCATACTTGATCCGTTCTCCTTCATTTGCTGATATGAAGTTCAGTGTGATGTATTCGTGAAATTCTTTGAAAGTAATATTCTCCCTGACTTTTCCCACGAGAAACCCATCTATGGCTCTGGATAATTGCCCTCGTGCCGCTCGCGTGACGATGTAGGCTGGTATGCCATCTAGCCGTCCTTCATTGGCGACCCATGCTCGCCTGGTTTCGTCGAGGAGGGTTCTCACCTCCTCCGGCACTACTCCGTCGCAGGGTTGTATTCGGTAGATTGTGTCCCGGATCTCCTTCCGGTACACTCGCTCATTTTCTCGGCGGTCGCTGCTTTCGACGATCGCCCCGGCCATCGCCGTCCCCATGGCCTGCATGGCCGCCACGGTCTCAGGACGTAGCTCGACTCATCGGTCGATGCCAGGCAGGGTCACGCTAGGGGGTTCTTGTGGGTTTTCCATTTCGCTAGCGATATTCTAGTGTAATGGTAATCTTCGCTAGTCTTGGTTGCTCAGGGCAGTCTATTTCTGTCGTTATTTTAATTATGGTGCTGTCGCTATACTCTCTATGTTGGATGACCCTCGTTGTCTCTGTTAACTGGGCCCTCTCTATAAAAACTTTCACCCGGTCAGCGAGGTCTCTTAATACTACGTTGGCGGGTCGTTCTCTCGGTGCTTGGGCCATACAACTTTTACTCACTGTGTTTAGTTACTCTGGAATCCTGGCAGTCGCTCGCCACTGAAGATTTGATGACGTCACCTAAGCTGATGACGTAACTCAAAACACTACTTGTACGTACTCTTAATATACAATCGACTTTGCAGTCTCTTTCGCTTCGGGTAAGGCTTGTATGTAAGGTTGCTGCGACAACCAACCTTACCAGTCACGAAAGAACAGGATACTAGCTCGCCTCGTTGGTAGATGTAGATGTAATCAATGATATTTGTTTTATGTATCCGGGCCTGATCTGACTATTCTATTCTGAAGATGATGGTAAGCTACGGTGGTCTTCCGTAAATATCAGAGTAACTTTATTAACAACACGAACTCTTGCCTTGTAGTAAAATCACAAGGTGATGATTTTATTCTCTAAATCTACTATGCAATATACGTTGTATCAGAAAGGTGGTTTCTACTACCACAAAATACGATTATTAAAATTACTTATAATTTGACTAAATTATCCGACTTAGTTGACTTATGAATTTATACTCCCTAGCTTAGCTAACATTACTCCCAGATTCGGCTGGTATGATATGCTATTCAACCAACTCTTGCCTACTGAAAATAAACGTTCAGCAAGAACTTGTACGAGGTGCGAGGCGGACCGGACTACCTATTCAAGTTAAAGTCCATATCTTATACTTCTTTGGAGCTCTTTACCATGTTCGTTTGGGTTCTTCTTTCCAGAGTTTGATTCGATGCTCATTGATTGTGACGTCATCCTGACTAATCAAACTCCGAGTTTCTCTCTTAGGAAAAGAACATCGAACAAGTTAAGTGATGGAATCCTATCCGATAACCTCCCACAAACTTGACAGTGATGGACATTGCTTCGACAATTTTTGTCTGGTTTTCTAATCTTCTTGGCGCCAGACGCTATCATGCCCACGTCCAGCCCTTTGCTTATTAGGCATACGCCTGCATTTCAGAAGGGTGCCATGACGTAGTGACCATGTACCACATCTGATTCACCAACATCTGGTGTCGTATCTGGTGTCGTGGGTCGCCTCTATAGAAATATAGAAACCCGGTCACCTTATTACGGTCCTTATGGTAAGTCGGTCGTCGCCACGTTTACTACGTTATTACTACGTCATTCTATGAGTCATTCAGTCTGTGCTACGTACACTCTGTGCGTAGCATTCTACCGACGCTCTTGGTTGAATATTTAGAAAACTATTGGTCATAACTTCTGCTGAATACTATAAAAGGTTATGCCGCGCCTGCAGCAACAGCTTTCATCTTTCAACCACCGATAGATTCCATCAGCTCACTGCCCTAAGTCTTAGTCTATTCTATTCCAATTTCATATTCCAATTTCACTTATTGTATCAGCTATATTTTCGTGTCAGTTTTGCATCGACTTGATGCACACACTAGATCGCGCTAATACATTTTCGCTCATTGTGTTATCCGTTCCCTAGCTCGTCTGGTATTCAAAAATATAGTCATATTCTTTGCTGGGGGTCTTGGACTGCAAATATAAGATGTCCCCGGGGTCATGACCCCCCAGGAGACAATATGTCAATACATATATTGCAATGACATATTGATGTGCAATATCGTCTCCTATGTCGTTTGTATATAGCACTGCGCAGTCAGTTTCAACTAGCTGATGGTAAAAGATTTTGATAAATGAACTTCAATTAAATAACCAATATGAATCAATAATATCTAATATATTAAGCTAATATTAGACGAGCTTGCTAATACGAGATTGAAAATTGCATTGACATTATGAAGATGCTGCTGCTTTAAGACAGGTGATTGATACAACATGTACATGTAGCACCTGTCTTATAGAAACAGCATCTTGTGAGCGCAAATGTCATCTCTTAGAGCAACTCACCTGTATAATAAGAGCACCTGTGTTTAGTGACCACACTTTGCTGCTCTCTGCTCGTGATAGACGGGTTCCTCTATGTGTTTATGACTCATAATGTGGACATGTGCGTGGCCTAACAGGTCTCCAGGTACTCTGACTGGACGGATCTTCATCTCTGATGATCGCAGACTGGAATGGCTGGAGCAGCTGTCAAAGTCATGTGCGTGAAGCAACTCCAGGCCCTCTGACTGCGCAGATTTTCTTCTCTGATGATCTCACACTACGATGGCCAGAGCCGTTGTCAAAGTTGTGGGCGTGGTCATCTCCAGGCACACTTACTGGACGGATCTTCATCTCTGATGATTTCAAATCGTGATCAATGGAGCTGCTGTCGAAATTATGGGCGTGGTGTGTCTCCGGGTACTCGGACTGGGCAGATTTTCTTCTCTGATGATCTCGGACTGTGATGGCCGGATGCCGTCAAAGTAACACTATACAATTGACTTACCAGAGCCACCATTATAACACCTGCCATTCAGGTTTCTGAGACGATCTGTTGCTTTCTGATAAACTCCCGCTGCGTTTGTCTGGTTTCTCTTTCCTTTCGCTTTCTCACTTCTGTCTCCACGACCTTTTCACTTTGTTATTCTTTCTTTCTGGGCTTTTGTTTCAATTTCCTCTAAACTATCTTACAGTTATCATCCAAGCTTTTGTCATTCTTCCTCAGGTCTTTGATCTTATTCTTATACTTTGTATTTTGAGCTCTTCTGATGTAACTCCAATCACCTCTGTGGGTTTTTCCCAAATTTTGTCCCGAAAATGTGCTACATTCTCTGTTAAAGATTTATGTTTCGCATTAGGAACCTTACAATGTATTAATAAACCTCAGTGACTTTGTTGACTACATACATTCATGTCAATTGCAAGCAGTTTGATTTAAAATGGTTTATTGTCTCTTATCACCTCAGAAATTAACCTGAAATTATACAAGCGCCCATTCATTGACCAGGTTAACTTAAGTAGGACTAATTCAAGTCAGGATCGAGGATAACCAAATCTTATTTTAGGACTTTAATTTCAAGTTCATGTAATACTAAATAAGACATATGTCAATACATATATTGCAATGACATATTGATGTGCAATATCATCTCCTATGTCATTTGTATATAGCGCCGCACAGTCAGTCAGTTTCAACTAGCTGATGGTAAAAAATATTTGATAAATGAACCTCAGTTAAATAACCAATATGAATCAATAATATCTAATATATTAAGCTAATATTAGAGGAGCTTGGTAATGCAATGTACTTGATTAACAATTGCATTGATATTAATATAATACACCTTTAAAGATGATGATGCTTTAAGACAATGCTCTCTTATAACAACTGACCTGTATAATGAGAACACCTGTGTTTAGTGACCACTGCTGCTCTCTGCCTGCTCCTGATAGATGGGTTCCTCTGCATGTTTACGGCTCCTAATATGAACATGTGCGTGGGCCTAACAAGTCTCCAGGTACTCTGAGTGGACGGATCTTCATGTCTGATGATCGCAGACTGAAATGACCTGAGCGGTCGTCAAAGTTGTGGGCCTGGTGTGTCTCCAGGCACGCTTACTGGACAGATCTTCATCTCTGATCACAAATCGTTATGGATGGAGCTGCCGTCGAAGTCTTGGACATGGTGGCTCTCCAGGTACTCTGAGTGGACGGACCTTCATCTCTGATGATCGCAGACTGCAATGACCTGAGCAGTCGTCAAAGTTGTCGCTAAATTTCTAAGGGGTCTTGAGAAGTTTGAAGTGTTTAACACTTTGATGCCATGCGCAGAAATAAACTATTCACAATTTGCCAATGTCTTCCCAAGCATTTAGATCTGCCTCCAAATGGGAAAGAAAGTGTCCTCTTTTTATTATTGCATGGTTACCAAACAGTGATCTCGTGACTTTGGTCTAATGTAATATCTTGTGAAAGCTTCTCCGCAGCTAACATGACCATGTTAAATTTTATAGAATTTCAGACACACAATTGTGTCTCTTTATCCTCGCAATTTCTATCCTTTTCACTTCAACCATAATATAATTCTTCTGGAAAGTAGAACTTTGCTAATGGTGGCAGCAACAACTTTCTGTTACTAAATGGGTCAGTAACGCATTACTTTCCGCATAGATCAGCTCACTTATTTTGTTTCCATAAAAATCATTTCTTGTCATATCCTAGCCCACACAGTTTGATGTAAATACAGTACCGATTAGAAATAAAATAAATCGCGCCTAAATCGAGACTGAAATTGTTTCGCGGGTTTGTGCTCCTGGGACAAAATCGCGCCTGGAGCACGCCTTCATAAACAGCAAAACCGACTACAAAACTACACTCGCGATCGCTAAATTATAGTCTCGCTTAAATAAATTCAGTCGCACCATACTGGCGTGTCACGAGTCGAAATCAAAGACTCAGAAGCGCAAGTTGTTGCTGTAAACAAATTAGTCGGCATTAGCATTAGGCAGACTGCCGCTAGTCGGCGCCACGCACACACGGTTACACAATTCCTTCAGTCAGCGACAATTAATTACCACGAAAACTGATTATTTGGGGTGGTGTAAAAGTTATGCATTTAATAAAATCTGCAAACAGGAAGTAGCCAAATCTTGCAGATTAAACCGTTTTTTAATGGTAAATGTGTTAGGAAAGACAGTAGATTATCATTTTGCACGGTATTGCACCGCATTGTGATTGTGAGAGGCATACATACAAACGCTATCCGTTTATCATTGGTTGACTCACAAGTAATAGCCAATCAATTTACGCGATCCTGTATCTTCTTAGAAGATAATATACTAAATACGAATGTTAGCGTGCATGCATATTGGGTGGCATACAAATGGATGCTTCAGTCTCGACGTTGCAAAGTGTTGTCGTATTGTTTTGTTGATCTCGTCCTGTAGCGAAGGTACATGTAAAAGGCTGAAATCTGAACTATTTTAGCCATAGTTCTACAATGTTTACAATTATTCATCGCTAGTTAACTATTTCAATGGAAGACTCCCGCCGATATAAAATATGAACACCCATGTGCACCACAACATTTTCACAACAAAACACTGAGGCAATAACAAGCCAATGGCTTATGTCTCGTAAATTAATGATGATGATTTTCTTGAATATTATGAAGCTAACTTACCTGGAATATTATCATATCAAATTATCATGATCATGATGATGCCTTGGATCTCCCACAGGCAGCAATATTTGACAGTGAAATTAGTTTCAAAATATTGCTAACCTGCACTGGGCGATTACCACCAGTTGAATCAACACCACCT
This sequence comes from Chaetoderma sp. LZ-2023a, assembly GCA_034401795.1. Taxonomy (NCBI): domain Eukaryota; kingdom Metazoa; phylum Mollusca; class Caudofoveata; order Chaetodermatida; family Chaetodermatidae; genus Chaetoderma; species Chaetoderma sp. LZ-2023a. The sequence goes on along the minus strand of CM067375.1, from coordinate 29,224,038 downwards.
TAAGCTCCACAGAACTTGGATATTCATGAATATCCAAGCTTTTTTTGGCCTGGGATCTTCCGTTAATGCCTATTATTTATTAGATATGTCTGTTACTATGTATGTATGTATGTATGTATGGCTATTCTAGACTATTAGTATATACATTACATATGACAAAATTGTTTTATAACAAACTTAACTCTTAAAAGCACTACTCTCAACATCTTGACTTATCTTAGTCAATTGGGTGTACATTTTTCAAACCATTTTGGTGGAAGAGGTTGCTTGTTGTCTTAGACAGTAACCTAATCAGCAAAAATTATTTTTTTAAACCTACACCAGTTCACCTTTAAATTAAATTTTGAAAATTTTAAATTTTGGAGTGCTAAAGGTTTTATTGCATATGTGTGTACTCTTCCTTTTTTACTAAGACACTGACAAGGTAAATGGCCCATTTGTCATTATATTCCCGCAAGCGCATTCTAGTTCTACGTGGATTATGCAGAACTATAAAAGAATTGTGTAGATTGCTGTCTCTTGAGGATATCACCGTATCTAGACAGTCGGTCAGTGCTACTTATACTTCTAGCTTGACAGATCTCCCACGTTCAGGACGAAAGCCAGAAATGGGGCTTGAACATTTTAATTTCTTGGACAATTCCTTGTCTCAGAACACAAAATCTTACTAGACCTCAGCTGTGAATACTTTGTGCCTGTGTAACGCCAACCTAACTTAAAACGGATTCGCTTGATGGTAGGTACAGATATATCAACGTTAAATTGTCTTACATATAAAATTTGCAGATCACGAGGACAAATAGGATAAATCAGTCCTGATAAATAAGCTGACAGATAATGTTAAGAAGAAAAATTAAATGCTAGATGCAAAAACTTATCGTTAAAAAAACAGTTTTGTATCAAGGTCAAATTGACCTCAACCTTTGACCATGTAACCTCATAATCATCCTGCTGCTTCCAAACAGCATAGGCAACCATGTGCCCAAGTTTGGTTGAAATAGGATGAACCAATATTGAGATATAAGCCGAGAAGTTATGCTAAATGCAAAAACTTAACATTGTTGATGTCGCTGTCGCCGTCGGAAAAGTGATACCTATGTCTCCCTTTCTCTGCTTCGTAGAGGTGAGACAAAAAAGGTGAGGCAGCATGACTGCCACACCCTAATCTCACTTACAAGCCCTTTCAGGCAGGTCAGGTGAGCTAATAAAACAAATAACTGCTTCAAATATGTCACACAGCTTACCTGAGCTTCATCATTTTGAGTTATTTCAGTTGATTTTTCTTTCTGTCCTGGCATGCCTGGAAGGAAGTCCTCATAGAAGACCACTCCCGCAGGCTCCTCCATTGTTTCGATTAAACCAGAAAATGGATCGTTAGTTTTCACATTGCCACGTATGGCAGCACCATTTCGTAAGAACTGCACTTCATCATCCTGTAGAAGTCTGGAGCACTCCAAACGGCTCAAAGCTGTATTTTGCTGGAGCAGCCGCTCTGACTTTGGTTTACATAGCTGCTCTAAAAGAAGAATCAGATTATCAGTATATATATATATATGTTTATGATTATCGAGAGGCCAAAGGGACCTGTATCGGTCACCTAGAACTAGGTCTTGCTGCACGGAATTTGGATCACTATGTTGGACATAGGGCTCGACAAATATTCCTGCTTCTACAAGACAACAGATGTTATGTACACATTACCTTCGTAACTGGTGTCATTTGTAATTTTGTAACTGGCATGAGTGGTGATGGGATTCGTACAAGTTTGGGAAAATCAAATTCAAGCACTATTTAAGCACCTTTCAAGGACATACAATTTCCGTTTTCATGTTATTTTCGCCTTCCCTACAATAGAATTTGAGGCAGACAATCGATCTTGAGAAATGTAAATATGCAGACCAATAGATTATTTTTGAAAATATACCTGTGGACGGACTGGCTCGATCCCCAAGCCAGTCATTACAGTAGTTAATTTTCAAAAATAATCTATTGATCTGCAATTTGACACTTTCAATGACAATACTGAAAATCCCTTGAAAAGATATGGGCAAAATAGGGTTAGCTTTTTAAATTCAAGCACTTAAGGATTTTCAAGTACTTTTCGAGGTTGACACAAAATTCAAGCAACAGCTCAAATTCAAGAACTTCATTTTTATGCGTACCCTGGTGACGGTAACACTTTCAACGACAGTTCCCTGAAAAAGTAAATTCTACGTTATGAAACTAATTCTGTTGAAAATTTTGAAATAAATTTGACTGGAAGTAATTGCCAGCAGCTAGGACTTCAAGGTTAATTAATTTCAAAATATTCAACAGTTTTCTTGTATGGTTGCTTTGAAAATGAGATATGGGAATTCATCAGTGAATGGGGTTAGGCATGTTAAGTATTAGAAATATCAAAAATTTACCAACAAACAGACAAACTGAATTATAGAATTTGCGAGTTGCGACTAAAAACAGTATAATCATGATCAATAGGGATTAGCCCAGGGCTTCTGTTAAGAGAAATATATTTAACCATACAAACAGGTCACCTGAGGCAGGGGGAGGGTTACACATTTAGCCATTTTATACCAAAGACAGTTCAAACCGGTGGTCTTGAGAAATGTCTATTTGCGGCTGACTATTCATTCCAGGCATAAATTTTCAAAAGTGCTCTTTCTTGTAGTCTGTAAATGGACATTTTTTGGGGCAAAAATTTGTTACCAACTAAATTTTGACACATTAATGAGATATGTGGCTGAAGTTGCGTTTCCTATCACCTGACCTTGGGGTGGTTGGGTTTTTTTCTCTACGATGTATGTATACAGCAAATGCAATAAACATTTATTTTAGATTTTAGGTTTAAATTGTGTATTATTATTATTATTTATTATTATTATTATTATTATTATTATTTATAACATCATTATTGCCATCATTATTATCACCATCAACACTCCTAGATTATGTACATGCATGTACAGAATTTTTTGTCCTGGTGACCGGGTGCAAAGTTAGAGCCTAAACTCGGTCAGAATGAGCCAGCGTATTTCAGCATGATCGTGGAGATATCTTCTCAGCCTACGTACATGTACCGCTTTTCGCTTAAAGACTAATCGCGATTGTATATGAACTGCGCTTGCATTCTGACGCGCTCTTGTCCAACCGAGAGTGTGATTTACTACTCGCGCTTGCAGAAATATAGTCACGCTTATGGAATTATAATCCTGTCTATAAAATCAATAAACTCGCTATACTCGCGACTGGTATTTTTAAGGGAACAAATTTCGTCGCGATTCAGGCACGATTTAAGCATGCCTATATTTTACGTTATTTCTAATCGGTACTGTAGCAGTTCCCAGCCCATGGCCATTCAAACCATGTACTATGACTGATGTGTGGCTTACATGTAGTTTTCTGATTGTTGCTGTGTATACGTGTATAAGAAATAATAATGCAGACTTGTTACTAGTGCTTGAGCTTTCAAAACATGATCTGCTCATGCTGTAAATATTGTGGAAAATTTGGTGAAAATATTCTAAGTCCATTCTCCGTCATTTCTCCATATGAAAAAATGGCTATGTCCGAAACTCCATTAAATCTCTGTATCTTTTTCATCCGAAAAAACTATGTCCGCAACTCCATAATATTTCCATATGAGAAATTAAATTCTCCATAGCTTCTCCGTGTTATTTCCATAAATTTAAGGAGAAGGATTCACCTCCATGAAATCTCCATATAAGCTCCATAAATCTCCATAGCAATCATGGAGACTTTATGGAGAAAAGGCGGAACTCCATATTCGAACACAGTTTTGAAATACGGTTGTGAACGCAAAAATCATCTCTTAGAGCAACTCACCAGTAATGAGAGCACCTGTGTTTAGTGACCACTTAAAATATTAAATATGCATCTTTATGCAAATGAATGGTCAAATTATATATTTGACAGTTACAAAATATATGTAGATACCAAGTGATTAAACGCATTTATTGTTATTATTATTATTATTTAATGGTAAACAAAAACAACTACAGTGAAAACTGTGTATAAAGAGCCGCTAGTTTTGTCGTCATAAGATGATGATGTTTTAAGATAGGTGGTCTTTCAGACAGGTGATTAATACAACATGTAGCGCCTGTCTTAAAGAACCAGTATCTTGTGAGCGAAAAAGTCATCTCTTAGAGCAACTCACCTGTATAATGAGAGCACATCGCTTTGTTGCTCTCTGCTCATGATAGACTGGTTTTGCTGTGCGTGTTTACTGCCTCTGCCCCCTAATGTGAACATGTGTGTGGGCATTGCGGGTCTCCAGCCACTTTTATTGGACGGATCTTCATCTCTGATGATCACAGATTGCTATGGCTGGAGCTGCTGTCAAAGTCTTGGGTCTCCAGGTACACTGACTGGACGGATCTTGATCTCTGACGATCTCAGACTGTGATGGACTGAGCGGCCATCAAAGTCACATGTGGGCGTGGTTGGTCTCCAGGCACTCTGACTGGACGGATCTTCATCTCTGATGATCTCAGATTGCGATGGACGGAAATGCCGTCAAAATCATACATCACACAATTCCTTTACTAGAGCCACTGTTATAACACCTGCCATTCAGGTTAGCTGCATAGCAGCTGCGATACCACCATCCACCTGAAAGTGTTAGCGCAGCACCCTGTTTTCTGAAATGTCGCAGTTGTGCGACTTGTGCCATGGTGTCAACTAGTCCCGGAAAAATTCTTTCATGTATGGCCTCGTGTGTATCGAGTACAATTTTGCCACTCTTGTTAGATACATTAAAGCTGTCAAACATGGCATACCTAGCACTGGCATTGATTCTGTACATGTTCCTGTGTTGTCAGGTCATGCATCCATTCCAGTCCCACCCAGTACTCCACAGATCTATCAATTAGATTTTGGAAAATCCCAGATGGTCACGACAAAGAGTATACACATTGGGAAGCGTAGGATCATATGCGTACATGTACATGTATGCTTATTTAGCATGTTCAAGACAAGGTCATAATGATGTTATTTCTTCTCAGGATAAAACATCGGTATAAAACAGATTAAATCGTGTACTGATCTGATAGTAGTTGTTAAAAGCTGATGCTGTGTAAGAAAAAATCTTACAGCAAAATTTGTTTCAGAATGTTTACCAGTCACGGATCGAATTTCACACTAGTCCGCTAGTCCGAGACTAATAAATAATTGTCCGGACTAGTGCTCATCATGACTAAACCAGCCCGATGGACTAGTGAAATCTTTGTACAACTTGTGTATAGTATTTTTTTTATTATCTAAAAGTCACATAAACAAAACAAGTCTTTGAAAAGGAGTTGATGAGAAGTCATTTCTGTCCAGCTGTTTACTATTTCGAGCATTGACACGCAACACGCAACTATTTGAACCATAAAATATGCCTGTCTGCCACTCGGATGTCAGAATTTAAAATTTTTAAATTAAATTAAGAGATGAACTGGTGTACATTTTTCAACAGATTTAATGAGTAGACAGCAACAACGTCCAACAAAATTGTTGAAAAATGTACACCTGTTTCTTTGAAATTCAGACGATAAAAGATACATGTATGTAGAATATTGACATCAGAGTGGTAAGGGATAATGTTGACTATAAGTGATAACGCACATGTAAAATTATTTGTGGACTAGTAGTTTCATACGGTTATCAGTCCTGCGGACTAGTATAGTATTTTGTAAAATTCTAACCCTGCCAGTTGTACTGTCAATCCACATGTGATGCTGACATGTACAATGTAGTATTAACCTACTATTTGGATGACTATCCACACAATTATGTACATGTAGTAACCTTGAGTTTGTAGAACTGTGAATAAATCATAGCACATAAGAAATGTCTAAAAGAAATAGGTAAATATCTAACAATTTAGAATTGATCCAAGATAGGAATGTAAATATCTATATCAATAAGTCATAAATCTGTGCAATAATCAACCGATTGTGATGTCTTAAGACTGATTGACCAATTAGAATCCATATTGTGCATACCGTAAGCATCGATTCCAGAACGTCATGGAATTACATTGTAATACTGATTGTGATGTCCATGACAATTACATTTTACCTGGTCAGATGCGAACAGGAATTTGAAACGAGCTCCCAGATACTTAATTAAAGGGTCGGATACGTGTCACAGATTCTTTGAAGTATGGTGTCAACAAGACGGTGTTCAAGTAACCATGTTTACTACAGAAAAACACATTTCCTCCAATTCATTTTCAAAATATATTTAATAAACAAAATCTCATACAAATAATCAATGTCATGCAATATTAAATTGAATAACTAAATACATGTAATCAAATTATATATACATGTATATATATCCTGGACAGGTACTCTTGATATTTAATGTTAACACTCGGCAATAATAATGCCATTGACCACAGTCTCGATCAATTCACCTTTCCAGAGTATCCATCTATCATCTGACCTCGTATGACGTCATAATCATCTCAGCGCATGTATGATGACATCACAATCATTATGTCACAAAGGGTTCCATATAGACCATCACCAAATCTCAAATACTCCGACATGTTGTATGAATTTTATGTCTTTGTAATTCTTTGCTATTTAAGAAACATGCTGTTGACTATTTTGAAACTATTTTCAATTTAGATAGCAACAACACCCAGTCAAATTAGTTTCAAAATATTCAACAGCCTACCTGTATAGTTTTCTTGAGATCGATAGTCGGGGAGTTCAGAGATTGATCGATCCAAACATGAGCGAGGTGTGGGTGGAGCTTAGCTAGAGATGGGCGTGGCATAGCTAAAAATGGAAAGGTCCATTGATCGGGTGACCATCGGGTAAATTATCAACCACAAACCAACACCCCTGCAACTGAGGATTTACATCCAGCTCAAGCCTGTCCGTACATCACTGGTCTTTCACCCATCTCATGAACTCTTGCATTTCACATCAGACAGTACACGCACCCCTTCATTCCAGTCCAAAATGTGGCCCAATACTTCAAGTTCTTCAAAACCCAACCAGTCTTCAGCAATGGAAGATTACATGTCACTGAGGTAGAGAATTGCCGGGCTCTCGAAATAGTTCTGGAAAACCTAGTTCCTCCCACTAAAAGTAACTGGACTTTTCCCAGAACCAATCAAGCACTTGAATTACTCAAAAATATTGAATCACATCCCTACACGACGAATTCACTCCCAAAGCTCACACACCAACGCTAAAACGATCAGATGGTACATCTGAACTATTGTTCCAAAATTTGCATAAATTCATATGCACAACTCGAGAACCGTGACTCAACGTCTTAGTACCGAGGAGATTACTGGGTAGATCCCCTACACTGTACACACGGTCAGATAGTTACTCCATCCATGGATATATAAAATGCATATAACTCTCTCTCTCTCTCTCTCTCTCTCTCTCTCTCTCTCTCTCTCTCTCTCTCTCTCTCTCTCTCTCTCTCTCTCTCTCTCTCTCACACAAACCCGATGGTAAACATTATCAATCGTACATGTAAGTGAGCGAAATCATTGCATGTTCACAAAACATATCATGATGTCACTCTCTTACACACAGCACAATGTGTCTTTTAGACATGACATGGTTAATATGAAATTGTATAATAAAGTACACACCTCATGCACTCTCATGACTGCGTAGCTTATTGAAAGTAAATATGATGGTCTTTTTGTCAGTTTTAAAGCTACATGTATATACAAAAAATTTCTGCTTCTTTATGAGGTAAGAAATAATTTGTTACATATCTGTCGCGCCTCATTAATGTCAAAGTGAACCATACTATGTATTTTTCTTTAGCCTGTCACCAAGTCGGTGTCAGGTTGTATCATCAGGGTTTGGTGAGAAGACTTGCATTACGACACATCATTTGTAGACAATTGTTAAGAGGATTTTTGTGTAGTCTATTTGGCTTAACGCTGGTATGTCATAGCATATTTGTTAGTTTGAAATTTTTGATGGAGCGTAGGTGCTTCTGGATTCTGATCTTAGCTGTGCATTGTGTTTCTTAGTCTTTTATTCATTCATAATGCTGGTGCCATTTACTTGATGATATAGTTTGATGTAAGTGGATCATTTTGAAAATAATATAATCGAAAGCTGTTGCTGTGTAATGCAATCTGAGTTTTAAAAAGACAGTTCTAACAAACAAATGACAAATTATTTTAGAAAACAAAAGAATATGACAAAAATTTTAAATAAACATCTATGCAATTGGTCAAATAATATATTTGACAGTTACAAAATATTTATAGACAGTGGGGTGGGGACGCCAAGTGAGCAGACAACATTTATAATTATTATTATTATTTATTGGTAGGGTGAATGTGCCAGTAATCGGTCACTTAGTGATTTGAATGAACAGTTTTACGCGTACCGGCCAGTTGAATTTGACCATAGAAAAGCTTTCTGTCTAAAACAATTCAAGAGATGTTGCCGTTGAAAGACTGTACTAATTATCGGCCTACCTATCCTAGTTTAGCATAGAAATAACTTTTTCCAAAATCGGCACTTTATTTCAGTGATCGGCCATGCAAATTCTAATTCCGGCCAGTAATGGCTCAATAATCGGTCAGGTGGACATTTTACCCCCAGACCACGTGTTTGCATCTAATCCTGCCATGAATCACAAACAGTTTACACACACTACTTTTATCATTTGTTAGGCTAGAAGATGAAGCCTTGTTGTAACACACCGCATTCTATATTATAGCCGTAAAAATTATGTTACATACAGCATGACATGTGTACGCTCACCTTATAGACAATGGTAACAAAATAATATTTCTTGAAAATTTCAGCAGCCGGTATAAAATGTGCCTTGAGCGTCGGCCATATTGAAAAGGGAGTTAACTCGATTGTATGGTGCTGTGATGGCAAAGGTTTCAGCCCTTGTTCTTCTGTTAGAGGGGGTGGACGTTTTGGCTTGGGTGGGCGTCTTGCCCCAGTTTACCCTAATATGGACACTGGGTCCATATTCCCCCCTAATTGATGTGTCCATATTCCCCGCACCAAGACCACCTGTTGTCAGTCACTCTCACTTCCTGATAAGAAGGGGTATGGCTATCTTGACATGTGGGTTTCGTGAGAACAAATATCCAATGTATTTGCTCGGTTGCATCTTTCATCCATCAATTAAAAATACTGAAAGCTCATCCACATAATGCCAATTCAATAAATCGAAAAATATAGGGTGACAAAAATGAGAATGGCTCACTTACCTCGTAATTCATGAAGCAACTATCATTTGACGTTCACACTAATTGTCAACCATGCTTCTTTCCGCGCTGAAGTCAGAAGGAGGCTTGTCGCCTTGCATCATGGGTAATTTGCAACGGTCCATATTACCCCCAGTAACTCTACCTTCATTTCTGATGATCTCAGACTGCGTTGGCTGGAGCCGCTTCCAGTCACAATTCCCTTAAGAAAATTACTGTTTTTAATTCTTGCCATTTAGGTTAGCAGCATATAGTAGCCGCGATAGCACCACTCACCTGGAGGTGTTGGCGCAGCCCCCGATTCTGTCTTCTGAAACACGCAGCCGTTATGATATCACAGCTCTTCCCAGGATTCCTCTCCTGTATGTCCTCGTGTGGATCTGATAATTGTCGATCTGGTCAGATACATTGAACCTTTAACCGTTGAATTTATTCAAGAAAGTATGGCTGTCTCGACATGTGGGTTTCGTGAGAACAAATATCCAATGTATTTGCTCGGTTGCATCTTTCATCCATCAATTAAAAATACCGATAGCTCATCCACATAATGCCAATTCATTAAATCGAAAAATATAGGGTGAAAAAAATGAGAATGGCTCACTTACCTCGTAATTCACGAAGCAACTATCATTTGACCTTCACACTAATTGTAAACCATGCTTCTTTCCACGCTGAAGTCAGAACGAGGCTTGTCGCCTTGCATGATGGGTAATTTGCAAGGGTCCATATTACCCGAGAGTCCATATTACCCCCAGTAACCCTACCTTCATTTCTGATGATCTCAGACTGCGATGGCTGGAGCCGCTTCCAGTCACAATTCCGTTAAGAAAATGACTGTTTTTAATTCTTGCCATTTAGGTTAGCAGCATAGGAGCCACGATAGCACTACTTACCTGGAGGTGTTAGTGCAGCCCCCGATTCTGTCTTCTGAAACACGCGGCCGTTATGATATCACAGCTCTTCCCAGGATTCCTCTCCTGTATGTCCTCGTGTGGATCTGATAATTGTCGATCTGGTCAGATACATTGAACCTTTAACCCTCGAATTTATTCAAGAAAGGATGGCTGTCTCGACATGTGGGTTTCGTGAGAACAAATATCCAATGTATTTGCTCAGTTGCATCTTTCATCCATCAATTAAAAATACCGATAGCTCATCCACATAATGCCAATTCATTAAATCGAAAAATATAGGGTGAAAAAAATGAGAATGGCTCACTTACCTCGTAATTCACGAAGCAACTATCATTTGACGTTCACACTAATTGTAAACCATGCTTCTTTCCGCGCTGAAGTCAGAACGAGGCTTGTCGCTTTGCATCATGGGTAATTTGCAATGGTCCATATTACCCCCAGTAACCCTACCTTCATTTCTGATGATCTCAGACTGCGATGGCTGGAGCCGCTTCCAGTCACAATTCCCTTAAGAAAATGACTATTTTTAATTCTTGCCATTTAGGTTAGCAGCATAGTAGCCGCGATAGCACCACTTACCTGGAGGTGTTAGTGCAGCCCCCGATTCTGTCTTCTGAAACACGCGGCCGTTATGATATCACTGCTCTTCCAAGGATTCCTCTCCTGTATGTCCTCGTGTGGATCTGATAATTGTCGATCTGGTCAGATACATTGAACCTTTAACCCTCGAATTTATTCAAGAAAGGATGGCTGTCTCGACATGTGGTCTTCGTGAGAACAAATATCCAATGTATTTGCTCGGTTGCATCTTTCATCCATCAATTAAAAATACCGATAGCTCATCCACATAATGCCATTTCGTTAAATCGAAAAATATAGGGTGGAAAAAATGAGAATGGCTCACTTACCTCGTAATTCACGAAGCAACTATCATTTGACGTTCACACTAATTGTAAACCATGCTTCTTTCCGCACTGAAGTCAGAATGAGGCTTGTCGCTTTGCATCATGGGTAATTTGCAATGGTCCATATTACCCCCAGTAACCCTACCTTCATTTCTGATGATTTCAGACTGTGATGGCTGGAGTCGCTTCCAGTCACAATTCCCTTAAGAAAATGACTGCTTTTAATTCTTGCCATTTAGGTTAGCAGCATAGTAGCCGCGATAGCACCACTCACCTGGAGGTGTTAGCGCAGCCCCCGATCCTATCTTCTGAAACACGTGGCCGTTATGATATCACAGCTCTTCCAAGGATTCCTCTCCTGGGCAATTCCAGCGTGACTCAGGTTACATTCATAGAAATATATACCTATTCATCATGCTTTCACTTCGATACAGATTTATTCCTATATTCTATACTCTGTACCGATTATCTTGGAGGGGTAGTCTATGCAACCATATAAACAACATATCACTAAGATGAGAATAAGAGCCTCGATGATGAGAAAAAGCAGTGTGACTCAGGTTACAAAAAAGGACAAGGCATTTTGGGCGCTATCATTTGTCTGATATTTCTCTTCAAATTATACATTGGACTGAATATATTTTACTATGGTATTACAAGGTATACGTCAACCAAAGTAATTGACACATTTGCTTGTGCTCATTCGAGGACAACTGAGAGATAGCACAAGTAAACTGTGTGACTCGGGTTACCGTAACTCAGGTTACAGTTTGTCCATAACCATCAAATACTTATTAACATCCTTGGTTGAGACAATACACATTCACAATTTAAAGCGTTTGACTTCACATGACTTCAGTGAATATTTCCTGTAATAATTGGTATTTAGCTGCCTATAGCTGTCTGTATGTTGGTCTGTCTGTCTGTTAAACTTTTGACAAACCTGACAAATGTGTTAGAGTCGCAGGTTATTACGCATCGCATTTGCTGTGAAAAAATCTGCAATATTTCTACAATTCACTCTATGTGTGCAAGCAATATTTTACATTTGACCTGTAGTAAGTAATGTTACCATATGACTGATCTACCCACAAAGGCATTTTAAGGCAAGTATCCCAAATGTTTTATACTCCAATGCTAGAGTGAAACCCAACAGCTCAGTGCCATTATTTTTTAATTATATCGTGGTTAACGACTAGACTTAATACATATAAATGAGCATTATGTTTTCTAAGATACAAAGAAAAGTACAACTGCACTATGAAACGACAGAATAGTATGTCTGGCTAGAACAATTATTATTTTATCACATATCTATTATCTAACTTGTCTATGTAGTACTCCCGGCAATATCAAATCAAAACTGTAATTCAAAATTGCCAAAATAAAAATATCCACGGGCATTGGCAATGGTTGGCGGATCAAGCTCAGACATCAGATGACAGTGTGTAGATTAGTACATTGTCATTACCCGTTCGCATACTGTGAGCTCCGGATATCCCACGCACAGGTTTTGCAGCTTTGAACACCTCTGACAAATTTAGGGACACCTGTCGTGCCTCGATTTCACCAGATGCCATTTCGATGATCTTTACTCCATTCATCTCCGAAGCTGCTGAAACAAAACTAGCTGAGTCATTCACGATACACTTCCTTCTTCTCACAGCACTCCATACCTGGCATTTGACAGATCCCCCAATGCTATCGACCGGTCCCTTTCCATGTGAGGTGGCAAAGAAATTCCAAATAATCTCCTTGCCAGTTTTTTTCTGAAGCAGTTCCAGAGAGGCTGCGACATAGCGATTTTTGAACTGTGATGAAGGACCATCTGACCAAATTGATATAGTGTGGACCGTTTGTGGAATTTCTTCAATTAGCCGGTCGATGTATACAACGACAGTATCCTTTGAATGGTCAAGATTATCGGATGCTATCACAAGTGGATGGTGTGTACCCGAAAACCAAATGGACGCTGTGAAGAGGCTAACCTGGTGTTGCTTCCAATGAGCGCTCTGAATTTCATCTTGGGCGACACAAGTGTAATTCTCCGAGAAATCAACTTGCATTAGAGCTGCTGAGTGATTGCTGGCGCTTTCTGCTACTTCTCTCTCAGCTTTGTATGCCTTAGCCTGCATTCGTTTAATAAAACAGTGTTCCATAAACTGAGGTATGAGAGAACATACATGGTCCTTAAGGTCATCAACTGTGCCCTCTTCTATCACTTGAGTCAATTTCCTCTGCTGGTCATTTTTCCAAATCCGCCAGGAGACATTGGTGAACAAAACAGTCATGGGATATGCCTTTCTGAAGCCTTTACCATCACGACAATGCTCACAGTTATTCATCCAACACTCCTTTCGAGGTGGTGCACAGAGAGATGTCTCTGGAAATTCATACGAATATGCATGAACTGTTGGAACCGCATTGTGTAGTGCATTAATCGCATTAATAAAGTTTTCATGGTATTTGCATAAACACACATTGTGGGGCAATTTACTGCTCAGTTGTACATGCTTTGGGCGAAGATCGGCAAATTTACTTTTGCCGATTTTCACATCTGGATGTTCCTGGCAAAACAACTTGTAAGTCTCTCGCACAGTGCAGGTGAGATGTTTCAATTGGAACTTAAGCTTTTGTCCATCAGTCTGTCGGATATTTACAAAATCCTTTCTTCCCGGTGCCTGCCGACTAATGTCATCTTTCAGATAAAATTGCTGAACTAGAACAACACTGTCATCACTAATAGCATTAGATGATTTTACACATGTAGGCAGTGTCTGTATGTCTGTATTCTCATGGAAGTCGGTTAAAAAAAGCTTGTGATTAACAGCCTTTTTTCTATTTGGAGTGTTAGGAAGAGAATTTTTCAGACCTCGTTTGGCTCTTGCTAAAGCTTTACCAAATGCTTGTACACTTCGGAAAGGTGATCTCCGACCATCTGATGCGGTGACACATACCCCTCTTTCTTTCTTCATAGCCCGACACTTGGCTACTTTCTTTCAGATGCTTTCTTTTCGTTTCTTCGCTATCAGTTTCTGCTTTGACTCACTCAGTTGTCGTTCCCTTTCTTTCTTCTTGTAATAGCTCTTCTTAGAAATTACACAGTGTTGCTTCTTATACTGTTCATAGTTTCCTTTCTTTCAAAAGCATGCGTCTCTTTCCTTGTCTTTCAGCGGCATTCAATGCCATGTTGGTTCTCTGAAGAAAAAACCCCAACAGAAAACAGACTTTAAAATTCGAAATGAAAGGTTGCTACAATGAAGGCTTTCTAATGGCGAAGTTGTACTGATTAAGGACCATCAAATAGCCTAGTGTTAGCTAAAAGTGGGTGATCATCTTAGTAACGCTATTTTACATAGTGAGGCTGTTTGATTGGCCGAGAACAGGACTCTAGGGTTGAGTTGGTTGGCATGGCATGATTATTCATGAGTCATTGAGCAAGTTCATTTGGGCGAGTGTTGTTTTGATTTAATTATGACATCATAATCATGTCATGCCAACAACACAAGTTATACGCCGCAAGTGTTGCTTTCCTCGCCCAAACGAATTTGCTCAATGACGTCATAATCATGCCATGCCAACCAACTCGACCCTAGAGTCCTGTTCTTGGCCAATCAAACACCCTCAATAATTAATACAAGTGTTGGCTGTGGAATGAAAGTAATAGTAAATATACGGATCGATCAAATAGCTTCACTGCGTGAGTCTATGAAATTGCTCATTTTCATACCAAAATACTGACTATTTGAACATTAAATGATGTTATTCAAGCATTTCGCACCCCCCCCCCCTCCCATTGAATAGTAACTTAATATCTACAAATTAAATAATGCCAGAGTGAATTTCACAAAGTATGCAATCCAGAAAGAATGAAATAGCCTTGATACAATACTTCTCTAGCAGACGTGTTTCGGACAATGACAGTTTCAACTCCTATCCATTTATGCAGTACAATAGAGCAGATATTTCCTTCCTTGTGAGTGACAGACGTAGATTTCACTCTGCCTAGCTGTTTAATTGACATGCTTCTCCGCAGCAACAGCACACAATTTTGGCTGCTGTCCAAGGTTTCATAATTGGACAGCAGCCAAAATTTTGTGCCGTGGCCGTGAAGAAGCATGTCAATTAACCAGCTGGCCAGAGTATAATCTACATTTGTCACTCTATGCTCTATTATACTGCATAAATGCATAAACATAGACTGCTAATTATGAGCACAGCATGCATATGCAGTGGAATGACGATACAAATGACGAAGGGGAGTGGGGGTGACAGTATGACATATTTAGTACATATTTAAAACGTGACTCAGGTTACACGTGACTCAGGTTACAATATGGAAAGTGCTTTATAATTGTTTACCTATTCTTAAGAGGAGAATTAACTGTATGTATAGATAGAGAATGGTATAAAGGAGGAGAATACTAAATACATGTTCATAGCTAATTACGAATAGATTACAGCATTAAAAACATGTATTTTCGTGACTCAGGTTACATTGATCACAGGAGCTGATGCGATGCCTATGTATACTAGAGAAAATTTAGTTTAAAGATTAGTATTTATCCCGAAGCAAGCATGATCTTAGTACAATTTATATCGACCACAATTCCACAAATACTCGGCAAAGTACAAAAATACATTGCAATAAACCTGCCATTGTAAAATTGCACTATTTATGCTAAATAATATAGGACAATTCCAAGTATGCTCGAAAAATTATGTGTACAAGCTATGGTTTCAAATACGTGGTTTCAGTATCTTTAGTATGTTTACTATTGATAAAAATCATTATTTCGTATTAAATAAGAAGAAAGGAATTTACTGGCCATGTCCCTATTTGCTTGGAATTGCCCTCCTGTATGTCCTCGTGTGTATCTGATAATTGTCGATCTGGTCTGAGATACATTGAACCTTTAACCCTCGAATTTATTCAAGAAAGGATGGCTGTCTCGACATGTGGGCTTAGTGAGAACAAATATCCAATGTATTTGCTCGGTTGCATCTTTCATCCATCAATTAAAGATACCGATAGCTCATCCACATAATGCCAATTCATTAAATCGAAAAATATAGGGTGAAAAAAATGAGAATGGCTCACTTACCTCGTAATTCACGAAGCAACTATCATTTGACGTTCACACTAATTGTAAACCATGGTTCTTTCCGCGCTGAAGTCAGAACGAGGCTTGTCGCCTTGCATCATGGGTAATTTGCAAGGGTCTTTATTACCCGAGGGTCCATATTACCCCCCAGTAACCCTACCTTCATTTCTGATGATCTCAGACTGCGAAGGCTGGAGCCACTTCCAGTCACAATTCCCTTAAGAAAATGACTGTTTTTAATTCTTGCCATTTAGGTTAGCAGCATAGTAGCTGCGATAGCACCACTTACCTGGAGGTGTTAGCGCAGCCCCCGATTCTGTCTTCTGAAACACGCAGCCGTTATGATATCACAGCTCTTCCAAGGATTCCTCTCCTGTATGTCCTCGTGTGGATCTGATAATTGTCGATCTAGTCAGATACATTGAACCTTTAACCCTCGAATTTATTCAAGAAAGGATGGCTGTCTCGACATGTGGGTTTCGTGAGAACAAATATCCAATGTATTTGCTCAGTTGCATCTTTCATCCATCAATTAAAAATACCGATATCTCATCCACATAATGCCAATTCATTAAATCGAATAATTTAGGGTGAAAAAAATGAGAATGGCTCACTTACCTCGTAATTCACGAAGCAACTATCATTTGACGTTCACACTAATTGTAAACCATGCTTCTTTCCGCGCTGAAGTCAGAACGATGCTTGTCGCTTTGCATCATGGGTAATTTGCAATGGTCCATATTACCCCCAGTAACCCTACCTTCATTTCTGATGATCTCAGACTGCGATGGCTGGAGCCGCTTCCAGTCACAATTCCCTTAAGAAAATGACTGTTTTTAATTCTTGCCAGTTAGGTTAGCAGCATAGTAGCCGCGATAGCACCACTTACCTGGAGGTGTTAGCACAGCTCCCCGATTCTGTCTTCTGAAACACACGGCCGTTATGATATCACAGCTCTTCCAAGGATTCCTCTCCTGTATGTCCTCGTGTGGATCTGATAATTGTCGATCTGGTCAGATACAGTGAACCTTTAACCCTCGAATTTATTCAAGAAAGGATGGCTGTCTCGACATGTGGGTTTCGTGAGAACAAATATCCAATGTATTTGCTCGGTTGCATCTTTCATCCATCAATTAAAAATACCGATAGCTCATCCACATAATGCTAATTCATTAAATCGAAAAATATAGGGTGAAAAAAATGAGAATGGCTCACTTACCTCGTAATTCACGAAGCAACTATCATTTGACATTCACACTAATTGTAAACCATGCTTCTTTCCACGCTGAAGTCAGAATGAGGCTTGTCGCCTTGCATTATGGGTAATTTGCAATGGTCTATATTACCCGAGGGTCCATATTACCCCCAGTAACCCCACCTTCATTTCTGATGATCTCAGACTGCGATGGCTGGAGCCGCTTCCAGTCACAATTCCCTTAAGAAAATGACTGTTTTTAATTCTTGCCATTTAGCTTAGCAGCATAGTAGCCGCGATAGCACCACTCACCTGGAGGTGTTAGCGCAGCCCCGAATCTGTCTTGTGAAACACGCGGCCGTTATGATATCACAGCTCTTCCAAGGATTCCTCTCCTGTATGTCCTCGTGTGGATCTGATAATTGTCGATCTGGTCAGATACATTGAACCTTTAACCCTCGAATTTATTCAAGAAAATTTAAATTTTCTCATAGAAAATGTCCATTTACAGACCAAGAGAAGACTATTTTTGAAAATGTGCCACTGAAATGACTGGCTCGGTTATCGAGCCAGTCATTCCAGTAGTAAATTTTCAAAAATAGACTTCTTGGTCTGCAGATGGACATTTCTCAAGACCACTGCAGAAGCCGTTTTTGGCTGATATGAGGGTTAACGGGTTAAAGCCTTCAAGCGCAGCATACATGTACCTTGCACTAGCATTGAATGAGCATAGATCAGCCCACATCTGTAGATGTACCTGTGTTCTCTGGGCATTCATCCACTTCAGGCCCACCCAATATTCACCTGCACAGATCACCATAGATCTATCTACATCTGCCAGTGGTCTCAGGACGTGTATCAACTTCAGACCGAATCCGAGTGTATGTCCGACTATAAGACAACACCGGCTCGAATTGCCAACCTTCACCACTGTATCCACACTCACCGGACATCAACGCATACACACCACTGTTTACCACACATCGGTCGGTCAGCCGTCCATCACAGTGTATTTCCATAGTTTCCCAGAACGTTTGCAACACTACGCCTATTTTCTTATTGGCAAACAGCTTGCTAGAGGTTTCATTGGATTCGGAAAGTTGAATATTACATTTGCTATCCATGGTATTGGTTAACAGACTCACAATCCATGGCACGTGGGTCTTATCGACCCTAAGCTGACCATGACATACTCTAGGCTCCTCACCACGACACTCCGACGGGGCGAAGTACCATCCAGTCTTGGTATCAAGGCCAATACTGGTCCTAGCTATCATTACTTGCACGTAGTATCCCATCGCAACTAATGGTTCAGGCCATGAATGCAACCCGTATTCTATGTATTTGCCTCCGTCAATCAAGGGTAATGTCGCTACGTAATGGAGTTGTGAGTCGTCCCTCCATAACGGATATACGACCACATTGCGGTAGTACCACTGGTAGGGGCGTATTAGGCGGTTTCCTACACTGACCTGTTTTGCTACTGATGCCAGGTCAGCGGGACTGAACAGTTCTGTCATTCTACCTAATTCCAGGGACGCAGTTTGCCTATGAAATTGGGCTGCCGCCTTCTGGTAGCTATAGACTACATTCTCGGCAGAATCGATCATATGCCCAAGCCGCACCAACGCGTACAAGTCGGCTTGTCGTGACGCGTGAATTTTGAACAGGTTGCTCACATTTCTAGTCAAATCTATTAGACTGTCGGCGACCTCGTTGATTCGTTCAACGTTCGTATTGATCCCCTCGAACGCCAATTTCACGTGGGATGCTAGCTTGTTGGAGAAATGTACCAACCTGTTCATGTTTTTCATGGTTTCCTTGACTACGTCTTTAATTGCCTCTACATCACCGGAAGTAGCGGTTCCGAATAGAGACGATGCTATGTCACCTACGAAGTTGAATAGTCCATGTTTGTGCCGGTTACTGGCCCTACTCATCATGATCTGTTGAGTCCTGATGGCAAGCTTTCTTATACTGTTAATGCGATGTTGGAGTCCGAAAATATCCTTACTGCTCAACGAAGTCTTTTGACCAATATCCGCAACAAGGACACGAAACTGCGTTAACCGTTCAAGAAAGTTAGCAGGCAAATACAGATGGTCTATGGACACGACCACATTCCACTCCGCACGGATTACTGATATCTTCTCGGGGTTGGTTATCATCACCCCGTTCGGTAATCTATGTACGCTAGAATCCTGACAAAGTCCCTGTGCGAAGCGTATCGAGGCTATTATTACGCATAATTGTAAAGTATACATGATTGCTAGACTAATGTGATACTGCTAGTACCGCGGTTAAGCAGAGATTAAATGTATCTCTGTTTGTGCCGCCTTATAACAGCTTCTATACGGCTGATGAAGTCATCGTATAGAGCTCGGCCAAAAGCACCAATCCGAAGTCGTTTGCAGGAACCCAGGAATTTTACCTAAGCAGGAATTTGCCTGTGAATTTTCCGGGTTAGGTTGGAGCCCGGAAAATCCCGGAAGACCCAGGACTTCTATCTAAGCTTTCATTTTAAAATGTCCGGGTTGTCCAGGCTTTTCCGGGCTAGGTTGGAGCTCGGAAATTCCCGGAAAATCTTGTACTTTTGGTTAGTATGAATGTCCAGGTTTGTCCGGTATTTATTTGAGCCCGGACAATCCCGGACTTTTACCTAGCTAGAGGACAATCTCGAACTGGGACTACAGTCACAGACATTTAGTATTGACAAAAAAAGGATACTTTAAAAAATATGTTTATTAGAATATTTTTTAACAAGACCTGTCGCTCACCTGGAATATTAGTATTTGAAATGCTCCATACTTCAGGAAGTTTGTTTCATGAAACTTCTATAGATTGACATAGTTTCTATAATACTTTAACCCTTAGAGGACTGAGATTTTAAATTTAAATTCCTAAATTAAAATTCGTTTCGCAGGATAGCTCGTGTTCATTTTGGAAACAATGTTGCTGAATGCTGTTGCTGTCTATGACAGCAACCGGTTTCAGCAGCAATTGTTTCCAAAATGTACACCAGTCTTTTCTCTGCAGACTCAATTATGATTTACTTTTCGACATGGATGGCAGATAGTATAAGCTCATTTGGCCATGTGAGCTAACTAACTATTAGCCTACAATGCATTCAAACACGAAGTTTAGTTACTGTATATGAAAAACTTCTGAAACTACAGCCCGTATAATTTACTATTGGTTCCAATTGACCGTTGACCTATATTGTCAAGAAAGTAGGTCAGACTGACCTAGTTCTTATATGGGTGGTAGCGTATGCCTATAACTACGCACCCACCAAGTCAGAAGCCAATAGCTCTAAAAATTATGAAACGTGCTCCCAAAATAATATCTTTCCACATTGGGGCAATTCCATGTGACGGGTGTTACATCTCAGAGACATTTTGCAATATGAAACAACTAATCATCATTTCCAACCGGTAACAAACATATTGGCTTCAGCTAAGAGCTGGATTCAGTCAATTAAATGCTACATTCATCTGAGTCACTGTGACGGGTGTTACGGTGTCTGGAATTACGAACAATAACTGGTAGTTCAACACCAGATAAGCAAACAATTATTTCAAAAAGTCGAGACATAAAATTCTTATGTCTCGTACAATATAGCTAGGTTTATTAACACTATTTTAACTTATCATTGTACATATATCTGCTGAAATACCCGTTTGCCCATCTTGTGTTAAATTACTTAGCCAATCTTTCTAACACACTTGTATTTCAACGAACATGCATAACTTTCCACTATCAGTAGTTAGTATAGATATTAACACAATTCAATATGGCTTCAGCTCAGTGCAGGAGTCAGTCAATTAAATGTTATATTCATCTGAATCACTGTGACGGGTGTTACAATATTGTGACGGGTGTTACGGTGTCTGGAAATACGAACAATCACCGGTAGTTCAACACAAGATAAGCAAACAATTATTTCAAAAAGTCTAGACATGTAAAATTCTTATGTCTCATACAATACAGCTAGGTCTATTACCACTATTTTAACTTAACACTAATAGTTTCAGATACACGTAATGTGACACACGTGTATTTCAACAACAATCATAGTACTTCTAAAGATGTTGGTTCCAATCGCAGGATTATTCATAATAAAGAAGTGTAGTTACCTCTCTGGGATGTCGAGTTTGCTTCAACAGAGCTTTTGCGACCGTCGCAGTCCCGAAGGCTCTGTTGAAGCAAACTCGACATCCCACAGAGGTAACCACTCTTAAAACTAACAATTATACCTTTAAGTTGAATATAATATTTACCTGATTGCTTTCTTCTTATAGTTGAAGTTAACTAGATATAACTCTGAATTCTAAACATTAAACTAAACTATAACAGTAACTGTTCTAACCCTTAGCACTCTGATTTCAAAAGTCTATCTTTTATCACGTCAATAGCAAAGAAACTAGTACATTTTTTAACAATTTTGATGGACGATTTAGCCGTCGCCGACAGTACCATCTTCCACCAAATTTGTTGAAAAATGTACGGTAGTTCATCCTTTAATTTAATTTGAAAATTAAAATTTCTGACACCAGTGTGGCAAGGGTTAAATGTGTGACAGGTAACAACAACAACAACAATAATAATAATAATAATAATAATAATACTAATTAATGTTATTGTTGCTATTACGATTATTATTATTATTATTAGCTCAGTTGACGTTTTGTTAGTTCTGTACAGATCTTGATCAAACTTGATCAAAATGTTCATATAGGCATCTAATTTATGCATTATGAAAATGACAAACAGCAGAGTTATCCCCCTTGCAAATTTTCTTCAGTATAGACCCAATGGGGAAAGACTACATATGTGGCACATTTCATGTCTTGAGCTATTGGCTTCTAACTTGGTGGGTGGTTACCTATAGGCATACCCTAACACACCTGTAAGAACTAGGTCAGACTGACCTAGTTTCTTGAAAACAGGTCAAAGGTAAATTTTCCCATTGGTGCCAATGGTAATATATTTGTGCTGTAGTTTCAGTTTTTCACGTTCAGTGACAAAACTTGGCAGATCTACTCCTTTAGGCAAAATCTATTTGGGCTCTTAAGAGGATGTGGCCATGCCTTTAAATAGCAGAGTTATGGCCCTTGCTATATTTTCAATGTATTGAATGAAGCCTATGGTGAAAATACGTTTGTGAGATGTTTCGTCATTTATTGATGGATTAAAGCCAAATGTGGCTTATATATTCCTATAGGCAATATCTCTAGTGACTATGAATGTGAAGTGGCCATGCCTTCAAATAGCAGAGTTATGGCCCATGCTTTATTTTCAAGATATTATATCACATATTTTCCACGATAGGCTTCAATACATTGACAATATAGCAAGGGCCATAACTCTGCTATTTAAAGGCATGGCCACATCCTCTTAAGAGCCGAAATAGATTTTGCCTAAAGGAGTAGATCTGCCAAGTTTTGTCACTGAACTGCTGTTTTTCATCGAATCAGGCTCATTTTCAGAATGCATAAATTAGATGCCTATGAACATTTTGACCATGTTTGATCTAAATCTGTCCAAAAATAACAAAACGTGCCACCATTGTTGACGATGCATGGACGGACAGACGGACGGGGAGTGATCGCTATAGCTCAGCTCATTGACAAGTCAGCTGAGCTAAAAACTAAAATGCATGGCTCCTCCTAAAAAGTTTCAGCCTGTCCCGGATCTTGTTTCTAATCACAGGCAGCGACTTCTCCTTGAATCGCTGGTACAATAAATCTGTGTGAAGGAAAAAGAAAAGCAGGATTAATCCTTTAGTGACGATACCGGCCTCCTTAGTGGTCTAGAGGAATGCCGATTTGCAGACCAAGAAAAGACTAATTTTGAAAATTTACAACTGGAATGACAAGCCCGCGGGCCAGTCATTCCAGTAGTAAATATTCAAAAGTAGTCTTCTTGGCCTGCAAATGTTTAAATTTTCAGGAATAAATTTAGGCACTAAAGGGTTAAAATCAACAAATATGATTCAGGAAACTTCATAATATAAAGCTTTATGCCCGAGTTAGTGAGATTAATCGAAACTGATGTCAAAAATAAGTTGAAACTAATTGTGACCAATGGCGCATGTTCCACGGATCAGCCAAATGGAACACATGGTTCAATTTTTTCGGGGATTTGCTAATTGTGTGTAGCCTGTGAATGCTCTTTTGATCGACATTCGACAGATCTTTCGATTCGCTGTACATTATATTGCACCACGTAACTTGTGCATTATTTCTCGCCCAACACAAATGACAAAATACATTTTCACTAAATTAGTGACCTTGACCTGCAGATCAATAAGCTTTGTGTGAAAGCCATGAACGCTAATGGAAAATGTAATCATTTAGTCTTGTTTTCCCTATCTAAGCCATGGAATGACTGATCCGTGGTCAGGGGTTGAATATTAAAAAATATCTGCCCCAGGTAGAACGGTTTTTTAGCTGTCATTACTGAACGTTACTTTAGTGCCAATGCCATAGATCAACTTTTAACCCTTAACTTACATGTACAAGGCGCAGCCATCAAAATAAGTAGCATCTGTTGACAGTAATACTGATATTCATTGTAAAATTGGTGCACTGAAAGGGGTTGCCGTCACAGACACCAACAACTTTCATTGCATATTTTTTTAATGAACATAAGCTATATTGATTAATAATCATTAATTTTCTATCACTTGCAGCTATCTTATGTGACAGGTTACCACCTTTTATGACTTTCACCAGCATAACACAGGTAATCTGCAGTTAAATATTTCGACCCCTCTGGCTTTTAATACACTTAATTGCAAATTTAACCTTAGGAATTACCTTCCATTACAGATCTCCTCTTGTCATCAAGAGCCAGCTTGGTGTTAAAATCTTTGTGTGACAGTTGGCCAGTCAGGGTCCTTGTTGTCAGTTCCTCTATGGAAAATAAGGCTTCCAGCATTTTTCTCACATCTTGCGATAGATCTGCTGAAATGCTCACAATTTCAGCAAGCTCTTCCTGTAGCAGAAATAGATTATCATAATAAAGCTAATAGAAGAATGCTAAAGCATGGTTGGTTGGCCTAATGACAACCATATATATCTACCCAATAGCCTCCTTCGGACTTTGGCTCGCCTGTAAGACAACTTTGGTGAAAATCCCTTTAGAACTTGAGTTATAATGCGGTACATGATAAACTTTAACGCATTTCAGAATTTCATGAATTTGACATTTGCACAGCATTTGTTGCTATTTAAATAACAAGTGGCCCAAAGGGCCTGTAGCGCTCACCTGAAACATTTGCAATACTGGCCATTAAATACAAATACGGAAACATACTCAATAAAGATCATTCCAGCAAAGTCTCTAAGGTTAATGAGGCATTGCTTTTTAAAGATTCTTGAAGTTTTCTGAAAATCCAATATATGGCCACTGGAAAAAAGGAACCAATTGGAAATTGGAAAAATGAACCAATCAGTTTTTTTAAAACAAACTTTGATCAGAATACCATAAGGATGCTTTCTGCAAAATTTAATTGAAATCAGCCCAAATGGTTCTACTTGAGTTTCAAATCTTGAAAGCGGTTTCAGAGATTTTTAAAGGTGTTTCTAAAACTAGTGCAAAATCCAGGATGGACCCTGTCCAAATTTACCAATCGGCTTTAGTTAACAAATCTTGAGAGCTATGACACAAGTAAATTGCTTCAAGCTAAATTTGTTTGAAATCCATCCAGTGGTTCTTCAGAAGTACTTTAAAGAAAAGGTTGACGACGGACGGATGATGGACTGTCACCATGACATACGCTCACTTGGCCCTTTGAGCCAGGCGAGGTAAAAAGTACATGTACCTTGGTCTTTCCATTATATGTAGTGAGTTCTCTGGCTTCACCACTCTCATTTTGCTGTCCAGAGTTTTTCTGGAATAAAAAGTATTATATTCATCTCACTAAAAGATTAACAATCTAAGGCCATAACCAAACAAACAATTGTTCACCTGGTACATTTGTCTTAATTGGCACATTCACCGATGAATTCCCTGAATCTCAATTTCAAGACATCTATACAGGAAAGCGGTTGAATATCTAGAAATTAATATGATGACGTTGTTGCTGCCACTCCCAGTCATATTCATTTTAACATATTTAACAGCAAATGCATTATGTCATAAAGAATTTACTTTTTCAAGGATTTGTCGGTGAAAGGATTAAACACAAATATGGAAAAAATCAATAAAGGTCATTCCAGCAGTTTTGTTTAAATTGTCCTAATGGTTAATTAGGAATTGACTTTTCAAATTTCCCCGTAAGTTTTCGGAAAATCCAAGATGACCACGGGAAAAATGAACCAATTGGCTTTATTTAAATAAACTTGAACCACTATTCCCTTAATGTTATCCTGAACCAATAAATAGAATACTTCCCGATTTAGAAACAAATTCTATTCAGGGGTCGAAATAAGGAATTTTTGTTCTAAAATGTCTATCAAGTTACCTGGTAAATATTTTGATAGCAATTTAACTGAAAGCTGTTGCAGCCCCAGGCAGCAACAAACCTTACTCAAATTGTTTTGAAAATCTCTATCAAAATAACTTGTCTAATACAAATATTTATCTGTGGTTTGTAGACCTATTGAAATCCTATTAGCACTCAATACTATAAGATGGTCACGAGCAGTGTTCTTGGCGACAGCCAGCACTAGAAATGACAACTGCACAAGCACGTTTCCTTTTATATCGGAAATGTGAGCCGAGCGATAGCTAAACCGATCAATATCAAATACGACGTCTTAATCCTTTAGTGACGATACCGGCCAAAATCAGCCTCCTTAGTGGTCTTGGGAAATGCCAATATGCAGCCAAAGAGAAGACTAAATTTGAAAATTTACAACTGGAATGACTGGCTCGGTCCAATGGTAAATTTTCAAAAATAGTCTTCTCTTGGCCAGCAAATGGACGTTCAAAAAGCAAATATGTTAATTTTCAGGAACAAATTTTGTCAGTAAAGCATTATACCAATAAACTCTGGAAATGTTCTATAAAATGGTTCAGGATAAATTTAAGGATGATTCCTGTCAAATTTAATTAAAATCAGCAGAGTTGTTCTTGAGCAGAAGTCATTTGAAGCTTCCCGTCCTTTTCCTTTTCTGGAGTTTTGGCAGGAAAATAGTCAGTTTCTTTTACAAAAGCGAATGTGTAAAATTTGACATCGCAATACCTATTAATACATATATAAAGCAGATTTCGGCATCAAAATTCATCAAATTAAAAATCCTCCAATATAGCCGCCAAGCGCTAAATTGTCATTGATCCATGGCGATTGGGGTTTTTTACCTTACCTTACATTCCTAACAAAATTTAATGGCCCTTAGTCCTGAATCATATCTGTCAAATTTAGGCTCGATCCTGTTAGTGGATTTGGAGACATTGCTTTTGTGAAAACTAGGTAATACAAGATGACCAAACAAATTTGGTTTGGACATTGACACACTGTCCTAGAGGATGTTTCTTGAGTTTCAAATAAATCGGCCAAGCGGTTTCGGAGATTTGTGTAGGCAAAATCCAAGATGGCCATAGGATCCAGTTCCAGCCAAATTTGGTCAAGTCATTGAGATGTCCTTTGCCTGCCAGGTGACAGATAGTCGACATGGCATTAGCTCACGTGGCCTTTAAGGCCAAGTGAGCTAATACATATAACAGCATTTGGTCACGTGACGTTACTGAGTGATAATAATGTTATTACCTTTCTCCTCTTTAGCTTCTCCACCTGCTCTTTCACTTCCTTCAGCTCTCTCTCCAGCCCCTCTATGCGTGCACAACAGGAGTGGCAAGAACTCCTGCTGCCTGCTGCTGTATTAATATGCCACTGCTCTCTTTCAAAGAGCACATCATTTGCAGAGCACATTACATCAGATGTGGTGCCGTTACAAGGCTCGACAAATAACTCTATTCTGGACATGCTGGATGATCGCTGTGTGTCTGGATTTGCCTGGCTTGTGTAGTATGGCATTAATGGTTGGTAGGTGCTGCTTGAATGCGGATTGTATTGGGGAATTTGTGTCTGTTGGTGTGGTGTGGCTGGTGTCTGATGGTGTGGTGTGGCTTGTGTCTGATGGCGTTGTGTGGCTGGTGTCTGATGTTGTGGTGTGGCTGGTGTCTGATGTTGTGGTGTGGCTGGTGTCTGATGGTGTGGTGTGGCTGGTGTCCGATGTTGTGGTGTAGCTGGTGTCGGATGGTGTGGTGTGGTGTCTGATGGTGTGGTGTGGCTGGTGTCTGATGGTGTGGTGTGGCGTGGCTGGTGTCTGATGGTGTGGTGTCTGATGGCATGGTGTGGCTGGTGTCCGATGTGGTGGTGTGGCTGGTGTCCGATGTTGTGGTGTGGCTGGTGTCCGATGTTGTGGTGTGTCTGATGTTGTGGTGTGGCTGGTGTCTGATGTTGTGGTTGGGCTGGTGTCTGATGTTGTGGCATGGCTGGTGTCTGATGGTGTGGCGTGTCTGATGGTGTGGCGTGGCTGGTGTCTGATGTTGTGGCGTGGCTGGTGTCTGATGTTGTGGCGTGGCTGGTGTCTGATGTTGTGGCGTGTCTGGTGTCTGATGTTGTGGCGTGGCTGGTGTCTGATGTTGTGGCGTGGCTGGTGTCTGATGTTGTGGCGTGTCTGATGTTGTGGCGTGGCTGGTGTCTGATGTTGTAGTGTGGCTGGTGTCTGATGTTGCAGTGTGGCTGGTGTCTGATGTTGTGGTGGGGCTAGTATCTGTTGGTGTGGTGTGGCTTGTGTCTGATGCTGTAGTGTGGCTGTTGTCTGATGTTGTGGTGGGGCTGGTGTCTGATGTTGTGGCGTGGCTGGTGTCTGGTAGTGTGGCTGGTGTCTGATGTTGTAGTGTGGCTGTTGTCTGATGTTGTGGTGGGGCTAGTATCTGTTGGTGTGGTGTGGCTTGTGCCTGATGCTGTAGTGTGGCTGGTGTCTGATGTTGTGGTGTGGCTGGTGTCTGATGTTGTGGTGGGGCTGGTGTGTGATGTTGTGGTGGGGCTGGTGTCTGATGTAGTGTGGCTGGTGTCTGGTGGGGCTGGTGTCTGATGTTGTAGTGTGGCTGGTGTCTGATGTTGTAGTGTGGCTAGTGTCTGATGTTGTGGTGGAGCTAGTGTCTGTTGGTGTGGTGTGGCTTGTGGCTGATGATGTAGTGTGGCTGTTGTGTGATGTGGTGTGGCTGGTGTCTGATGTTGTGGTGTGGCTTGTGTCTGATGTTGTGGTGGAGCTAGTGTCTGATGTTGTGGTGGAGCTAGTGTCTGTTGGTGTGGTGTAGCTTGTGTCTGATGCTGTAGTGTGGCTGTTGTCTGATGTTGTGGTGTGGCTGTTGTCTGATGTTGTGGTGTGGCTGGTGTCATGTTGTGGTGTGGCTGGTGTGTGATGATGTTGTGGTGGGGCTGGTGTGTGATGATGTTGTGGTGGGGCTGGTGTCTGATTTAGTGTGGCTGGTGTCTGATGGTGTGGTGGGGCTGGTGTCTGATGTTGTGGTGGGGCTGGTGTGTGATGATGTTGTGGTGGGGCTGGTGTCTGATGTAGTGTGGCTGGTGTCTGATGTTGTGGTGGGGCTAGTGTCTGTTGGTGTGGTGTGGCTTGTGTCTGATGCTGTAGTGTGGCTGTTGTCTGATGTTGTGGTGTGGCTGGTGTTGTGGTGGGACTGGTGTCTGTTGTTGTGGTGGGGTTGGTGTCTGTTGGTGTAGTGTGACTGGTGTCTGATGTTGTGGTGTGACTGGTGGCTGATGTTGTGGCGTGGCTGGTGTCTGATGTTGTGGCGTGGCTGGTGTCTGATGTTGTGGCGTGTCTGGTGTCTGATGTTGTGGCGTGGCTGGTGTCTGATGTTGTGGCGTGGCTGGTGTCTGATGTTGTGGCGTGTCTGATGTTGTGGCGTGGCTGGTGTCTGATGTTGTAGTGTGGCTGGTGTCTGATGTTGCAGTGTGGCTGGTGTCTGATGTTGTGGCGGGGCTAGTATCTGTTGGTGTGGTGTGGCTTGTGTCTGATGCTGTAGTGTGGCTGTTGTCTGATGTTGTGGTGGGGCTGGTGTCTGATGTTGTGGCGTGGCTGTTGTCTGGTAGTGTGGCTGGTGTCTGATGTTGTAGTGTGGCTGTTGTCTGATGTTGTGGTGGGGCTAGTATCTGTTGGTGTGGTGTGGCTTGTGCCTGATGCTGTAGTGTGGCTGGTGGTGTCTGTTGGTGTGGTGTAGCTTGTGTCTGATGCTGTAGTGTGGCTGTTGTCTGATGTTGTGGTGTGGCTGTTGTCTGATGTTGTGGTGTGGCTGGTGTCTGATGTTGTGGTGTGGCTGGTGTCTGATGTTGTGGTGGGGCTGGTGTGTGATGTTGTGGTGGGGCTGGTGTCTGATTTAGTGTGGCTGGTGTCTGATGGTGTGGTGGGGCTGGTGTCTGATGTTGTAGTGTGGCTGGTGTCTGATGTTGTAGAGTGGCTGGTGTCTGATGTTGTGGTTGGGCTGGTGTCTGATGTTGTGGCGTGGCTGGTGTCCGATGGTGTGGCGTGGCTGGTGTCTGATGGTGTGGCGTGGCTGGTGTCTGATGGTGTGGCGTGGCTGGTGTCTGATGTTGTGGCGTGGCTGGTGTCTGATGTGGTGTGGCTGGTGTCTGAAGTTGTGGCGTGTCTGGTGTGTGATGATGTTGTGGTGGGGCTGGTGTCTGATGTAGTGTGGCTGGTGTCTGATGGTGTGGTGGGGCTGGTGTCTGATGTTGTGGTGGGGCTGGTGTCTGATGGTGTGGTGGGGCTGGTCTCTGATGTAGTGTGGCTGTTGTCTGATGTTGTAGTGTGGCTAGTGTCTGATGTTGTGGTGGAGCTAGTGTCTGTTGGTGTGGTGTGGCTGTTGTCTGATGTTGTGGTGTGGCTGGTGTCTGATGTTGTGGTGTGGCTGGTGTCTGATGTTGTAGTGTGGCTTGTGTCTGATGTTGTGGTGGAGCTAGTGTCTGATGTTGTTGTGGAGCTAGTGTCTGTTGGTGTGGTGTGGCTTGTGTCTGATGCTGTAGTGTGGCTGTTGTCTGATGTTGTGGTGTGGCTGTTGTCTGATGTTGTGGTGTGGCTGTTGTCTGATGTTGTGGTGTGGCTGGTGTCTGATGTTGTGGTGGGGCTGGTGTGTGATGATGTTGTGGTCGGGCTGGTGTCTGATGTAGTGTGGCTGGTGTCTGATGGTGTGGTGGGGCTGGTGTCTGATGTTGTAGTGTGGCTGGTGTCTGATGTTGTAGTGTGGCTGGTGTCTGATGTTGTGGTGGGGCTAGTGTCTGTTGGTGTGGTGTGGCTTGTGTCTGATGCTGTAGTGTGGCTGTTGTCTGATGTTGTGGTGTGGCTGGTGTTGTGGTGGGACTGGTGTCTGTTGTTGTGGTGGGGTTGGTGTCTGTTGGTGTAGTGTGACTGGTGTCTGATGTTGTGGTGTGACATGTGTGACTGGTGGCTGATGTTGTTGGATATGCGAGGCAGCGGGCTGCTGATACGTCCTCAGGCGCAAAATCTCTTGGTACGCGACTGATGCTGAACCCAGTTGAAGCGCATTCACCTCATCTGCCAGAAGTGGAGTGTCATTGTCCAAAAGGTCATCTGTGTTGAAAAGTTTGAAAATCATTTACTACTGTGCCATGAGAGCCGCTTGTGGGGGGGGGGGGGGGACCAAGAATATTGTATGACACAGAAGCCACAAAAAGGACATAGTGAAGGATTCTCTTTTTCAGGACACTATACAGGAATAGTGCTGAATATTTTGAAAATAATTTGACTGGAACCTGTTGCTGCCATAGTCAGCAACAGTTTCCATTAAAATTACATTCAAAATATCCAACAAAATATTCGTTACATCATACAGAATTTGTAGATTCTGGTAGAAAGGCCAGGTTAAATGGTTAATGCCTACTACTGTTACTCGGCGGAGAGGGTCAGATGCGGCGAACCAGCACCCTCAATGGCTTCAACCCCAGGAAGCTCAACTGCCACTTTGGCCACAGATGGGACCTATCTTCGGTCACAATTCATTACCGGGCTACAGGAGAAAGGTCTCTGCGACTTCAGAACAAGTTTATATAACATTCGCTTATCTACAGTACAGTTCAAACGTTCTAACAGGTCTGAAATGCGTGCATGATGCGTTGAAGGCCCGTTTCCAAAGCATCAGTTTTAAAAACACAATGCATTCACAATGCATCTAGTTAACTTTTTTGATGCATTTAAAATAATAAATATATGCGTTGAGAACGAGCATTAAATGCGTAAATAAGCAAGTTTGAACTTGTTTGATGTCCCCAGAAATAGTGCCAAACGCGTTGTTAAAAGCAAAACGGGACAGATGACAAATTTTAAATGTGTTTAACCCTTTCCAGTCTAATTTTTTTCACGGAACTGTTTCCCGGTGACTAAGGTTTTTTTCATAGTTTCCGGGAAATTGACTTTTAAAAGAAAATAAAGATTTACGTTCAAATATAAGCTTGTATTATTGTTATATATGTATTTCTTACCTCTAATCTTGCTGTGCCCTTAAGTTCTGATCATGCCATGGTCCAAAGCAGTCAAGACACAAGCAGACCTTACAAAATCTGCACATCCATGAACTCTCCACTTGACGTCCGGAGGCAGTTTTTTTATCCAATTTTCGACAAGATGCACATGCTTTTTTTCCTCCATCAATTTTAGTCGATTTATGTTCTGCAATGTTATTTGCATTAATTGGAGGTCCCACTGTAGTGTCTGAGGGCCGGCCCCCCTTTGTCCGGTCACTGTATCCTTTCGACAGTTCCTCCGCCAGTGTCATGCGAAACTCGAGCCATGTCATGGGATTTTTCGTTAGTGGCATATTTGATATAGTATATAATACAAAGGCATTATGCATTGAGGTGTCGAGCAGATACCAGAAAACATAAAACCACCATCGCAATGTCTTCCTACCTAACTGATAGTATTTACGCTTTTGGTCCGCCATATCTACTCCGCCCATATATTGATTGTAGACCACAATACTACTCGGGCATGGTACATTCGCACTATGTGGACTTGTTCGCCGTCGGACCTCTACTACTTCGTTGATTACATTTGTGGACATAATAGATATAGGCTTTTTATCAAACCAGGAGGAGCACAATAAGTTAGGTGTCTGGTTACATTGAACTGTTTTCATTTCCCCTTTTTCAGTTTCAATGTTTTCAAAATTTGTGGAAAATTCTTTCTGTTTGTCATCACCGTTCCACATCCAAGTGTTTTGTTCTCCAGTAAATGTACAACTAAATCGACACTGGTGAAGAATCGATCAAAATAGATATGATAACCTTTCCCAAACAAGTGAGAAACCAAACTTACGACGACATCATATCCAAGACCATGACCTGTCCGACCTGTCGCGTCTCCTTTGCCACAATAAATATCAAAGTTGCAAACGTATCCCATAAAAGCGGATGCCATCATCCATACCTTGATTCCACGCTTTCCTGGTTTTAGAGGCATGTACTGAATAATACCAACACGTCCTTTGCATTTGAGCAGGCCTTCATCAACCGACAGGTTTTGATGTGGAATATAATACTGCCGAAAATTACTTTTTAGATTGTCAAGAAACGGTGCAAGTTTATCAGTTTTTTTGTAGTTAGGAGAATCTCTGGGCAATTCATCTCTTCTCCTTGATACATGAAAATATCTAAGAAGTCTTGAATTTGTCACGTGGCATAATACGTTTGATGAACTCATTGCCTAAAGCAGGATGATTTGACCAGTACATATTCAACACTGGAAGTTGGTTGATTCCCATGATAATAATCATAGAGAAGAAAGCCCACAAAGTGTTGATAGAATCTAATGGTACCCATTTTTTGTCTACCTTACCCAGCTCTTGAGCTCTGAATTTTTCATAGTCATTTGTATTTTCCAAAATGTTCTGAACATCCGAGTCCTTTATAAACAGTTTGAAAAAATCAAGTGGAGTGGCACCAACTGGAAGTCTGGTGTTTGCTCCACACGTTTCATTGAATTCTGGTAGTACTATCTTGTTGTTGTCTATTATGTGTGACCATGATATATTTCCATCTATCATCATTATTGTTATCTGTATTATCACCTGAATCATCATTGTTAGTTGCTCTACCAATATCATTATCACCAGAATTAGTTGCAATAATCACGGATGCTGTGAGGTCAGGAACATTTCCGTCTAGCGTAGCATCGCCACGTATACGACTTTCATTGTCACCACCAGAATTAGTAGGAGCATTTACTGTTTGTGGAATGATTTGCCCCACCCCACGACCACGTCCACGACCGCGTCCACGACTGCACGCACATTCACATCCACGACCGCGCCCACGGCCGCGCCCACAAGCACTACCTGTACCCCGTTCCGCTACACTATTTTCATTTTCACACGAAAACCGGGTACGTTTTGATGGCAATTCAGACTGTTCCGCTTCTGATGCGCTACTATTATCACTATTACTAGTCTCTGTATTACTTTCCGAGTCACTATCACTTACTGCGTCATCACTGTTCATAATATCTTCATACAAACGGCGCAAATTATTGCGGGATTGTACCGCTGACAAACGACGATAATTTGCCATTTTGTGAAAAATGCGTACCTATGCATAAACTTATGACGTAGTTCACAACAAAACTACGACACACTATAGCTTGCCGTTAACAGCTAATGGGAGACAACTCGTCAGAGAGTTATTTGACATGAAAAGTTATATTTCTTGATTGGGCCGGTGTAGTCCTGACTGAACCGGCCGGTGTAGACTGGAAAGGGTTAAAAGATTCATATGTGCATTGCGTAATACCCGGCGTACATATCAACTCCACGGCTCCAACTACCCGGGATCCAATCAAACTTAGCGGTACATTACATTTCCTAGAAGGGGCAACGGTAAATATGAGAAAGTTTTCCTAAAAAAGACAGCGGGACATAATATTAAAAATCAAAACTATAAATATTACGAAACACAAAATCATGATTCCCGGTTGAGAATTAATGTAATGATTTTTTTTTTTTTTTTATTTAATTTATTTAATTATCTTTCTTTTTCTTTCAAAAGCTTGTTAAAAACAAGAAAGCAAAAACATAAATACTCAATAATTAAACAACAAATAATTAAAAGACAAAACTGTACATTTCCCCATATCCCATTTAAAACCCACTAATCCCCAATTTTTTTCAATCTACACAATCCCCATATACACAAAAATACAACTATGTATAATTCCCCAACCCTTTTCATGGCCAAAACCCATCCCAACAAGAGCCCCGTTTTAGCGTTAATTACAATCCCCATCCCATATTTAAACCATCTATACACCCACCCGACTCACAAACCCCTACATAACAACACTGGCCAAGAACCGAGAAAGTACACCTGCAGGCCCAAAGAAGCCTATCTCCAGGATTCCACCACCGTTTCCGCCAGCTCAATAACTGAGTCAGTCATTCCAGTGGTAATAAACCCGATGACAGACCTCTCCCTGCCCACAAGTAGCAAGAAAAACCCAATTACCATCTCGAACCAAATCAATCAGAAAAGGCCAATGTCCTTTTTTTTTTTTTTTAAAAGAATAAATAATGAAAACACTGTATTTACAAAAATAATGAATGACATATACCAAACCAAAAGATGAAATATTTAAGGGAGACCACTTAAGCAAACACAAAATTTATATTAAGCATAATAATCTCCCCTACAATTCACACTTAAAACCTAAATATATACACAAACATATCAATAATCACGCACCCACGCACAGGCACACGCAGGCACGCGCACTCCTACAATTACTCATGGACCCTAAACAGGGCTGACGTCACAATTATGATGATCATCGACTTGTTGAATATTTTGAAACTAACTTGACTGCCGCCATAGGTAACAACCAAAAACAGTCAAAACAGTCTCAAAATCATACCTGTTTTACTCTGACATTAAATAAACGAAGAAATCAAAGGTTTAATCGACCCCCACACGTGCAAACGAGTGGCCAGAGCTAATTCAGAAGATGGCAGGAGATAGATTTAAAACCACCCCCTCCCTTCCAACTATCTACGTCCAAACAAAAGCCTCCAAGTGATTCACAAATAATAACTAACAGTACCGCACACACATACCACCGCACACACGCACATACTCATGCACCCACATTACACACAGGCACGCTCGCAGGCACACATGCACGCAAACGCACCGCACACAGGCAGGCACGCACACACTCACATACCAATGTTCCCGAACCACTCGTACGTAGCGCAACAACCGATGCAACACGCAAAACTTTGACAATTCAATGCATTATTCAGCAGTTCATTTTGAAAGAAAATTCAGCTGGAAACTGCTACCACCCGAGGCAGCAGCAACTTCCAGTCAAATCCCCCACAAATCAAACACGCCCTGTATAGTTACTGTAAAATTGAGATATCCGGTATTCACGTTTAAACTGTAGTAAATCGGCCCCAGCGTTACAGCAATAGTCGCTATGTATGTATATAGCCATAGGCCTGTAACGCTGTGCGCTGATCTACACAGCGCAATTTCTGCGAAATTGACATGAGACAGAGCAAGATGATTATTGGTCGCTGATTGGCTGAGCGCGCTCTGGCTGCTTGGAGCTGACGATAAGAGAAATTTATGAATGGGACGGCGTAGTAAACGTAGTATTTTATAATAGTACAGGCGCATTCCAGATTTTAAAGGAATAGCGTCGCGTTCGCACTACATTTAGGCCTGCAATACATGCATATACATACATATACGCGCATGTCCCTACATACATATGTATGCCAGCATACATATATACATGTACATACCCACATACATACATACCTGCGCACACACACATACGCCCCATCTGGCGCTAATCAAAGGTATAAACCAGTTGATTATTAGTTCCAACCGAAAAGAATAATTTTGAATTTAGCCAATATTTTTCAAAATCCGATTCGGAAAGCCTATGTCTATCAATAATAATTCGAAATTTTAATTTTGCCAAAAAGGAACATATCAAATCTGTTGCAGTTACATCTACCAATTTAGTTTGCTTAACCGGAACTCTAAAACACCAGATAGAGTTTATCGCCAACGCAGCCAGGAATATGATGAGCTCATTACACTCTCGGCTCCCTCCTGCAGCTGAAAAACAGAAGAACTTCATTAATGTGGCATCCAGGGTTACTCGACCACAAGAGAGGTGCGCTATCCATGTCTTAATTATATTAATTAGAGGCTGGGCAAATTTACAAAAATAAAATAAATGCTCAGCTGTCTCTAATGGATGGTGACATAATGGACAGTCAAAGGAGCGACCAAGACTGATTTTCTTTAAATATTCACCTACTGGTAGGACATCATGACATAATTTAAAGAGCACCGTCTTCAGTGACGGGTCTAAAAACTTTGAACTAATATTACGCCATGACGCTGTAAAATTAATATTTCTAAATTTCTTCTCAACCCTAAGGTCAATTGACCGTTTATTGAGTAATAAGAGGTAAAATTCACCAGAACTTATTGGTTTCGACCAGTCATGGTCAGGATATACCTGCCTAAATTCAAAATACGCTTTCATACATTTGTTATAAAAAGGTGATCTATCAAAACTATGTAACAATGAAGTAGAAGCCAGTCTAGCATCATGCTGTCTTAAAGACAAACCAATCCAATACACAGCGAAATGAACCCAAGTAGCA
Organism: Chaetoderma sp. LZ-2023a; assembly: GCA_034401795.1. Classification (NCBI taxonomy): domain Eukaryota; kingdom Metazoa; phylum Mollusca; class Caudofoveata; order Chaetodermatida; family Chaetodermatidae; genus Chaetoderma; species Chaetoderma sp. LZ-2023a. The sequence goes on along the minus strand of CM067375.1, from coordinate 29,187,022 downwards.
TCACGGTTATTGATAACACACTGTATATGGACTAGGTAGAAAGATTTCAATTTTAGCTCAATATCCATTATATTCAAACCACCTTTAGAAGTAGGTAAATATAACGCCTCTCTCTTGACTGGCTCCCATCGTGGAGAACCCCAAATAAAAGAAAACACACATTTTGTAAATAATTTGACATAATGGGCATGTAGTCCCGTATGTGAAGCAATGTACCATAACTTGGCAACTGCATAAGTTTTGACTGCAGTGACCCGACCGAAAATAGATAAATCACGGGATTTCCACAAATTTAAACAAGTATCAAATTTCTTAAAAATCGGTGCAAAATTAGTTTCCCAAGTTGCACCATTCCCGAAAAACATGGCCAAGATTTTAACTGGTCCATCAGGCCATGAAATACCAAAGGCATGGTCTGCAGAGGACTTCCATTTACCAAGAGCCAAGCCTTTTGATTTACTCAAATTTAATATTGAACCCGAAGCTTTACCGAAATGAGTAGACAAAAAAAGCAGCCGTTTCACAGCTTCAGGAGAATTACAAAAAGTTGTTGTATCGTCTGCATATAAGGAAATTTTCACATTTCCCGGATGACCAGGTAATTTCACTCCCTCTATCACCGGGTCAGATCTAACTTTAATAGCAAAAGGTTCTAAAGCTAAAACATAAAGCAGAGGTGATAGCGAGCATCCTTGTCGTACAGATCTCTGGATCGGAAAAGCATCCGATATAAACCCATTTACTAACACCGAACTTGTGATGTCAGAATATAGAAGCTTGATCATGTCTAATGTCTATAAATTCCACTCCAAAGCCGAAACTTTGAAGCAAAGTAAACAGATATTCATGGTCAACCCTATCGAACGCCTTCATTTGATCCAAGCAAATGAAAGACAAAGATAAATCCTTTAGCGTGACGTAATCACAGATATTACGTAATAAATGTAGATTTTCAGAAATCGATCTCCCCCTCACAGAACACGTCTGATCAGGATGAACCAACTCTGACATCACCAAACTTAAACGATTCGTTAACATTTTTGAAAATATTTTTGTATCTACTGGCAGCAAGGAAATTGGTCGCCAATTCTTAATTAATTGAGCATTTTGACGGTCTTTACAAATTAGACAAATAAGCCCACATTTCTGTGAAGCACTTTTAAAGCTCTTATTTTGACGGCAATTATTAAATAACTGAACTAGAATGTCACCAAAAATGTCCCAAAATGTTAAATAAAATTCTTTAGTAAAACCATCCAAACCTGGCGATTTATTGTCGGCCATGTCCTTCAAAGCTTCAAATAATTCATTTTTATCAAAAGGTGCTTCACATAATCTAAAAGAGGTTTCTGTAATTTTTGGCAAATGCTCTATAAACTCCTTCATAATTTCATTATCAATTGGTTCTTTAGAATACAAATCTATATAAAATTGACGGACATATTTCAATAATTCCTTGCTATCAGTAATTTCCTGATCATCATCATTTGTTAATTTTTTAATAATTTTTGCCCGAGCTCTTGAAACTTCCAATTTATGAAAATAAATGGAATCCCTCTCCTGCGATGATATTGCCTCTGCGCGAGAACGGACTATTGCACCCTTGTTCAGATTCATATAAAATTTGTAAATTTCAGACTTAATGGCTGTAATTTGATCAGTATACTGGCCACCGTTCTCGGAAAGATCTGCTTCAATTAATGCCACAAGCCTTTCTCTTAAAGCAAAGATATCTTTATTTACGTTCGGGCGCCTAAATCTACAATGGTTAATAATCATATCTTTCATATCCGTTTTTAAATCATCCCAAACTTCTGCCGTAAAATTTTGAAATTTATTTAACTGAAACAGATCATCTGTCAAAAAAGAATGAAAAAATTTCACAAAAGCTTCTTCTTTCAATAAACTATTATTAAAATACCAACGGCCAGGCCCAGAAACAATGCCATCGAACCGACTGCAAGCCATGATAACATGTGAGTGGTCAGACAAACAACAAGGGGTATTTTCACATTTATTAATATTTCTCTTCAACTCTTCCGACACATAAATGCGGTCCAGTCGACAAGAAATATCACCACGACGCCACGTGACAGACACAGTTTGAGGATGACAACATCTATAAACATCAGACAAATGAAAATCACGCACGAACATACGGATAATTTCGGCACCAGCGGCGCCCCGAATACGAGAACCACCCACTTTATCAAGGGCCATATCCATGACACAGTTAAAATCTCCACCCCAAATAATGTGCTTTCTTGTAACCAAATATTGTGCCACAAAATTGAAAAATCTCTCCGTTCAGCCTGACTGTTGGGGGCATACGTAGAAATTATCCGCAATGGATAATTTTCCCACTCCGTTTTCTCAATTTTATATTGTGAATTTTTTGAAATTAAAATAGAAACACCACATGAATAATGGCCGACAGCAAACGACCAAAAGCAGTCAAAATTCCGCAAAATCTTTTCCATTTTGGATCGGTCATCTAGTGTGAAAACGTGCGTTTCTTGAACCAGAATTATATCCAGCTTTAAAGCGGTAATTTCGCGTGCAAAAATGCTAGCACGTCCCGGACTTACAAGGCCTGAACAATTGATAGTAGAAATGCGCGGCCCTGCCATTGTGTTTATTGCATATCAGACTGGTTACTACAGCAGCAGCTCACCGAGAGTGAATACTACGAGAATACCTGCTCTTAAAGCAGTATGCTCGTTGACCAAATAAACCTATAAGGCTGGAGTTACATAGAGAGTCATGTGTCACACTTCATGTTTCACGCTACACGCCTCAGGCTGGATTTACGTTTCATGCTCATGCCTCACGTTTCATGTCAGTTTACATTAAACTCATTTTACCCAATTCACGTTTCATTTCTGAGTCTTTATTTGTAGCGAGAAGATGGGTTCGTCTGACGAAGAGACATTCGCATTGATGCTACTTTTAAGAGCTAAACAGCGAAGTCGAAAAATTAAAAAGCGTTCTATGTTCTACCTATTGCGCAACGAGTTAGGCGAGTTTCACAGAACATATCGCCACCTGCTTGATCATCCAGATCCAGATTTATTCTTTAATTATGTGCGTATGTCCTACAAAAGTTTCAATGAACTCAAAGCTTTGGTTTTGCCTCATCTTGAACCAATTGGTGCAAACTGGAGAACGCCAATATCTGGAGAAGAGAAGTTAATACTAACACTCAGGTGAGTAGGAGAGATGGACGCATGTAGAAAAAGTATTCTATGCAAAAATGAAACAAACAAATTAATATTCTGTGATACAGTTGTTTACCTTTATTGGTTGTAATCTTTCTTGGCATAGTAATCATAAGTAAATGGGTGGAAATCTCCATGCTCATACATCTGCCATGAGGAAGGTGTGTTGGTGTTAGCAATACACCCTGGAGGGATATTGCTCACTTCGGAGGGGCCATAGGGGTCATTGGACCATGGTGACAGGGTGTTGGACCTGTTATTCGCATCCTGATGTAAATCTGGTGGATACAATTGCGGTGTGTTGGGTCTGGAGGTCATTTCTGGACCCACTGAGGATTGATACGAGTGTGGGGTATTGGACCTCGAGGTCCCTTCGTGGGTTATGGAGGATTGGCACGATTGGTTCGACAAAGAAATTTTCTTTAGTAAACCCAATACGTCAACCTGAAAATCTAAAAACTCATCGTTTGTCATTGATTCAACCTGGGGCATAATTGACTTAAAGAACCAAAATCGAGGTGATTTATCCTTCTCATCTAATCGTTTCTGCAATGCACCCATCAGTCCCTTTTCTTGCTCTTCACCATCATCCCCTTTCTGGCGTTTATGCATGCGATTCCTGCTGCTAGTTTCTTTCTTTTTCGTCATCGAATCGTGATCTTGTTGGTGTCTTTCGTCAGCAACAATGTCGCTTTCATCCATTGTTTGCTGGATGGTGGATGGAGACTCTGGTCCTGGAATTTCCTCTATGTCACAACTGTCAGAGCTGTCTCCGTCATCCAATGTGGTCATATTCCCACTCGTGTTTCGCTTCTGTTTGACAACTAAAAGATATCTCATGGCTTCCTCGAACTTCCATGGTTTATCATCAGCTGAAACCCCGCTACCAGACTTCTTTTTTCTGTTTAACGCATTGCAGTAACTTCTGTTTAATGCAAGCCACGTTTCTTTGGCAGATACGCCTAGAAAAAACAAATGGTTGAGTGAGTGAGGTGAGTGAGGTGAGTGAGTGAGTGAGTGAGTGAGCGAGCGAGCGAGTTTGCGTGAGTGCGTGCGTGCGAACGAATGTGCGATTGTGCGTGTGTGAGTACATGCGCCCACGCACATCTGGGTGGGTGGGTCGGTTGGTCGATCGTGGATTGTTTGTTTTGGGATGTGTGGGTAAGTGATGATGGTGGTAGTAGTTATGGTAGTGGTAGTGGTAGTGGTGATGATTATGATGTTGGTGGTGGGTGGTGGCGGTGGGTATTATTATTATTATTATTATTATTATTAACAAATTGTATAATTTCATTGTAGGCATCTCGCTACTGGGTCATCGTTTTCCTCTATGACTGTCCCTTTCCATATGTTGAGAGCATCAATCAGCCAACATGTGTTAGCAACCTGTCAAGTTCTGTGGGATGTACTTCAGCCACTCGAGTTACCGATACCAACAGAGGAACAGTGGAGGACAATAGCCAAACGATTTGGCGATCTGTGGGACTATCCCTTTGTTATCGGCGCATTGGATGGGAAGCATGTCGCATTAACAAATCCAGACAATAGTGGCTCAATGTTTTATAACTATAAAGGGTTTCCGAGCATAGTGCTTCTGGCACTGTGTGATGCTGACTCGTGTTTCGTACTTGTGGACTGCGGCCAATACGGAAGAGTGAGCGACGCTGGAGTTTACCAGGAATCAAAACTGTCTAAACTCCTGAAAGGGAACAAGGTGAATATTCCACAGGAAACCTTCAAGATTAATACGTCGGGTGAAAGTGTTCTTTCTTGGCCGTTGGTGACGAAGCGTTTCCGTTGAAGCCTTATTTGCTGAAGCCTTTCGCAGCAAGGACACTTGATGATACTAAACGGATATATAACTACAGACATTCACGTGCTAGGCGAACAGTGGAATGCGCGTTCGGCATCTTGTCCAGAAAATTTGAAGTTCTACAACGTCCTATGCGAATCCAGCCAGACAAGGCAGTCATTGTCACAAATGCGACTACAGAGATGGGCATATAGTTGATCGTACTTCAGAAATAACCTATGACAACATCGGCACAGGTGATGGACTGCTGCCGCTCCGTCAACATGGTGGAGGACGAGGAGCTGATGACGCGATCGCCATTCGGAATGCCATCTGTGATTTCTTCAATAGCCCGGAAGGAAGTGTTTCGTGGCAAAATGAACATGTGTTTCGAAATGTGGTGCCGGACACTCCTCTTCAGTAAACAATTAGTGGGTAGCCATCGGAGATTCAACATGAGATGTGATCGTACTTCAATTGTTTATTTATATTTGAAATGTTCATATCTATGAACAAAGTCCAGCAAGCAGAATTGTGTGTCTATCGATGTCGTTTGATTACCAAACACGTTCTCATTACATCGTCAAATAATGACTATGAACCAAATTTTATATACTGTTATAAACGGATGTATGGATGGGTTGGTGGGTGGGTTGGTGAATGGTTTGATAGCTCGATGGCTTGATATATGGCTTGATGAATGAACGATTTGATGGGCGGATGGCCTGGTGGCTTGATGGATGAATGGTCGGATGGATGGATGGGTGGATGAATGGGTGGGTGGGTGAATGGGTGGGTTAATGGGTGCGTTAATGGACGGATTAATGGGCGGGTGAATGTGTTTGCTTCACCTTTTCTGGGAGGAGGTAGCGTACTATCAAGTCGCTCCCACACTTGGGTCCTTTGATCTTTATTTTTATAGTCTTTATGGCTGGGGTCCCAGAGCAGGGGTAAGTCTTGAATCAAGCTAATCAAGCTGGCTTTGTAATCATCCATCGGAGAAATATGCCTGGTAAATGGAAAAAAATTCACGCACTAAATTATTGACAACTGCCTAATAATGGAATAAGCTTGAACATAGTGATCATTGGAACTAGATGATATTTTGAATTTCAAATCAATCACCAAAGCAAGTTCGGTTAAGATAGCGCTCACCTGGAATAATTGGCCAATGGTGAAGCTGAACAAGAGTGCAAAACCATTTAACTAACAGCTTTCTATAAGGATATGAAATCAGCCTTTTTGGTTCCTTATTAGAAAACATCTAAAATTCCCCATTGGTTTACTATGGGAGAAATTGGTTGCTGGTGGCCATCTTGGATTCTGGCCCATCAGGTTCATTTGAACAAAATTGCATCTCCATCTCCAAAGGATGCTTCCTGAAAAATATAATTGAAATCGGCCCAGTAGTCCTTGAGAAGAAGTCGTTTAAAGAAAAAGTTGACGGATGGACGGTCGGTATGGCATAAGCTCACTTGGCCATTCTGGCCAGGTGAGCTAATAATCAGTCATTTTGGTAGGTCACCTTGTATTTTAACCGATCGGTTCCAGGCACATTTAAGCAAACATGGATAGCTATGCCATGACGATGTTTACTGCCAAATTTAAATGGAAACGGGAATAACGGCACAATGCACCTAATTAGGCCAAAGGATATATTGTACACATTTTATGCCGAAACAGGGAAATTATCGAATACTCGTCTTGCAAAAACAGAAAAATATAGGGTATAGTGGGCGAATGTCGGCCAAATTTGAATATTTTCTTGGTTTTCCATCACATTTCCATTAATTTTTGATGTACAGTAATGGTTCGCACATCAATACATTGGTATTTTTGTCAAGAATGCGAAAAAACGGCTATTATCGGCCACTTCAGGGTAATGTCGGTCAGATTAACTATTATGTATGTTCTGCCAAAATCAGGGCAATGTCGGTCACCTGGTGGTAATGTCGGCCACCCATTTGGCTAATGTCAGTCACCCATTTGGGCAATGTCGGTCAGGTTCAAATCGGGCCAGTGCTTCCACTAGTATCTGTATTCTGTGGTCCAAAGGACCCACTATATTGAAATTTGGGGGTCCCAAGTTGAAATCTAGGGATCCCACACTAAAATCTAAATGTTAATTTCAATTCCAAAACAAGGGAGATGTCGAAAATTTTGAAATTAAGATGACTGGAAGGCATTGCTGCCCGGCTTTCATTCATAGTAATCTCAAAATATTCAACAGAAGATAATATGCATTGTAAATATGTCCTTCTAAACATGATCTGTAAGGGTCCCATGGGACCCCTACCACTAGTATTGAGGGTCCCAAGCTGCATTTTGGGGTATATATGCACAAAAGGGACCCTAATGGAAACCCTGAATCGGTCCGCTCATCATAATTGAATGTAGCTCATTTTAAAGCTCACGAATATTAAGAGCACTGCAAGTACGAATTATAATGAAAGCTATGCCTTTAATTGAACATAAAGAACACCAATCAACAAGCAAAATGATGGAAAATCCAAACGACATGAGTAGGCTAGTAACAGACCCCTAGGCCTAGCACAGTCACTAAAATCTTTTTAGAAAATGAACAACGTTCTAAGTCATCGTGGCTTAGATTATTGGCACGCAGGGCATTTATATCCCTCTAAACTTTTGCCATCCATATTGGCGCAGGTAATATGCTGCCAATAACCGCATGCTGTACAGCGTATCCACTCCTCATCAGTTGTCTGGTCATAGTAATATCCTTGGCATATTGTGCAATGATTCTCGTCCCTACCAAACTGCAACACTTTGTTTACTTTACGATCTCCCTTTGATTTTTTACCGGTCTTGCCTTTCGTGATTTTCTTCATAGTTGGCTGTCTTGGTGCCTTTTTGTCTGATACGAATTTGATGTGGGGCGAACTTGTAAGATTTTGTGTCGGACTCTTATTAGGTTTCTTTCTAGCAACAACAGTTTTCTTCCGTGGATTTTCAGTTTGTTTGATAAATTTGGCAAAGGTTACAGATCTAGGATCTGTTGAACATGAAGGGCCGGGAATCGCGTCATGAATCACTTGTTGGTCGTTGGATTCCACAGGTAAGTCTGCGACGGTTACCGCTGGAGGTTCAGCTGAGTGTGAAGGTGCGGGAATCACGTCACGAGTCTCATGCTGGTTATTGGATTCCAGTCCCTCGTGTAACATGGTGAAATTTACAGTTGGCGGATCTGCTCCAGAAATCGATTCAGGCTCGTTGTTGGGCTCCACCGTATTAGGATCAGACTCTGCACTGGGTATTTCTCTCTCACTGTTCTTACTAGGTAGGAAGGCATCACTGGAAATGCGAGTGGGGTTGAACGGATAAATTCCTGTTCGCATGAAACCATTTTTTATGTTTTCAGGGGTGAAGGCAAAAGGCAGGGTCTGGTAGATCAAAGCCAACCTCTCATCTTTACTCAGCAGCCGACCACCAATGGTGTGGGTCTTTTCTTTCCCCAGTCTATTCCAGTTTTTCTTCAATGATGAAAACACGTTCTTATCGAGTGGTTGTAGATGGTGTGACGTATGAGGTGGTATGCACCACAGTACGATGTTGTTCTCGCGCATTGTAGTGATGAAATCAAGGTTCAGTGAGTGTGTCGTATGTCCGTCGAGTATCAGCAAGTTCTTTTCACCTAATGCATCTTTACGCCGTAGATATCTTACGAAATTACTACCCCATTCTGTGATGAGTGGATCCTTTATCCATCCAGATTCAGACACTCGGATAAGGTCTCCAGGTGCAGCTTGTTCTTGTAAATCATGACGCTGGCGTTTGCCCTTGAAAATGATCAGGTGGGGAGCGGTTTCCCCATCAGCACTGATGGCACTAAGTAAGGTCGTCGTTTCTCCTCTCTCACGCCCGGTTAAGTTGAATACACGACCTTGGGTAGATGCTATCACTTCGCTGGACTCGAACACATCCTGCAAGCCAGTCTCATCGGTGTTCCATATGCGCTCAGGGTGTCCAATCAGGTCGTTGTCTACCATCACTTTAAATAATCCATCGAAATGCTTATTCACGACAGTCTCGTTTAAGTTCATCGCCCTACCAAGAGACAGGTTTTCCGGTTTACGAACAGAAAGCTCAGGATGGCGAGCCATGAGCCCTTGCATCCAGTCATAACCCGCTAATTCCGTTTTTTCCGAAAAACCGTTTATGTTTTTTGCTTTAGCGTACTGATAAGCTAAACGTCTGACATCAATTGGGGTCAACCCGAATCCTTGTTTAGATAAACCAATTAGGAGAGATACTAACTCGGTTTCTGTTTCAGGAGGAAATATGGTTTTACGTCCTAACTTAGGCTTAATGGTTGCTCCTGGGTCAGATACTCTGTCTCTAAGTGTTGATCGTGGCACCTGATACGCCCGTGCCAGTCCTCTAATTGACAGCTTCCGAGGCGTAGTACTAGGGCTATCCTTTTGAGCGAAGTATTCCGCTACTGCTGCCGCCATCCATCCTTCCTCCCATCTTTGCAATGAACCGCGCTTGTTCTTGGATACCTTCTTTAGATTAGCTTGATTCTTCATCTCTAGACGTTTGGATTTAGCTTTTCGACCCATATTCTGAAAAAAGGGAAAATATCTGTAATTGCTGTTGCTACTGCTGTTGTTGTTGGTGCTGCTGCTGCTGCTGCTGTTGTTGCTGTTGTTGTTGGTGCTGTTGCTGCTGTTGTTGTTGGTGTTGTTGGTGCTGCTGCTGCTGCTGTTGTTGGTGTTGTTGGTGCTGCTGCTGTTGTTGTTGGTGTTGTTGGTGCTGCTGCTGCTGCTGTTGTTGTTGGTGTTGTTGGTGCTGCTGCTGTTGTTGTTGGTGTTGTTGGTGCTGCTGTTGGTGTTGTTGGTGTTGTTGGTGCTGCTGCTGCTGATGTTGCTGCTGCTGCTGCTGCTGCTGCTGCTGCTGCTGCTGCAACTACTACTACTACTACTACTACTACTGCTGCTGCTGCTGCTGCTGCTGCTGCTGCTGCTGCTGCTACTACTACTACTACATGTACTACTACTACTACTACTACTACTAGGCCTACTACGTAGCCTACTACTACTACTACAAATACTACTACTACATTTCGGGTAATGTCGGTCACACGAAATTGCCTGGCCGACATTACCCGCATCTGTCGGATAATGTCGGTCAGTGCAACAAGACCCCCGTTACACAAAATTACAAGTCGCAAGGCCTATTATTTCATCCTAATATATTGACATCCACATAAATAATAAACTAAAATAAACACCACATTCCTAACTATAAATAGATTATACGATAGTTAGCAATATAACCTTAAATCACTAAGCCCACTACGAAATATTAACGAAATCCACCTACCTCGTGTTTTCCGTCAGCCGCTGATGCTTACAGTATTCTGCAACACGCTAAAATGACGCGCAACTGCACTGGCGTAACCCCAATCAATGAGGACATGACGCGATAAATAACATCAAGGGGTCACGTGACTTTTTTACGTCATAAGTACCGACTGGCCGACATTATCAAGTGACCGACATTCGCCCACTATACCCTACCTCTAGATTCTTGTGTCACCTCACAAAGAATGAACACGCTCATTCATGGACTCACGCGTGAAATGTGAATCGAATGTCGGGGTGAAATGAAACGGCCTATGTAGACAGCCACGTTGACTGCACGCGTTTATTTCTCCGCTCACGCATGAGGCGTGTAGCGTGAAACATGAAGTGTGACACATGACTCTATGTAACTCCAGCCTTACACGCAATAATACCATCCACAACATACACCACATACAAACCCCCATCAATACACATTCATACCATAACATAATTAAAACTTCAAAACGGCAATACAAAAAGCCTACAAATAAAAGATAACAATAATTAAATATATAATTAAATATATAATTAAATATACAAAAACCCTCCAAATTTTTTTGGAGGTCAGGTTGAAATCGATGTCCAGAATCGTAGTCCGTAAGGCTTTCGTAGGGGTAAATGAATTCAGAATCAATGTACATAGTGAAGATTTCGGATTCTATATCTTTCGATTCTGTTTTTCGCTACTATCTCCGGCAAGACTATGATGTTGCGGTTGCTGCGACAACCGATCTTTCCAAAGAGGAAGTAGCGTGATTACCAGCTCGCCTCGTCAGAAGATGATTATGACGATATTTGTACTTGGTAATCTGGGCCTGATCTGATTACAGAAGATGTCGGTAAGCTACGGTGGTTTCCCGTAGGTGCCAGAGTAAACACTATTTAAAACACGAACTCGTGCCTTGAGGTAAAGTATCAAGGTGATAGCTTTATTCTCCTAATTCTAACTATGTACTTTTACGTGAAAGTGACTTATACTGTCACAACAGAATTTATAAAAACAAACTTATTTATTTGATTCAGTATTCAATGTAGTTAATTAGAAATACGATTACTGGTTCTTTACTTAAATAATGTTACGTTTCGCGACTAGCTAAACAATTTCTCCGAATACTGTTCTTGGCTACTTAAAACCATTCATCAAGAACTTATTTGAATTTCGACAAAAATCAGTTCCACAGAACTATATGGATTCGAGGCTAGGTTTACTTCAACGCACTGTTGTTCGGACTCGGAATCCCGATTAAAGTTAAAGTCCCCTTTATATACTATCTTAGTTTTCGTTCTCCCATTTTAGAATTCCCGATGGCTTCTTCATCCGGACGACGACCTGTCTAGAATGACGGATGCTTGTTCATACCAAGGCTTGCTGGTGGACCGGCACGCCTCTTGACTCATATCTTTTTGATAGTAATTTCCGATTTGTGTAGGCGACAGTCGGCCCTTGTAGAATGCTATACAATCGACCACTTGTAGAATGCTAGAGTTATCGGCACTCAAGTTACCATTTCTCTTAGCCTACAGGACACCATGTAACTAACTACGTCCGTTTGTCATATCTAACCCCTTGGTTGACTCCTGCCTGGCGCCCCAGCCTGGCGCCAGCCATTATCCGGCACAAGTATCCCTTTTGCGCTCGGTTTAGATTCAGTTTCGATTTCAGTTTCGACAAAATTACCACCCACAAACTTGACTCTATAGAAATATAGAAACTCGGTCACATTATCACGGTCCTATGGTAAGTCGGTCGTCGCCACGTTACTCCGTCATTCTATGAGGCATTCAGTCTGTGCTACGTACAGCAATAACTTTCATCTTTCAACCACCGACGGACTCCATCAGCTCACTGCCCTAAGTCTTAGTCTATTCTATTCCAATTTCACTTATTGTTTCAGCTACATTTTCGTGTCAGTTTTGCATCGACTTGATGCACACACTAGATCGCGCTATTATTTTCCTGCTCATTGTGTTATCTGTTCCTTAGCTCGCCTGGTATTCAAATATAGTAATTCACTGGGGTCTTAGACTGCAAATATAGGATGTCCCCGGGGTCATGACCCCCCAGAAGACAATCCCATATCTACAATAGGTCCATAGACAGTCCAGTCGAAATCCACAAATACTAACAAAAATTACCTATCTTCCTCATCAGGAGGAACCGCCTCCCCTGATGCGGCGATGGTGACATCCGTCTTAAGCTGCTTATGCGGATTAGGAGGCACATCACCAGCGCCAACACCAGAAGAAAACAGCTCCTCCTGTGAGAAGCCATCATTATTTGGAAGCACTCCTACCGTAGTAGACGAATGTTCTGGCGTACCGGCTGGCGACGAAAAACTTGAATCAGATGTACCGGACATCTGGTCCAGAAGCCTGGATACCGTGTTTTCTCACTATCCGAACAAATCAGCATCTCCTCCTCCACACCATCGTCTCCCGACACCACCTCCTTCACCACTGTCTCCTCCTCCTTCTCCACGATCTCCTCCTTCTCCTGCTTCCACACCTTCCCACGCACCGCTTCTTTCTTTACCCTCTCCGCCTCCACCGCATCCACTAATAAAGAATTGATCACACTTTCACCTCTGGACCTTGCCGGCACCACAACCCTCTCCACCTCCTCCACCACTGAAAACACCGCCTCTTCCGCCAACACCAACATGACATCCAAAACAATATCCTCAATCACATCCTCCTCCTCCTCTGTCGCCTCCACCTCCATATTCACCACTCGGCTCTCCCCTTCAGCTGCTCTGACCACCTCCACCCGATCCCGCACATCACCGTCGTAAAGTAGCTCCTCTACCGACACCGCCGGCTTCCCACTCACGGCACTGGCATAAGAGCGCCCACCACCTCCTCCACCTCCACGTGGCCGCTGCCGACAATCCTTCCGCAAATGGCCAATCTCGAAGCATTTCAAACACATTGGCGGCCTACCTTTAACTGTTATCAAAAAAGACTGTCCGATTAATGTAACGATGCGCCCCTGAACGTTTTACATCTAGTCAGAGCCGGATTAAGGGTACCTGGGGCCCCGGGGCTATTAAGTGAATGGGGCCCCCATAGTGTGTGCATGCACACATGCTTCACTTCGTGTGTGGGTATGTTCATGAATGAATGAATGTGTGTGTGTGTGTGTGTGCGTGCGTGCGTGCGTGCGTGCGTGTTGTAATGGGCTGGTAATCAGTATATTTGGCTCATTACCTTGTTGACATGAAAAGTAAACTAGAAGATTATATTCAACTTAATTCAGCAACATGAACATTTTAAGCATTTAACAGCAGACCATTCACATACCAAATTTTCATTAAACAGATAGAAATTAGTCATCTTAGCTACTTGTTAAAAGTTACGCTAAGTAGCTAATATCTTAATGGTTGTTATTTGTTCTTAATGGAAATGGCTAGTAGCCATTTACATTAAGAACAAATAACAACCATTAAGAATTAAACCTCTTTTTGGTACCAATTAAACGTTTACTTTTCTTTCCTTCCTTAAAGAAAATGTTTTCAGTACATCTGAAACATCAATGGTCTGCAGCAGTTCATGCTCAATTGCCATTAATGACAAATGATTCAATCTTTCTTGAACCATACATGACCGTTTTTCATTTTCAATAAGTTTCAGTTTTGAGAATGATCGTTCACCTGAACAATTAGTAATCATGAGTGTTAAGTACATTCGCAGTGCAACTTCTACATTGGGGAAGGTTGAGGTTAAATCATGTTCCATTAGAATATTATACACAGTTTGAACGCTTTCTCTCTCTCCATCGTTCACATGGCTTTGTTCCAGAAAATAACAGAAATGCGCAAATTCATCAACGAATGCTGGTTCCAGATCATTCTGATATTCTGTTTGTAGTTTTTTACAAGACTCCTCTCTGTCACCTTCTGTCCTGGTTCTAAAATCCGTCAGGAATCCAAACAGGTCATTTACATGCTCATATGCACCAATTCGCTTATCCAGTGCAGTACACAGACTGTCAATAATTGGCAGAAACGTCCCAACACGAAATTTGTCACTGCCAGAAAACACTGTATCAGGGGCTTTCCCTTCATCAAACTGCCTCTTTCTCTTTACCACACGTTTTGTCGTGTCTCTATACTGTTTACAAACTGATTTCTCCTGTCCCAACTTTTCAAATTCATCAAACCTGTCGCGTAACCCATTAATAAATTCTCTTAAAGATTTCAGCAATTTCACAGCTGTCCCTAACTCTATTGATTCTTTCTGAAGTGACTGACTGGTCATGTTTATTCTTTCTAGTACTACGTTCCAAACATGTGCCAGGACCACCGTTTCCAGATGTGACATCTTTTTCAAAAGGCCTTGAGCTTCCAACCGTGAATCAGCTTTCTGCTGTTGATCAAGAGAGAGTGTGTTTAACGCATCCTGAATTTTGGTATATCCGACTGATAGCGCCTTAACTGAATCAGCATGTGCAGACCACCTTGTGTCCGAGAGTCTCTTTAAGACTGGTAAGTTGGGTCCAACTCCAAGTGAATCCTTCAAAACAGACCAGCGATGTGTGGACGCACTGAAGTACACATATAATTGCTGAACCAATCCAAAAAAGGCTACAGCTTCAGGACAACTATCAACTGCACATACTCCAACTAAATTGAGGGAATGAGCAGCACATGGAACATAAAGTGCAAAAGGGTTCACTTCACGTACTTTTGCCTGCATCCCGTTGTAGCAGCCGGACATATTGGATGCATTGTCATATGACTGACTTCTCATATTCGCAACATCAATATCATGCTTGTTCAAAAAGCTCAAAACTTCATTAGCCAAATATTCTCCTGTGTGATTCTCTATTGGGAGAAATTGTAGAAATCGCTCAGCAACTTGATGAGTGGATTTCTGAACGTAACGTAGAATTACAGTCAGTTGATCAATATGACACAAGTCCGGTGTTGAGTCGACGCTAAGTGAAAAGTACTTCGATTCTTTTACTCCACTGATAATAGCAGATAGTAATTTATCACCCAGTATTTCTATTACTTCTTGGCAGATTGTTGATGATAAGTATGACGCTCGTCCTTTGCCTTGGTTTCCATACCGGGCCAAGTGATTGCTCAGGAATGGGTCAAATTCAGAAATTAGTTCTAAAATGCCAAGGAAATTGCCATTGTCAGGCGAATTCAGTTTCTCACTTCCTCCACGAAATGCTAACCCTCTTGTTGCTAGAAACTTCACAGTTGACACAACGCGTTTTAAGACATTCTGCCAATACTCTTTTTCCTTCTGAAATTGTATGTCTAAAGATGTCTCTATTTGTCCACTGTGTTTCCGCCTCAGTGTCCAGGTTAACATAGATTCTCGATGACTTAAGCTATTTTCGTGCTCCTTTATTCGAATGTGCCCATGTTTCCAGTCATTGAATCCACCATGGGAAAACGTATCATTTGTCTTCGCGAACAACTTACAAGCAAAACAGAATACTGAACCTTTTGATGGTGAATATAGAAGCCATTCCCGTTTCAACTCTTCTCCACAAACATGCTTTCGATACAGAAAACCTTTGCTGAAATTTCGAGCCTGAGTAGAGTACCGCCTTTCAGATTTACTAAAGTCACAATCGTGATTCTGACATTTCTCTGGGCCAGTCTGAATCCAGTATTCACGCATTGTGTCTGTTACATTACCCCATTCTCCAGCATCATTTGATTTGCTAGGATCACCAACAGCAGCTGTACGTATTGAAGTTTCGATTTCGTATTGATCATGGGTGGATTCAATTTCTGAGGACGCAAGACTAGGCTCGGCCGGATCATCCACAGGTTTATCCAAAGAATCTGTCTCTCTTGCCTTTGATGATGACGATCCTGCAGATGTGGTCGGTGTTGAACGCGAAAATCCCATGTCCCATAGTTTAGGCATTTGTCTGACTTGTTGTTCATGTGACTGCTTTTTGCATTCTAGGTTCTTACGTTTTGTTGCACCACTTTCGTATCGCTTCTTTTTCTCTGACATTTCCGCCATTATTCAGCATTTAAACTAAAATTCTGCAATAAAAGAAAAAGAACTTTTAAAAATTACCAGGAAAAATATGACACACACACATGGATGGATCATGGATGGATGGACGGATGGATAATAACTGAATGAATGAATGAATAAATAAATGAATGAATGAATGAATGGATGGATGGATGGATGGATGAATGAATGGATGGATGGATGGATGGATGGATGAATCATGAATGAATGAATGAATGAATGAATGTATGTATGCATGAATGAATGTGCTTACGGCGCTGATTAACCAACCTATAGAACAAGCATAATCAGCATTTTACAAGATTGAGAAGTCGAAAAAAGTGCATAAAAATTGTTGAATTAATGAATTGCCAGTTGGTATATACAGTAAAGTCGGTAATTCTAGAACTATCTAAAACTAATTGGAAAATTGTAAATTGATAAAACTTTCATTCAATTTTTTCTTTTTTCTCCTCCAGAGCTCGGGGGCCCCCTGAGTGCTCGGGGCCCCTGGGCTTCAGCCCCGTCAGCCCCTGCGTTAATACGGCACTGCATCTAGTGCAAGAATAGTAAGCAGTTTTGTTTCGCAATTAACTTTTATAAACATCCAGCGCACCGAAACATGCCGACTGGCGAGATTTGACATAGGTTAATCATAGTGAAAATTGTCCGTAAGCAACTTCATTATCACTTCTACGCATCACCTTTGTTCGCGATGAACAGACAGCGAATAAACACAAAATTATGGATTAAAGATGTCAAAATATAGCTTATGTGTAACAACGCTCGACTAATGTAGACGCTTTTTTTATTAAAACATGCAGATGGTGTGGTTTTTATTGATAATATGACGCACAAATTAGCAGATTCGTGTCCGCTACCGCAATATCCCCATCGGTGCTCTACACGAAAACAGACTAGTTCAGGGCTAGTTATGAAATACTATGCGCCCCTAAAGCTGTAACATGTACCGATATCTCATTGGCTTTTCGCGGAAATAAAAGGCCCGTATTGATTTAATTATTTTCTTTTTGTGACATTCGGTAGCTTTCGGATTCACTATATTTCAATGTAATGTAGCCGAGTATAACACATTGTTGTTGCCTCACTCGGGAACCAGGCCCAGGAAATGAGCAATCGCCGCACCCCCCCCCCCCATCTCTCTATGTAGCAATAACATAGCTAGATGATAAATAGTGCCTTAATAAACCCATGAACGTTAACATTATAAATAGTCAGAGCTAATTTCACTTCAACCAGACATTGTTTGTTTTATTAATTTAAAAGTCAAAGTGGGCGTTAAGATATTGCTTTATTGCTTTTAAAAGCGGCACCGCGAATATGTGTACATTTTGCATTCCGCCATTGTTGATTGTGAGTCGCTCAGTAACGGGTTAAAATAAATCACGTCATCAATTCGTTATGAATGACAACGGGACACGTGATCAAAATTTTACTACGATAGTAATTTTCATTCATTCATAATGACATCAGATGTCCAGCAAGCCAATCAGATTACGGCTATGCTTTTCTGAGAATCTATGACTGCGCATAATTATCGATCAGCGAGTTGCGTGAGACATTTCTCATTAGTGGTGAATTTAGGTAGTGAATAAGTAACCTGGTTTATTTTGTTCTGTAAGAATAGAATGTTTACGTTACCAGGCAGCTGTATCGGAACTGATAATGTGACATAGGGGAGACCGGGGCTAGTTGTTACGAGTTTTCAAAATTCCCTTCTATATTTTAAACCATCAGAGATAACATTACGATATGCTGTAGTCAGATAGTCTACTATGTGTCTTAACAGAAACATCATATATCAGCTTTCCACATTGTCTTGTTTTTTAAATAAACCAGCACGTGTGACAAAGAAAATCTGTAACAACTTACCCCTTAGACGGGGTCACTTGTTACACTACGTATACGGGGTATGTTGTTACAATAAAAAAAAATCAGTAAATTACAAGAATGAGTAAACAGGTTGGATGAAAGAATTGAACAGTATAAATTTTAATTAAATCTATAGAAGCTGATAAAAATGTGATGCGTTTGTTGGCTTTGATGCATATCAGACCAATTTGTAAAGATTAACAATTAAATAAAAAGTCAATGCTGGTCAACTGTTCTTGATCAAATTACTGTTCTTCGTCAGAGTCACATAAATGACAGACGTAGAAACGATCACCGTTGGTACATTCTTCGTGTGACCACTCCTTGCAGCTAGTGCACTCAACCCACTTTTCACCAGGACGAGAATCTGCATAGTCCTCACCGCAAACTAGACAATTGTACTTTACCTGGCTCTTTTTGCTACACTTCATTGGATGCTTCTTGATGGGCTTCTTTGATATACTATTGTCACTAATAAGTTTTCTCTTTGTGCTTTTCTTCTTTTCAGCATTCTCCTTAGCGAATCGTAGCTTCTCCCGTTCAGGTGTATCTGTCAAGATCGCGGTATGAGGTTTTTTTCGGGTGCATCCTGTTCCTTTTCTTGGGCTTGCCTTTTTAAATGGTCGCAACATTTCAGGTGACACAACAACGCCTAGAGGCAGGTCATCAGCATGGCCCTCGGCACTCGTTCCAGGCTGGTTAGAACTGTCAGCGTTGTTTTTATCAATGGTGTAGGTTGAGGAAACCTGGGGCGTTTCTGGCAGAATGACATCGCTTTCTCCAGACGAGGTAGTGGCAGAGGCATCCCTTGTTTCGGAAGGTGGAGTCAACTCAATGGCAGTGGTACCACTTGTTTCTGGCTCAGAGCTAAGATCACCTTCAGCAGCAGGCCTATCTTGTGTCTCATTGCCAGATATGTTGTCATTAATCTGTGGAATCTCTTCTAATGGACGATCCGTCACGCTACTTGGCAAGAATTCATCTTCTCCGAACACGTTTCGGTTGAAAGGGTAGACACCGGACACCTTGAAGCCATTTTGTATATTTAGAGCAGTTGTTGCCAGTGGCAATGCATCTGTAGTAATGCCAGGTATATCGTAGATCGTCATGGTCTTTCCCGGGTTTCTTTTCATCCACCCATCACATCCAGCATTAAAGAACTTTTTGAACGGTCCATAAACGCTCCTGTCCAGTGGCTGCAGCTTGTGGGTGCAATGTGGCGGAAATGTAACAATGATGATACCATTTTCCCTACACAGATCAATTAGGTCGAGTGAGACGTGTGAGTCATGATTATCCATCAGGAGTACAGGTTTCTCTTTCGTACACTTGGTAACATTGATAAAGTGTCTTATGAATATAAGGAAGTTTTTCTCTGTCATCCATCCAGAGGGGTAAGCCGCACCTATGCAGCCCCGGGGACCTGCATTTATGAAATGGTCTCTAAAGTTCACTCTAGGGAAGATGAACATTGGCGGAACAGTATTACCGTTAGCACTAACTGCAAGAACCATGGTTACTAAAGTTCCCCTTTCTGCTGATGTTACAGCCCCAACTTGCTTTGCCCCTTTTTGTGCAACAATGCAATTTGGTTGCTGCACAGTTGTGATCCCAGTTTCGTCTATATTATATATGTCACTACATAGAAACTTATAACGGTCTAACACTTCTGAAAGGTTATTGAAGAATTTGTCGACATTGGTCCTATTGAAACTGGTTGCACGACTTAGGGACGTGGCTTCGGGGGTACGTATGGACAATGAATTGTGGCGTTTAATGAAACCCGAAAACCAGTCAGCGCCAGCCCTACCTTTGTCTGCCCAGTTTGGTGGAAATTGGATATTGTTAGAGACTGCAAATTCATATGCGAATTCTCTGACTTCTCTCGGTGACAGGCCGTAGTAGATCTTGGATGCTTTTAATATGTAGTCAACTAGTAGCTTTTCTTGGGTGGGTGCGAATACGATTCGGGTCTGTGTGTAGCCAACAGTTGCATCTTGTCCAGCTCTCAGTTTCTTGCAATATCGATGAAGGGTCATAAAGTTGATCTGCAATAAGAACATAAATAAAATCCATGTGATATATGCTAGAGCACATCCGTTTTGGGGGTGAGGCGATGTGGTATGCGTTTTGGACATGGTCGGGTGGTAATGAATAGTTGTTCATTAACCCTTAGCACACTGATGTCGAAAACTAGATAGTTACCGAGTCAGGAAAGGAAAGGCTGGTGTCCATTTTGGAAACAATTGCTTCTGAAACGTGTTGCTGTCATAGCCAGCAACAGCTTTCAGCAGCATTGCTTCCAAAACGAACAACAGCTTTCATATAAAATTAAATTAAATTTTAAAACTTGTGTGCTAAGGGTTAATGTAGTTGGTCTAAAAACCACCTGCCTTAACTAGCCACCATCTTATGGGCCCAAATGCCATTTTACTAGCAACTGACTTGTATCTAAGAGACTATAATTATGTTAAATATTTTGAAATTAATTTGCCTTAGATCATATGGCATCAGCGGCTTCCAGTCAACTTATTTTCAAAATATTTAACAACTTTCCCATGAGACTGCCTTGAAATTGCGATATGCCTACTCGGATTTCATTTGAGGTTACATTGATCAATTAAACCAGAGCTATCTTATATAGCCTATGGTAGGCCGATTTTAAAGATTTCATGCACACATCCCGATCTCTCCCTTATCCTCCCCACCACCCACACCCCACCCCAACACACACAAACACCGGGGTTTTATGCGGGGGGGGGCGGGGGGGGGGGGCAAGGGGGGATTTATCCCCAACCCCATTGAGATAGCATGCCCCCCCCCCCCAATGAATCTTCAGGAGTTACACATTTTTCCGCGATTTGTATAGGCACTACACCTGCATTCAATTAATCCCCCCCCCCTTCACTGAATTCCTGGATAAAAGCACACACGCGCGGGCACGCACATACGCACGCACAAACACACACACTTCTGTCAGCAATGTTTAATAATGTTTGATAATTCTTACAGTGTAGGCCTAGATTGTTTTTCTCTTTCATTCTGTTAACCATTTCGACAATACATAGCAGCTCTGACAAAAATTTTATGAGGTAGGCCTAAGAAATATCCTGCAGAAATGTTGAAACTAATTTGACTGGAAGCCGTTGCTGCCTCTTCCAGTCAAATTATTGTCAAAATATTCAGCGTCTTTCCTGTAAGGTTGTCTTGAAATTGAGATAAAAAGTGCTTTAATCGGTGAATGGGTTAACCCTTACGTTGTAATCATCGGCGACTTTCCGAATGCTTTCTGCGTAACGAATTACTCTGTCCGCCGCCACTTTCATAATGTCATCGCT
Organism: Chaetoderma sp. LZ-2023a; assembly: GCA_034401795.1. NCBI lineage: Eukaryota > Metazoa > Mollusca > Caudofoveata > Chaetodermatida > Chaetodermatidae > Chaetoderma > Chaetoderma sp. LZ-2023a. Next base: position 29,165,424 of record CM067375.1, on the reverse strand, counting down.
TGCCGTTTCTGCTCGATTCGTCTTCCTTTTATAGTTACGTACCATTGTTGGTTCACGAAACCTGCAAGAAATTGACAGAATCTCTTTAAAATATTAGCTAAACCATACGGGGCAAGTTGTTACACAATACATTAGTGCAGGGGCAAGTTGTTACAGCGCGTAACAACGTGCCCCAGTGTATATACATCACGTCTGACACTATGTAGGTCAATCACACTCATGGGTATCAAACTTCAATGTACGTATAAATTAAGCAAAATCACCATGCTATGAAATAATATAATGCAATTTGTCATGCATATATTTGTAAATGACACAGTAAATATATTGCGCATTCGAAAAAAGTTACTAAAATGGGTATAAAATTAACTTTTCTTCTTACCTTTTAAAACCCGTATTCGAATTTCGCGCAACGTGTTTAAAGGGGACGTAATGCAGGCCAGATGACGTTGTACGACGCGTGGCGCTATCTGCTTATTTGTCTCCGAGTTATGGGCCTTGTAACAACTTGCCCCTGTAACGACTAGCCCCGGTCTCCCCTACTGCCAATTATTCAACATTGAATGAGGCCTCCCACTAAAATCATGACAGGAATTTCGCGAAAATTTACGGTACCCTGGCAAATATAATTGCATAATGTGCGTATGCCCGAGTAATCGCCTAATCGGTTGCCCTTCTTGGTCGACTCGCATTAATGTTGTTATACCAGCGCGGCATAATTATGAACGTGTTTCGCGTTATCAGATTTCAAACGATTTGTCTAGCCAATATCATAAATGTGTTGTTTAATAAGTTCTGACGCGTTGTCAAACGGTTTCCAACCCAATTGTTTTACTTTCAAACCGCGTTGTTTTACCGTTCACAACGGGAAAGTGTGCATCCATTATTTTAAAATAGACCCGCTATGAACGCGTCATGCACGCGTTGCAAACACATTCTATGTTAAGTTAACTCTGAGCTGTACTGTACCAGTTTGTTACTTTGGACATAGCGTAAGATCAATACATTGGTGCCTATGCAGATCCGTTCCCGGTAAGTTTCATTAGGAGTCCCATTTTTGGCCATTTACCATGGGAATCTATGCGGGTACTTTAGACACTAAACTGTGAGGTCTGGTGTCTAGATTCTAGCAGTGACACTCACACCAATTGTACCCGAGGCAAATGTTCATTGCTCACTGCACAGTGAATGCTTTCATAGTGGGAGAAAATGGTCAGTAGGCATTGGTCTAAATGGCCAAAAACTGTACTTCTAATGAAAGTTACCGGTAACGGATATGCATAGGTTCATGGTACCAATGTTTGCATATAATTGCTACAGGTGGAATAGGATATATTTACAAGACCATTCAGTTAAAAATTAAAGGATGCTATTGCATATGTTGATAACATTCAGATGTGTTGGTGAAAGAGTCTTCATGGACAATACTCACTATCAATATCTTCAATAGCGGAACAGTTGCTCCTCTTTGCATTTTTCAACACAGTTCTGATCTTCTTACTTTTAGGGTTCCCTTTTAAGAGAGATGGGGAAAAATAATAATAATCAATTAATGAGATTGATCTGCAGTGATCGTTGATAATCGATTAACAGTACTTCAATATAAAGAATTGTTCCACAATAACTAGAATACGCATGCTACATATATTCAAGCGTGTGGTGTCAGGCTACCTGAGCTAACGCACTGAAGTTGTGAAGCTTTTTAATCCAGACGAAATAGCACGATAGAAATTGGGTTAGTGATATGCATAATTTAATATACTCTGCATGCTATTTTTAACTGTGACTAAGCAGCTCAATAAATCCTTTTGTCCCTTAGTAAGTCACAAACGCATATTCTGTGTTGTAGTTTCAAGAGACTTTCGTACAGTAAAATGAGTCAAAAGAGTCCATTTTAAACCTAAATGTATTAGTCTCAATGCTGCAGCTTTATTATTTGGAAAATATATATTTTGTGCTGATGATGGCACGTTTAATTATCAAGATTTATGTTAGCTACGCAAATTATCTGTTTTCATAAGGCTTGACTAGCTGTTTGACTGTTAAAGTTTTGCAGACTACATTTCCAGGTAGTATAACTCTGAACATGTTGAATATTTTTAAAACAATTTGACTAAAAGTCTCTAACATACACCTGCTTTTGGGGCCAAAAGGTGGAGACTTTAAGACAGGTGACCACCGGCTTTAAAGAGACACCATCTTCTGGCCCCAATAACTATTTACAATAGCAAACTAGAATGTGTAGTCGATGGCCACTTTTTGATGGCCGTTATAGTCAGGCCTGATGTAACAGGTCAGAGCATACTGTAGCCTATATAACAGACCAAACCACTTTTAGCTAACCCACGCCCATTTGTTGCATATCTATAGTGGTGGCAGATTTCACCCTCTAAAAAGATGTTGAGGAAATAATTTAGGGAAATACATATTTGCCCAAATTATTTCCACAAAAGTGTATCACTTAGAGTGCAAGAAACGGCTTCTCAAGACATCTAATTTTCTACATTTTCTGAAAGTATTGAGTTCCCAAATTTTTTTTTACAAATAATGGAGAAATTTGCAAGGGTTTACCACACCCCCTCCGAAAAAATTCCCAGAATCGCCACGGATTTGTTGTACTAACAATGGTAATAAACATTAAGTAAGCTTTTCAATGTTTTGAAACCAGTTTGACTGGAAGCTGTTGCTGCAGCAACAACTCACAGTCAAGTTAGTTTCAAAATGTTCAACTCTTGAATATTTTGAAAGTAATTTGCATGGAAGATGTTGCCTAGGGTAGCAACAGTTTTCCGTCAAATTAGTTTTAAAATATTCAAAAGAGCATGTCATAGACCCTAAAGAATTTGCCATCTGTCTTCTAGTATTGTAAAGGTATTATCACTCGTATGTACTTATAATACTATGGATATTTCTAAATTGCCAACAAGAATTAAAGAAGGGCAACCAGATGGTGCCCAGAGCAAATGACATTTTTTCAATCATATTACATGAAATATTCAACACGATCCACCTGTGAGTGACAGGTGAACAGGCAAAAATAATGTATTTACCATTGCTCTTATCACTGCTGGCTTGAACTCTCCTTTTTTTCACATTCGTCACTTCAGACATGGCTGAAAAAGATAACAGTGCAGTTTATTAATATTTAGTCATCATATCATGCCTAAATGAAAACCAAAAAAAGCTTGCTTACTCTGTTATAACAATTAATATAAACAAGAAAGCCAAGGGCTTTGATGCTCAGCTGCCTAACACATGTGCCATTGAGCCAACAAGCTCCGCAGATCAGTAGTATAGATGTCAATGGAGAAATTAAGTTTGTCATGTATTCTTCAGAAACGAGCTCACACTGACCTAGTTTGCATTATGTTTGCTAAATTATGGGCAGGTGTGTTTATGGCCAGAAATAAGTCAATAGTTCAAATATGCTGGCTGAATATTGTACTGTGGGTTCTAATAGGGGAATTGAACTTTGACCTATATTCATCAGGAACTCGGTCAGAGTGACCCACTAAATATGACAATCAGGCATGTGTCTGTCATGACACTAAATTATTACACTATCTTACTCCATTAGTTCAAACACTTAACAAAAGTTACAAGGGCCATAACCATGAAATTTGACATGGAATCAATTTCATTTACAAACAATAATGACATTAGATGCCTATAGATATGAACATTTTCACCCAGTTTCATGAAAATAGTCCAAATATGACAAAATAGGCAGACTAAATAGTTTACTTCGGGTGCCAATGGGTGAATTGACCTATGACTTATTTTCTCTTGAAACTAGGTGACGCCGGACCAGGGGTTAAGTTAATCGCTAACAAGGTGTTTAGTATGGTGAATTACAACATTAACCAACTCATAGCGGCCAAAAACAGCCACCACAGTAGTCTTGAGAAATGCAAATTTGCAGACTAAGAGAAGACTATTTTAGAAAATTTACAACTGGAATGATTGTCTCGATAACCGAGCCAATCATTCTAGTCATAAACTTTTTTAAATAGTCTTCTCTTGGTCTGCAAATTTACATTTTCTTTGAAAATGTTATTTAAAAAATTAATAAATTGAAGGCTTAAATGGTTAATGGCTTTGAGGTCAGATCTCTCGGATCTAGGTATAATGTATCCACTAGACACATTTAATTGTAACTTCAATGTTACAAACAATAGATTATTTAGATCACTAGCTTAAAGTAATTGAATAGGATAATGACCATATTGCCTGAGTACACATGCAGGAATGAGTGGCGAAAGAGGAAGGCCATAAAGGGGCTGAAGTATTATCTGAAAAGGGTGATTCCTCCATAACCTAGAAAATATATTAAGACCTATAGGGCCCGACCATCCCTCTTGTTAACTTACTTCATTCAAGACTCGCAATCTGTAATTACAATTTTTATTTAGTTTTAACTCTTACCCTCTGCCACATTTCTTCATCGCCTGCAATTCTAATGTTTAGCAGTTCCTCCATTTTCTGTGCCAGAGGGGTTCTTGTTGCTGGAATAGAGTGCAATGGCATGCCACATTATGGGGGACATGACAATAAATAATAATAATAATAATATTAATAATAAGAATAGGCCCAAGGGACCTGTATCGCTCACCTGGAAAATAGGTGTTTCAAATATAAAGGCCATTGCCTATAAATAGAATCCCAGACCAGACCAGAATTGAATGAACTATGTAAAAATCCATCAAATAAAACTAGAGCCTACCTAAATATGACACTTCTAGCAAAATTTGGTTGAAATATGTCAAGAAGCCAAGTCCTGAGGAGATGTGCTTTCACACTTTACAGTAAATTTTGCACAAAATCTAAGATTTTCACCAAAAATATTCACCGATAAAAAATGTGAATAAATGTGAATAGACGTTCTTGAGCTTTCCTCCATGAGATACTTCTAGCCAAATTGTGACAAATTTTTAAGATGTACTAATAAATGTACATTTTGAAGATTTTTGATCTTCGGGTCCTCGTGAATTAACCCTCTTCCCACTTCGGCAAGACTTGTATGTGAGGTTGCTGCGACAGCCTGTCTTACCGAGGATGAAAGAGAATGATACGAGCTCGCCTCGTCTAAAAGATGTATCAGACGATATTTATATTCGTATCCGGGCCTGATCTGACTGATGTTTCAGAACGTATAGATTCGCTACGGTGGTCTTCCGTAGTATCCAGATTTAACAAAACCAAACTCGTGCCTTGGTTATCAAGGTGATAGATTTATTCTATTCTAACTGTACGATATGACTAAAATTGTGAGCTTTTCTCTCACTAATTACAATCTAATACTTTATATGTATTTGCCTATCTATTCTTAAATGAACTAGTATTGCTCTCAACTACTCTGATTTGCTATACTATTCAAACTGGCTACCCAAAATCATTCGACGCGAACTTGGTACAAGGTACGAGGCGGACCGGACTTTTTTCATTACCCTTAAAGTCCACTTTTTATACTTCTCTCCAGTTCTTTACCATGTTCATTTTTGTTCTTCTTTCCAGAGTTTGATTCAATGCTCATTGATTGTGACGTCATCCTGACTAATCAAATCACGATTTTCTCTCTTATGAATAGAACACCGAACAAGTTAAGTGATGGAATCCTATCCGATAACCTCCCCAAATTTGATACCGATGGATGAGTGTTTCGACATTTTTCGTCTGGTTTTCTAATCTTTTTGGCGCCAGACGCTACTATGTCCATGTCCGGCCCCTTGCTTATTAGGCCTGCGCCTGCATTTTGCAAGGGTGTCACGACGTAGGCATCAAGTGGCATATCCACTTCACCACACCCGGCGCCGTATCTGGTGTCGTGGGTGTCGCCTCTATACAATTATAGAAATTCGGTCCCATTACCACGGTCTCATGGTAAGTCGGTCGTCGCCACGTTACTACGTCTTTCTATGATTCATTCAATCTGTGCTACATACATATACTCTGTCCGTAGCCCCTACCGACGCTCTTGCTTGAATATTTAGAAAACTATTGGTCGTAACTTCTGCTGAATACGATAAAAGGTTATGCCGTGACTGCAGCAACAACTTTCATCTTTCAACCACCGATAGATTCCATCAGCTCGCTGCCCTAAATCTTAGTCTATTCTATTCCAATTTTACTTACTGTATTAATTACATTTTCATGTTAGTTTCGCACATCGACTTGAGCACACACTAGATCGCGCTATTACATCTATTACATTTTTCGTTCATCGTGTTATCCGTTCCTTATCTCGCCTGGTATTCAAATATGGTAAGTCACTGGGGTCTTAGACTGCAAATGTAAGATGTCCCCGGGGTCATGACCCCCCAGAAGACAATCCCACATCTACATACGCCCCTTAACCAAAGTTAATTGACTATCTCTCTTAAGGCCTTAAAGAGAGTGTCAACTAACTCGTTGTGGACTATCAACAACCCAAACCTATACCAGCAGCCTGGACGGATACCACCTGATATTCATCCAATTAGTCAAGATAATAATACAGGTCGATATATTATACACCAATACTTGTCCGAGTAGCGGAATGCTCGGAAATACGGTTAGTAGTATTTGTTAGTGTATGGTTGATAATTATACAAACATACATGTCCGGGTAGCTAACCGCCCCCGGAAACACATTAATGGCATCATTAAACCGTGGACGTAACCCGTCTCACGCGTAACTTAACAATAAAAGCGGGCAATCGGTACAGTTTAAAACAAGTGAATATACATATTACATAATGTATTAATATAAACTGCCGTTACAGCCATCAGTGACAACATGGTCAGCAGCGACACACTTTTCGCGTGTCGTAACGATTCGTCGTCACACGACACAACATTATAGTTCAAAACCTTAATCCTACAGTGCAAATACCATTACAGATCATGTGAATTTTTCCTATTAATAAAACAGTACACAGTACGGTGTCAAGATAAAGTTCGTGCCACAATCACTAATATTCACCAATTATTGTTCCAGTAGAAACATATAAAGTTAGTGCCAAAATGTCATGGTGATACCTCCAAGCGGTTTATGCTCACGTTAGGATCCACCACGTCAGCGTACATCTCCATCTCTATCCAGTCGGCAGCCGTCGGGTCGATCTCAGTCCCGGCGTTAGCGTTAGGCGACGACCCGGTTGCCATCAGCAGCGGCTCCCGTAGAGCTGCAGGTCTCGGGGGCTGCTGGGCCTGAATAGTCGGTGTACACATTCGAATTGCAGTATGCGGTTCACTACTATGGGCCGCACGTGGCTTGCGTTTATGGGCCGCACGTGGCTTGCATTTAAGCACATTCCACATGCGTGATAACACGCCACATTTATATAATATAAGCACAATTACTAGCACGACTACGAAGGAACCAGTTGAATATGATATGAAAGAATGTACCCCAATGCCATCGACCATCACCGGGTCGATCATGGATAACGGTGCTAGCGGTACGTACTTAGATTTTTGTAAATGGTCCCATGGCTGTAGTTTTAAATGGTCAACTATCATGGATTGATTTAGAACGCCGGACACATCCAAATGGGGCATCTCAATGGCCAGGCTAACCCGAGTGTACGTCCTACTATAAGACGCAACAGGCTCGAATTGCCAGCCCTTCCCGCTATAACCACATTCAGCAGACATTAATGCATATACCCCATTACCCACCACACAACGGTCGGTCAATCGTCCGTCACAGTGTATATCCATCGTTTCCCCGAACGTTTGTAACACAACGCCTATCCGCTTACCGGCAAACAATTTGCTAGAAGTTTCATTCGATTTGGAGAGCTGAATATTACAAGCACTGTCGGTCGTATTAGTTAACAGGCTTACAATGCATGGAACGTGGGTCTTGTCGACCCGTAGTGGACCATGACACACCCGGGGCTCCTCCCCACGACACGCGGATGGCGTGAAGTACCACCCAGTTTTGGTGTCAAGACCGATGCTGGTCCGCGCTATCCGTACTTGCATGTAGTATCCCCGAGCACTTAGCGGTTCCGGCCACGCATGCAACCCGTATTCGATATATTCGCCCCCGTCAATTAGCGGTAACGTCGCTACGTAATGGAGTCGTGAGTCGTCTTTCCATAACGGATACACGACCACGTTGCGGTAGTACCACTGATATGGACGTATCAGTCGATTTCCTATATTAACTTGTTTGGCCACTGAATTTAGGTCAGCAGAACTGAATAATTCTTCCGTCAGCCTACCTAATTCTAGGGACGCCGTCTGTCTATGAAACTGCGCTGCTGCCCTCTGGTAACTATATACTACACTTTCGGCGGAGTCAATAACGTGTCCCAGGCGCACTAACGCGTACAAGTCGGCATGTCGGGCGGCGTACACCTTAAACATATCGCTCACGTTTTTAGTTAATTCTACCAGGCCAGTGGTAATTTCATTGATACGGTCAACGTTGGTATTGATCCCTACGAATGCCAGTTTCACATGGGACGCCAGTTCGTTGGAAAAATGTACCAGACGATTCATGTCCCTCATAGCAATTTTTACTATCTTTTTAATCGCATCTATATCACCCGAGGTAGCGGTACCAAATAGGGACGAGGCTATGTCCCCGACAAAGTTGAATAAGCCACGTTTGTGTCGTATATTGTCCCTACTCACCATATTTTGTTGTGTCTTAGCAGCGATCTTCCTAATATTGCTAACACGATGTTGCAAACCGAAAATGTCTCGAATGCTTAATGATGTCTTTCGGCCGACGTCCGCAATAAGAACACGGAATTGTGCTAATCGTTCCAGAAATCTGGCGGGCAAATATGGGTGGTCGATAGACACCACTACGGTCCATTCAGCCCGGATAATGGATATATCTTCTGGTCCAGTTATCATTACTCCGTTTGGTAATCTATGTACACTAGACGTTTTACACAATCCGTTTATTAAACATACTACGGTTACCACCACACTTAATCGTAAAATATACATGATTCCACGCCCTGGGATGCTTACCGGTACAAAGCCAAAACCCACAATTTAAACGAATAACCTTTTGTATCTTGCGAACAATTTTAGTTTTTAATTGTTATGATATTTTACGCACTAGCAATTTGCGATGTTAAGTATAGCGATACAATATACCTATCGGCGGTTGTGCCGCCGAATAACGGCATTTATACGACTGATGAAATCAGCGTATAGCGCGTCATCGTAAAGGGCGGCGTCTATCACGACAATTCGGAGTCGCTTGTTACCGGATTCGTTCTCCCGCCCATACCCTTGCTTTCGCTTCAAGTCTAACCTGAGTTGCTTGCTGTCATAATCGTCATCTGGTATATGTCTGCGCTTGCGCAGCATATAAGGATGCGATGGAAGCATCTCCATTGGTTCAGAGAGCAGCTCTGGTGCCGCCTCTGGAGCGTCAATCACCATGGGCCTAGGAGTTCCGATGACGTCACTTGGTGACTCATGGTTTCGACTGCGATTGGTACTGGGTTGCACCCTTTTCCGGTCAACCCTCTTACCCCCTGCACGCACCTCTGGCTCTATATCCGAAGCTGGTCGCTTCTTACGAGCCTGGGGTGTCGTATCAGCGTCGGTGACCATAGGTTCTGGTTCGGGCAACTTCGCCCTGGGGTGGTGGCTAGCTTTCGTCCCCTTGGTAGGGTTACGAATGGGGCGTGGTCGTACCCCGTCCCAGCACATTTCCGAGTCGACTACGCGCAGCTTACATATATTAACTACACGCACCTTACCAGACCTCTGATGGCGGACGTGCGCCACAGGTCCGTTGATCTTAAAGATCTCATACTCGGGGTCGCTGCGAGAGGTCAATTTCATCCTCTCTTCAGCTTTGACGACCACCGAATCCCCCACTTTAAACTCACCAGCGTTCGCACGCTTATTAACCTGTTCCCTGTGAATCTCTCGAGATCTAGCTGTCCCCTCCCGAGCACGTAGCAAGGCGTTGTTGAGATACGTTAGTCTCTCACCAAGGTCTTGCGACGCATCGATTGGAACGGCCATTGGCAATCTCGCCCGTCGCCCATAAGTCAAATAAAATGGTGTATACCCGGTCGTTGAATGACGAGTACTGCGGTACGCTGTCAAAGCCGCACCCAACTCGTCCTCCCACGCCCTCGAGGCATTGTTCACCCCTTTTTGGATCAACTCCTTAAGAGTGCGGTTGAATCTCTCGGTACGTCCATTGGTCTGCGGATGGTATGGGCTAGACCGTCTATGGTCGATACCGTGTTCCTTAAACCGCTCCTCCAGAGAATGGGAACAAAATTCTTTACCCTGGTCGGTTATTACAATCTCAGGGACGCCATGACGCGCGACATACTCGTTGAAGAACTTTTCTTCCACATTTTGAGATGTCTTCGTTGCAATCGGATATGCTTCTGCCCAAGCAGAGCAGTGATCGATCACCGTCATGATATACACGTTACCCTTATTCGATTCTAATAATGGACCGATCAAATCCATTCCAATTATCTGACCCGGATAATTGGCCATGGGCATTTCACTATACCTAGGTCGGGTAGTGACGGGTCGGTTGACCTGGCACTTCGTACATGTTTCAAGTATACGAATTACGTCTTTTCTTAAAGACGTCCACACAAAAGAATCTCTTACCATACCGATGGTCTTCTGTAGACCTTGGTGACCAGCTCGTTCATGAGCCATCCGGAGCACTTTCTCACGGAACAGGGTAGGTAAGACAATTCTGGGGTACTCAGCGTCCAACGCTGAAGGCGTAATTAAAGAATACAAAATGCCATTCTTGACCATATACTCCTCCGGGGTGTTTTTGAACAACTCCGGGTATTCCTTGGTCTGCTCGGCACACAATTCGTCATATGGTATGTCGAATGCTTCCAGAGGGACGTGAGGTAACACTCCCTCGTCGACATCTGGTATCACAAAGTCGCCTGTATCTAACGTTGCGACTTCCACCGGTCGACGTAACCTGGACAACATGTCCGCTCGAATATTCTTCGAGCCTTGGATGTATTCAATCTTACATCCGTACTCGGCAATCAGTACCGCCCAGCGCTGCACTTTCGTGTTTTTAACTTCGCCCACAAACAAACTCTTTAGGGGTTTGTGGTCGGTATACACGGTAAACTGTGCGCCAAATAGATAAGGTCTAAGCTTCTTTAGCGCATATATTACCGCATAAGCTTCCTTTTCTATCACAGGCCAATTCAACTGACTGTCTTTAAGAGTAGAGCTAACATACTGAATCACCCGCTCAATACCCTTGTCATCTACCTGTACCAGTATCGCACCTATCGCATAGCTAGACGCATCAGTATACAATCTATACGGAGCATTCAAATTCGGATATGTGAGAACCGTCTCACTACACAGCAAGTTTTGCAATTTCTTAAACGCTTGCTGTTCCTCCTGACCCCACTCAAAACGTTTATATTTCTTAGTCAATTCTATCAAAGGCTTAGCAATTTCGGCATAGCCTTGCACACAAGAGCGGTAATAACCTGTAGCTCCAAGGAAACTTCTCACCTCACCCACATCGCGTGGTGGTGACATTTCTCTTATGACCTTGACCTTCTGGACCTGAGGAGCCACTCCCTGTGCTGAAACACGATATCCTAACAAATCAACTGATGGTTGGGCGAAATCGCATTTAGATTTTTTCACTTGCAAATTATATTCTCGAATTCTACGCATAACTGTGCGCAAATGCTGTGCATGCTCAGCCGGGTTTCTCGAATATATGACTATATCGTCGACGAAAACATGCAGGTATTTTCCCACGAATTCTCGGAAAACATCGTTCATTGCCCTCTGAAATACGGCACCTGAGTTCGCAAAACCGAACGGCATCCGAACAAAGTCGAACAAGCCTTCACTACAAACGAACGCTGTTTTCTCTATGTCTTGGCCGTCCATTGGTATCTGCCAATAGCCAGACTTCAAGTCCATAGTCGAAAATATCGTTGCGCCGCACATCGAATCAAAAATATCGGCTATGTTTGGCAGTGGATAACTATCCTTCTTGCACACAGAATTCAACTTTCTGTAGTCGACACAAAATCTAGTCCCCCCGTCCTTTTTAGGGACCAACGTAATGGGCGACGCCCATGGCGATGACGACGGTCTTATGACGCCCGCTGCCAGCATTTCAGCCACTTGATTCTTGACTATATACTGCTTGGCCAACGGTAGACGGTAGGCCTTTTGTCTTATAGGGTAAGCATCTCCTGTCGGTACCGTACACCTCACTTTGGGGACCAATCCTAATGTGTTTGGACGAGCCGTATCAAAGATATCGGCAAAGTCTACCATGACTTGGTCGATATCTTTGTATCCGGTCGTTTCTTTACAACTTGCATAGACATAATTTGTCTGTTCCCTATGTGGATAATCAAAAGGATATACCTGGCCAAACCATACTACTATTTTGGCCTGATAGTCAATCTTTGCATTTCCCAGGTGCAAAGCGTCCGCTCCAAGTAAACATTCATGCCTCATTCTGGCCACAATCGTACTAGGGATGGGTCGGGCGTTCTCGAATTTTACTTGTGTTTCTCCCAACAACTTTATCGGGGAACCATTTACAGCCAAGAGCGTTCTTGCTCTTTTCAATGGCCTAGCATTCAACATGCTACGCCATATATCTTTACGAATCAAGGATGTGCTAGCACCGGTATCCACTAAGGCATGCAGGTACTTACCCTGATCCAATGGACCGTTTTTATCCAATCTTAGACGGATTAGAAACCGCTCGGTCGGTATGCTTACCAACGGTCTCCTCCGTCCTTGTTTAACGAAGGGCTCCTTCGTCCACTGACCACTTCCGCGTAACTGTTCCGGCGGGAGGACAAACTGCGCCCGGCACCGTATGAATAACGGCCCATTTCATCCGTCCCCTCCCCGGTTAACACAAAACCGTCGCGGTCGACATACTCGTCACGGTCGCGTCTAGCATTGTTCATGTCCATGCGAACATTGCGCGAACACTCGCGAGGTGTAGTTTGTCGGTCGTCTGTACGTCGATCATTCACCTCGTTAACGTCCATGTTAACGTCTTCTTCTCGTCGTCTCTTCACGGCGATTCGAGGTTGGCTATTCAACGTCGATGGCGCACGGTTTCTGCCATGCTGTGCTTGCGGGCAATCCCGTACGAAGTGTCCATCCTGACCACATTCGAAACATTTTACCGTCATGGCAGGATTCGTCTGCCGTCTCATATATTCCCCAAAACACTGCTGGGCCGTGTGTCCTTCTCTCCCGCATTGGTTACAGGTCATAGGCGGCGCCCGTCGCGGTTGTCGGGGTCGCTGGGCAGCCTGTCTACCAACATTCTCCCGCGGCTGTGCCGCTTGGCGGCAGTCACTTTTGTAATGGCCAACCCGGCCACAATTGTAGCAGGTAATGTGCTGCAATTCTCGTCCCGTTCTGACTGGTCGGGACGTGGGTGGGGTGCGTTGTTTTACCTGCGTGACTGTCTTCTTCGTGGGCTGGGCGGCCTCGGCCGCCGGCTTCTGCTGCTGTAGCTGAAGATCTCTGACCAAGCCACACAGTTGCTCGATCATCTTGCTCTGCTGATCAGTTTGCTTCTTCATGGTCCGTATTACGTTCCATATCTCTCTTTCCTCCCCCGGGCCTACCATATTCACCTCCATGCCTTCCTCCCGTCGTTCGTCGATTTTCATGGCTCGAAGTAGGTCATCGCACGTAGCCTCCTCTGAAATTTCGATTGCCCGGGCCAAGGTGGCAGTCTTCTTTCGTATGATTCGCTTGCTAAGGCGATGGTCGGATAGACCCTTAAGGTATATCCCCAGCACTGTCCGACGGTTGTCGTCGTTTTCAGTTGGGTACGCGCGCGCGCTCATCTCTCGGAATCGTCGGTTGAAGGTTACGATCGTCTCGTTCCTGCGCTGTTGTACGCCTTCTAGATCGTACTTAATGCGCTCGCCCTCATTGGCCGATACAAAGTTTACAGTGATATACTCATAAAATTCGTCGAACGTGACGTCTTCTCGAACCTTGCCTACCAAGAACCCATCAATGGCTCTTGACAGTTGGCCGCGCGCCGCTCGGGTTATGACGTAGGCTGGTACGCCCCTTAGTTTCCCCTCGTTTGCGACCCACGCTCTCCTTGTCTCATCTAAAAATGTTCGTACCTCTTCCGGTACCACTCCGTTGCAGGGCTGAATGCGGTATATTGTCTCCTGGATCTCCTTCCGGTATACCCGTTCAGCTTCCCGACGGTCGCTGCTTTCTATAATGGCTCCCGCCATCGCTACGCCCATCGTTTGCATAGCGGTGACGGTTTCCTGTCGAAGCTGGTGTGCTACCGGTATTTCTATGGGTGGCATAGTTGGGTCAGCGGTTCTTTTGGGTCCCGTTGCCATTCTTTGGTTACTGGTAATGTAACGTGATGACGACTCTGTAACCGGGGTTGGTCTGGGCAATTTATCTCTGTAGTTACTTCTACGGTCGACCCCGCGCGATACTCGCGATGTTGGGTGATTCTGGTACTGTCTGTTATTTTCGCTGTTTCTAGGAACGCTCGTACACGGTCAGCGACGTCGGTCAGTACTGTTGCCGAATTAGTGCGCGGCGTTCCTGGTTGGGCCATATACTGTATGTTACTACTCACGGTTGGGTGCTCTGGATCCTGGCAGGCTCGCCACTGAAGATTTTTGATCTTCGGGTCCTCGTGAATTAACCCTCTTCCCACTTCAGCAAGACTTGTATGTGAGGTTGCTGCGACAGCCTGTCTTACCGAGGATGAAAGAGAATGATACGAGCTCGCCTCGTCTAAAAGATGTATCAGACGATATTTATATTCGTATCCGGCCTGATCTGACTGATGTTTCAGAACGTATAGATTCGCTACGGTGGTCTTCCGTAGTATCCAGATTTAACAAAACCAAACTCGTGCCTTGGTTATCAAGGTGATAGATTTATTCTATTCTAACTGTACGATATGACTAAAATTGTGAGCTTTTCTCTCACTAATTACAATCTAATACTTTATATGTATTTGCCTATCTATTCTTAAATGAACTAGTATTGCTCTCAACTACTCTGATTTGCTATACTATTCAAACTGGCTACCCAAAATCATTCGATGCGAACTTGGTACAAGGTACGAGGCGGACCGGACTTTTTTCATTACCCTTAAAGTCCACTTTTTATACTTCTCTCCAGTTCTTTACCATGTTCATTTTTGTTCTTCTTTCCAGAGTTTGATTCAATGCTCATTGATTGTGACGTCATCCTGACTAATCAAATCACGATTTTCTCTCTTATGAATAGAACACCGAACAAGTTAAGTGATGGAATCCTATCCGATAACCTCCCCAAATTTGATACCGATGGATGAGTGTTTCGACATTTTTCGTCTGGTTTTCTAATCTTTTTGGCGCCAGACGCTACTATGTCCATGTCCGGCCCCTTGCTTATTAGGCCTGCGCCTGCATTTTGCAAGGGTGTCACGACGTAGGCATCAAGTGGCATATCCACTTCACCACACCCGGCGCCGTATCTGGTGTCGTGGGTGTCGCCTCTATACAATTATAGAAATTCGGTCCCATTACCACGGTCTCATGGTAAGTCGGTCGTCGCCACGTTACTACGTCTTTCTATGATTCATTCAATCTGTGCTACATACATATACTCTGTCCGTAGCCCCTACCGACGCTCTTGCTTGAATATTTAGAAAACTATTGGTCGTAACTTCTGCTGAATACGATAAAAGGTTATGCCGTGACTGCAGCAACAACTTTCATCTTTCAACCACCGATAGATTCCATCAGCTCGCTGCCCTAAATCTTAGTCTATTCTATTCCAATTTTACTTACTGTATTAATTACATTTTCATGTTAGTTTCGCACATCGACTTGAGCACACACTAGATCGCGCTATTACATCTATTACATTTTTCGTTCATCGTGTTATCCGTTCCTTATCTCGCCTGGTATTCAAATATGGTAAGTCACTGGGGTCTTAGACTGCAAATGTAAGATGTCCCCGCGGTCATGACCCCCCAGAAGACAATCCCACATCTACAATTTGTATATATCGCACAGGGTTCATTTTTCATAACAACACAATCTGTTACTATCATATTATTATTCATTATTATTTACTGTTAAATTATTTCCAAAAATCTGTCAAATCATGGACAGGAGGCATAGAGTTAAGATTTTTCTGGTGTTTAAGCAGGGCATTGATTATTTTACCCGTCTTAACAATAAATTAAAGCTGGGTCAGGAATTTGTGGCCCAGCAACATTGGTTTGCAATTGTTAGGGTCTCTTGCTGCAGGGTCGGTGTGGGTGCATGGCAGTGCTGTGGCACATTTTGAGACCCCTGGACCGCCAACCTTAAAGTCCCCCTCCATGAGCACACTCCTGCCGTGCCACTTTTTAGTGCCCCCACCCCCACAACTGCCCCTTACAGTGGGGACCCAGGGGTGGATCATGAGGGGTGGGGTGATGGCAAACGCCTGCCGCTGCCCTCCACCAACACCCCAAACGCTCATAGTTGATAACTTACTATACTAATATAATAATTGGCAAATCTAGAAAGTAAAAGGGGTTATCTGTCAGTCAGAATGCAGGAAACGGCTTCTCAGTGCATCTAATTTTCAAATTTTTCACCCCTGGACATCTCCACCTCCTAAACCACATTTCTAGATCCAACCATGATGGGGCCTAATGGTCCTGGTGACTTGAATTCCTAGATCCATCCCTGGCAAACACACTTAGTTTACCTACCTAGTATAGTATACCTATTTGTATATAATAATTATTAACAAAGAGGGAATACTTACGCCCAACAGCTAAGATTCGAAACTCCCACTCGCCAGTATGTCCTGGATACTTAGCAGTTCCCTCCTCACCAACTTCATATTCATTCCAGCTTTTCGCTGGTGGTATGACGTTTTCAGATGGTGGATTGACAGTTTATTACCGTCTGTCAACCACTGCATAAGCGCATATTGATTCTGTGGCATTGTGAACAGTGAATTCAAATATAATATCAAGATTTCTACGGATTTTGAATAAATTCTAAAACAGAACTTGAAAATGGCGCGGAATACAGATAATTTGTATAAACAATAGCCACGCTGTTGCAGCAATGGCCCCACGCCCTCCGCGGCTAGGCACGTCAGTAATTAAATTTTAAAACGCATACTGTTACACAGAATGTTCGGCGCATTTAGACGATAGTTTATATTTTTATAAAGTCAGATATCGGTATCGGTTGAACTATGGTTTAATGTTCTGAAAAGTATTTAAATTACTTCTTTAACCGGGAGGCGAGCAAGTTAACAGTAAACTTAACGGAATTTCCAGGTCTACTGGACCGCCTATATTACTATAGTCGGGATATCCCTATTTCGCCCTGTATTATTTATATAATATATACTACATGAATTCCATTGTGACGGAATTACATATTACACAAACTGTTTATTTAGCATTGTCAACCGTTCATCTATGTTTTATATGAACTTCATAATGACATTTAAAAAGGTTCGTTTAATGTTGCTGCCTCGCGAAAATATAAGTACACGAAGGCTAGCTCTCAGGTATTACACACTGGGGAAGGTCAAGGGTCATCGTGACGGAATTACGTGATTTGACATGATTTTCTTCAAACCTAATTGACCACTCAAATCTTTGCTAACTTATTAATGCATACTCAGTTAACTGTGTACTAAATATAAGAACAGGTATGAGCGTATTTAGAAACATCCAAATTAAACCAATATGTCCAATAGTTTCAGCAGGTTCTGTATGACTTAGATTAGTAGGATGTGTAATTCCGTCACGTGACGGGGGGGGGGGGGGGGGGGGTTTCTTTGCAGAAATTCCGTCACGATAATACAAAGTAATCCTACAAGTCCAGCTAACCTACCTAAATAGAAATGGATGCAGAAGCACCAATATTCATACATCCACTTAGGGATATATGGGTGCTTTATCAAGAGGAATGTGAAGCTCTTTTAACCACGTTGACCACAGAACATTACAGAAATTTCCTTCATGAAAGCACAGCACACTTTACTTATTGAGTATTTTTTATTCATATGCACTTATTTAAACACTGACATTCCATCATAACTAAGCATATTTGAACGTGAACAACAACTTTATTTAACTTTATGTGAACAATGAAATGTAACCCAATTCTAACGTTTATGAATGTTAAACATTGTAACATTATAACTAGAGCTGGCGCAGATGACGGGCACGCCATCGCAAATCCCCACGTTTCACAAGCCACAATCACACAGCTAACGCACATACCAAATTTGGGTGAATTCCCTCTAATAGTTTGTGAGGAGATAGTGTGACAGACCGACGGATGGATGGATAGATGGACAGACAGATGGAGGTGATTACAATACCCAACATTTTTCTATGTCATGCACACCACAATCACGTGGCTAACCAACACAGTAAGTTTCTTTTAAATTCCAGCCAATGGTCTAGGAGACAGACAATTTTTAGTATATTTGACCTTTTGACCCTGACCCCCACCCCAGGGGGCGGAGCCAAATATAAATGGCGTCTCGCACACCGCAATCACATGGGATACCCACATACCAAATTTCGTTAAATTCCGTCCAGCCGTTTAGGAGGAGATAGCGTGACGGACAGACGGACGGAGGCGATTACAATATCCCCAGCGTTTTTTAAAACGTGGGGATAATAATTCAGCTCAAACTATGCATAGGCTTTGAACGCGACCCTTTCAGCACATTGGAGGCAAAAGCAGGTAAGCAATATACTTTGCTATATCATCATTACAGCTCTCTATATGCAATCCCGGCAGGTGAAGACATCATCATCGCCAATAATACCATATTCCTCTGCACATGTCTCATGGAACCATTTCTTGCATACATTGCATTGTATCCAAGCATCGTATATTTTGGGATCGTTCTTGTCCCCATAGATGTGCTTGCAAAGCTTGCATTTTGAATCATCCTGAGCTTCAATAATTGCTGGATACTTCCCAGAGTCTTGAGAATTGGTACTCTGTGTACTGCTCTGGTTTGTAGATCTTGCATCATTTGCAGATGTGGCAGTAGCTGCTGCAGTATATCATATTGAAACATTACGGCTTTCATTTGCGCTTGTGTAGTACCTCAGACAAATGGTCTGCTTGTCGATCGGTCTTAATGAAGTGGGTATTTATAGCACCCTTGAAGGTTTGTAGTCCATCCCATAGTGCTTCTGACCCAACCTCACCATTCTTCTTCCTGATTTCCTCATCATTCATGACTATTAACTTATTGGTTGTTCTGCACGAGAAGACAGCAGTAGCAAAGGTTTCAGCACTGTTAATGACAGCGGTTCTTGTCATGATCAACCTATGGGCCATCCTTTTAACATTGCCACCTAGTCCATCATTTGCCCCCTTGCCGTGGCTAGTGGCAAAAAAGTTCCAGTTTATCTTCAAACCGTGCTTCATCTGGAGCGTAAAGAGAAGTGTAAACATATACTTGTTCTTATACTGACTCGATGGCCCATCCGTCCAGATGTCAACAATCTTTACACTAGGTAGATCATCGTAATGATATCCAGAATTTTCGATGTGAATGCACTCACTGCCTGCTTTTCATGATCCCGGTTGTCGCTCACAATTATGTAAGAATAGGTCTGCTGTCGATGATATATCATAACTGTATAAATAGTTACCTGCCTTTGCCTCCAATGTGCTGACTGGATCTCATCCTGCCAGACACAAGTAAAATTCTCCGCAAAATCCATTTGGAGAATGCATGTCTCACTATCCGAAGACATAACATTCACTTTTGACTCATTGTATGAACTGGCTTGTTTATCCTTTATGAAGGAATGCCAGAGGAACTTCGGCAGCTGCTGTGCAAGTTCATTAAACGCATCAGTTGTCGAACCATTCATGAATACTTTCTGGAGATAACCGCTTTCCTCAGTCCATTTAAACCATTTGAAAATATCATCTTCTTCTACATGATCCATGAAATGCTCGTTAAACAATACGCCATCCATACATTTCTCACAGTTGTTAGACATGCATGTTTCGCTCTGTAGATTACAAACACATTTCGCACTGAAGTCTTGCTTGGAATATAGCGGAACAACTTGAGGGAATTTCCTGTGCAGTGCTTCGAGAATTAAGAAAACGTTTTCATGGTATCTGCATCCGCACGCATTTTGTGGCGTTTCGGATGACAGCAAAACCCACTGTGGACGCAACGACGCGAATTTTGATTTACCAATTTCACTATCTGCATTCGCCTCTTTAAAACACCCAAACGCTTCAGCAACAGTGACGACCATGTGTCGCTTCTGTTTGGTGACTTTATTTCGGTTCATGTCTTTTACTGACAGGCAGTCGGCTTTCCCGGGCATCATGCGAGATATATCGTCGTGTTGATAGAATTCAGTAACTTTATTAGATACCTCATCTGATAGTTTCCGGTTAGGTGTTGTCACAATATATGCATCCAAGATATCACACGTTGGTGCTTTTAGAATAGTTGACCGTTTCCTTGGACTGTGTGGTAAACCGCGTATAGCTCTGTTCTTTGCTTTCGTGAAAGCTGCTGAACTTCCATATCTGTAGTCTGACGTAAGCGATTCACTATTGTCACTCCTATTGACAGGCATGCGAAATTTTTGTACAGAAAGACGATTTTTTTTCACAAAGTCCTTTCAGTTCAATTGGCGTCATTGTGGCACGAACATTCCTCTTTCGAACCCGATCTTTGTCTTTGTAAATGCCATATTCTTCTGCATTCTACTTCAGCCGGAGTCTTCGTTCCCGCTGTCTTTCTGTTGCCGATTTTGCCATCTTACAGACTGCAATGAAAGAATACCAAATTATTATTTATTACAGTAGTAGTAGTAGTAGGAGGAGGAGGAGGGGTGGGGTAGTAGCAAACAGCAGCAGTACTAGTAGTAGCAAGCAGCAGCAGCGGCAGTAATAGCAGTAGCAGCAGCAGCAGCAGAAGCAGCAATCCGCATGTAATAAGGTTCACTGGTCTTTGCTAAATGAAGGTGTGTGGCTTTATTGTATCTGTAGTAATTATTTATTACAGTGTGACGGAATTACAAAGACAAGTAATTCCGTCACAGAAATATTGTAATTCCGGCACACACTTTTTCAATAATAAATCAATGTAAAATCAATTGCTAAAGAGTTTTACCGACGTAGAATGAACACACTAAGAAAATAATATGGTTCTTACGAAATTTGGATAAAGATTTAAATTTTAACCCAGCGTCCCATGAGTGTACCACGTGACAAAATCGTGACGGAATTACACAATGGTGTCAAAGTACCAGCATGATCTTTGCTATTTGTATCGATATACTATGTTTTGTGTTTATAAAGCCTATTTGTCAGTAGTCTACACATAATCACGATAAAAATGATGTATAACATACCTGGGTGGTGTTTATATAAACGTGGATGCAGATCGATTGAAAATCACTAAAAATCACTTTAAATCTGACGCCATTTCAACAATTAAGGTATCGATGTTTGCGCATGCGCAAAAACACGGTAGGTGGTAAAATCCAGACACGAACATGGGATTCTTAAAGAAGCGAATATATATTAACCGTTTTGGCTAAAGAGAACTGGAAATAGAATCTTTAGAATTTTGACTCCCTTGTCCTCATCTTCGTGGAATTCATGACTAGCATCTTTAGCGCTTTGAGGCGCAGTTGAAATACGATTGGTTAATAATCGGCGAATTCCAATGTGGAACCACTCTATTTGAGAAAAAGTGCTTGTGAATATCTTGATATTGAACTATGCGGTACGTGATCGTGATTATAAGCAGGTGAGCGTGGCGAGGACAACAAGGGTTATTCAAATTCAATCTAATTATACCAAAACTAGCTTAAATGCAAACTTTTTGTTTTAATTACACAAGATTTCATAACCAGGTGTGAATCTGTAGTAAAAAATGTCCGCTTTTGAAAAACACTCAAACATGTTGACCGAGTATCCAAAGGAAATTTCCACTTTTATAGTCGGCATTCATTCCTACTATTATACTAACATCTAGATCAGATTATCTAGTTAACAGATGGAACCTTTTGGAGTGCTGGCTGCTTGGATGTCTTCTCAGCATCGTTTCAATCACATCCACCCTACTCCCAAAAATTCTATTAAAATGTGACTTAATTCCATGGTATTGCGAATTGCCTGTTATAAAATGAAATAACATCTTTTTGTTAAAGGATTAGGGTTGAGCATTGCCAAAACTGGTCACATTTTAAATACAGCTCTAACTTATCAGTGTTTTGTAATAAAACAGCTTCTGTGGCCCTACTGTAACCCAAGAACACTAAACAAATGTGGAATGCATGATTTATTTCATTTATTGGCGTTTTAGGCATTTAGTATGCTATTCTGTGCATTGCCATGGGGTTCGGCGGCCTTGACTTTCCTGACGGCGTGTAAATTTTGATAGGGATTCCAAACTTTATTGCCAGATACTAACAATATTTTACATAAATTCCCTATGAAACTTATATAAGCAGCAAGAGAATACTTTAAATAATCAACCGATACATATACTTGTTCACTGCTTGGTATGAGTTTGGTGATTGGCCTAAGGAAAGTATAAGTTTTAGCTAAATACCATGGAGTTTGCATGCCCCCATCCTTCATAAACAATTACACACAATGTAACATGGATAGTAACACTTGTGAATTATACAAATGTATAAATGCAAAAGAATGGGTGAGAAAACATGAGAAAAAAGTAATCGTAATCACATTTCCCTGCATGGGAGCTCTCTCAGTGTGGGTACACATTTTGTGGCTCGTCTTTGTACGTTCTCCATTGATTCTATATCACCCTTTTTATAGGGTGCCCATGCATACACTCGCAGCATACTCTATTAGCAATCATACCATAAGAAAATCCCACCAATAAAGAATTACTAACTGCAAATTGACATGAAAGTCAAGACATGCACATGTCCATCCTTACGCAACCTCAGGAAGCTTTTGAATGGCATGATCGTCACATGCGCAAAGCGAGGGGATGCGCAACTAGAGGGAACAGGGATGCGCAACTAGAGGGAACACAATGATAACGCTGTCATCTTAAACAAAATATTGGCTCATTCGGTTCAGCCCCCCCCCCATCCACTGGTGTAAAACTATTCCCCTAGTACTGTAGGCTGTCATTCAAAATAACGTGATAGTACAATCCATTTTTAGCTAAGACACCCCCCATTAGTTGACAAGTAAACAATGATAGTCCAAAAAGACAGTTATACAAAATTCAATTTTTTTATTTGGTAATTTGAGAATGAATATTTACATTGAGAAGAATGGGTTAAGTCCATCTAAGGCAAAACCTATGGGTTTGATGGACCCCTACAAAAATGTACTAGACAGTAACAAGACGAACACTAGGATATATACTGAACCAAAAAAGTTTAGCAACACTGAGAATATTACTGTATAAATGTTATTTAACAAAAACAATAAATTGATTCGAATATATTATTTAATTGATAGGTAATTTTCCAATTTGAACAACAGTCTCTTGTTACTATAATGCTAGCATCGCGCCTTTAACACGGCATCATTCAACGGAAGGGTCCAATTTAAATAATGACACTGAGCTGTCAATACCGGTTGTGACCTCCACGTGCATTAACCACCGCCGTACATCGCTTTCTCATGCTTCGAATTAAGCACCTGATGTCACGAAGAGGAATCGCATCCCATTCCTGGAGCAGTGCAGCTTCCAGCTCCCGCACGTTGTGAAGATGTGGATGGTTCTCACGCACCATACGGCCAAGAATGTCCCACACTTGTTCGATAGGAGACAGGTCCGGTGATCGCTCTGGCCAGTCCAACACCGGAACGTTGTTAGCCTCAAGGCAATCACTGGTGACCCTAGCTGAATGAGGACCGTCGTTGTCTTGCTGGAACATAAAGTCTGCATGATGCTGCATAAAAGGGATGACAACAGGGGCGACAACTTCTTAACAGTAACGTTGAGCCGATAAATTTCCGCGAATCACAATAAGATCTGTTTTGCCATTTCCATGGATTCCAGCCCACACCATGACACCGCCGCCACCGAATCTGTCATGCTGAATGATGTTGGCTGCATCATAACCGTTCTCCTAAACGTCGCCAACCCCGTTGCCTACCATCCGCCACATCCACACAAAATCTCGACTCATCACTGAACAAAATGTGGCTCCATTGTTGAGCACGCCATCGCTCATGAGTTCTTGCCCATGCAAACTGATTCTCGATGTGACGCTCTGTAAGCGGAACAGCAACAAGTGGACGACAGGCATGCAGTCCAGCATCATGGAGTCTGTTTCACACAGTTTGTGCATGCACTGTAGTGCCGGTAGCGGTGTGCAAATTACGGGACAGCCGCGGCGCAGTCTCAAACCTGTGATGTCGTGATGACGTCACTAAGTAGCGGTGATCTCAGTCTTTCATATCTGATAGCAGTACTAAAATACCAGTATCGCGTAGGCATGCGTGATTATGTGATTAAATCGAAAATCGTTATTATTTTTTAAATCCTAAATATATATGATTAAAAATTAAAATAATTGTATAATCGTGAATAATTTCTTTCAAAATCTACCGTATAATAATTTTTACTGTTTCATGCGTCTAGTCAAGAAGATTGATATCTTAATCAGAGGATGTCCATCTCCAGGTGAATAGAAGACTATATGCCCGTGCAAAGCGGGGTCGTATTATGTGATGGTGCTCGCCGTCCATCCGTCCGTCCGTCTGATTTATTGTCCGGACCAGATCTCGAAGAGATTTGAACGTACACTAACAATTTTTTTCAGCAGATGTGTTAGGGATAGACGAAGTGTTATGATTTCGTTTCGGCAAAATCTGTCCATATTTGGCCGCATTATCTCCCCTGAAAAGATCAAATTCGGCAAAATTTTCTTGTCCCAGCCGAGCTATATCTCAGAGTTTTGAACCTACGGTCACAATTTTTTTTCAGCAGATGGACAAAGTGTCATGATTTTGTTTCGGCAAAATCTAACCTTACTCGCCAGAGTTATCTCCCTTGAAACATTACAATTCATCAAAATTGTCTTGTAATTGTAATGATCAATGCAGCTGTGAAGACTTTCAAGATTTTTAGTGATGTCTTTGCCGTGAATTCCAAATTCGTACCTAATAGAAGTCGCACCCCCCTCAGAGAATTATCAAAGACTAACTGTTCACATTTAGCGTTCCTCAAACAAGTAAGTCTGCGGGCGTATGTTGAGATTTACTAAAACTCTTGTTGAATATGTATCACTGGAATGACTGGCTCGAGTATTGATCCAGGAATTCCAGTGATACATTTCAAAAATAGTTTTATCTTTGGCCGGGAAATGGACACTTCTAAACACCATTGTAGCTTTAGTCATTGATAGTGTATTGTTAAACAGTGTTTGCTTAATTTGTACCCAGGCTAATTAATAGAATAATCACGATTATTTTAAATAATCGATTGTGATCACTCAAACCAATAATTGCACATGCCTACGTATCGTGCGCGTAACAACTTTTCCGATACTCACAGGACGACAAGAAATAACTTCATGACCCGGCTTAACTGTCTCGCCGCAGCAAGTCACCAGACAATATTTTCAATTAGAAAAAATTCTTGACATGCTGAATATTTTGAAAACAATTTGGCTGAAAGTTGTTGGTGGCTTACCCACCAACAACTTTCAATCAAATTGTTTTCAAAATATTTAGCAGATCCAGCGATATAATTCCTGGAATATCTCGTCTGCAAAAACTCAACAGTCAGATGGTTAAACAAAATAAAAAAAAACTCAGAGAGCAGGAAGGGCCACTAGCATATTGCTCCGCTATGTTGTTGTTTTTGACAATGTGTCAATTACTAGTATTTAAGTGGTATCTTGCCAAAAAAATATTGAATTTTCTTTGACAGCAATAATTTCTATTGAAATTAAAGAAGAAGTTTTCACTATGATTCATTTATATGCTGTAAGAACTTACTATTAAGTGATTGAATATCCATAATATTGTGTGCTCAATCAAAACTGTAGGCTAATAACTCTGCATCTGTAACCGATTATGAGACCAGGATCCAGGCTGAAGATACATGCCTAGTTATAGACTGTGATCCATGTGTGCATTGACTGTGATTCATTTATATACTGTAAGTGTGGTAGAACTTACTATTAAGTGTTTAAATGTCGGACTCGTATGCTCGATCAAAACTGTAATAACTGCATTTGTACGCGATTATGAGACCAGGAACCAGGCTGAGGATACATACCGAATTAAAGTGTGTGGTCCATGTGAGGATTGAATGTGATTCATTAACCCGTTAGCCGTTATATTAGCCAAAAATGGCATCAGCAGTGGTCTTGAGAAATGTCCATTTGCAGACCAAATGGACTATTTTTGAAAATTTACCACTGGAATGACTGGTTCGATAACCGAGCCAGTCATTCCAGTGGTAAATTTTATAAAATAATCTTGG
The DNA here is from genome assembly GCA_034401795.1 of Chaetoderma sp. LZ-2023a. NCBI lineage: Eukaryota > Metazoa > Mollusca > Caudofoveata > Chaetodermatida > Chaetodermatidae > Chaetoderma > Chaetoderma sp. LZ-2023a. The sequence goes on along the minus strand of CM067375.1, from coordinate 29,138,952 downwards.
TCTGCAAATAGAAATTTTCTGAGAAAATTTAAATTTTCTTGAATAAATTCGAAGGTTAAGGGTTAATATACTGTAAGTGTTGTAGAACTTATCTATTAAGTACTTGAAAATCCATAATATTGTATGCTTGATCAAAACTGTAAAAACTGCATATGTCATGTTTGTAAGTGATTATGAGACCAGGATCCAGGCTGAATGTGCCTGCCGAATTAAAGACTGCGATCCATATGTACATATGTCTGTATACGTATTTCGTATGTGTGTGCGTATGCGTGAAGTACGTATTTGTATACATCCATGTGAACATGGATTGAATATTCACTTCATTCTGTATTAAGAGAGCTCCGCCCATTCATACGTGACAATTCTTGAAACTACTTCAATTATCGTCACATGACATCTCGTTACTTATGATTCTCTGCCTATGCGTGAAAAATCGCTACTGGAGCGGTTCTTGACAGACACACATGCTTACTACATGGATGTAGTCCTATTGGTTTCCTATGACTCAATTTTTTGACTATTTTTGAAAATGTATCATCGGAATGCCTGTCTCAATGCTCGAGCCAGGCATTCCAGCGATACATTTTCAAAAATAGCCTTCATTTGGCCTGCAAATGGGTATTTCTAAACACCATTGCAGCTTTCGTGATTGATATATACCTTTGTTGTTATGCCAGTGTAATTTGTATCCAGGCTGATTACCGGTAGGCCTAATCGAGTAATCATGATTATTCTTAAATACATGTACCGGTAATCGATCGTGATCACTCAATGTAATAATCACACAATCTAGGACCTACTGTGTAGGTTATGTACATGTCTGATAAGATAGAAGACAAGAGCCAATTGGAATGGAATGCCATACATGTAATGAAATCAGGAATTTGATCCCTGTCTTTTTAATCTGTAACTGTTTTAAATTTAATCCTCAAATTGGTTCAAGAAAATTTCTACTTTCTCATAAGAAAATGTCTATATGCAGACAGGCTGTTATCCAGAGACCCGTGCACCCGTCTTTTGGACGGGTAAATTCCATTTTGGACAAGCAGAAAGTCAGAAATTAATAAGGACAGGTTTTTACAAGAATTTTAGCAATTTAACCAGGAAATTTTTATTCATTGTGTGTGGACATCCTATTTTCAAGTCCTGGTTAACAGCCTGTTTGCAGACCAAGAGATTATTTTTGAAAATATACCACGGTTACAGAGCCAGTCATTCAAGTGGTACATTTTCAAATAGTTTTCTCTTTAGCTAGCAATAGTCATTTCTCAAGACCAGTACATAAGCCGTTTCCAGGCCAGCTTGATCGTTAAAGTAGTAATGAGCTTGACAAATTTAGCTTTATAATCAGGGGTAAAATATAAGAAAAACATTGTGTTGCCCCGATGGTTCCCCGAGGTCATGTGCGTCATTTAAATTAGATTGCCCGACTGTATTTCCAGGTTGCCCCATATGTAAATTTAATTCTGTTGAAAATATGTATTGTTGTAAACTATACAGACTACAGAATCCTTGCGAATACCAAGGTGAACTCAAGCATTTAACACTCATGTCAGCCAAAAACAGCTATTGCAGTTGTCTTGAGAAATGTCCATTTGCAGACCAAGAGAAGACTATTTTTTGAAAATTTACCACTGGAATGACTGGCTCAATAACTGAGCCAGCCATTCCAGTTGTAAGTTTTCAAAAATAGTCTTCTCTGCATTTTCAATGTGAAAATTGAAATTTGCTTGAACAAATTTGAGTATTAAGGGTTAACAGACTAAATAAATACTTACCATGAGTACTTGTGCAGGCCCTGAAAATAACAAATTTTTGTGGTTGCCCTGTTTAACCAGTGTGTTAAAATTTGGTTGCCCTGCGGTGCATAGTGGTTTCCCCGGACCGCAGGAATGTGTAATTTCCGTGTCCTGATAATCATTATAATGTCATATAATATCGGTTGCGCAGATGTATCAAAAATTCTTCATAACTAGTCTGACAGCTGCAATAAGCCACCAGAAAACAATTTCAGTGGGCAATAACTTTGAACCTGCTGTATATTTTGAAAACAATTTGGCTGAAAGTTGATGGTAACTGAAATAGTTTTCTTTTTGGCCAAGAAATGGACAATTCTAAACACGATTATTGTAGCTTTTGTCATTGAGATGGGTTTTTTTTAGCATTGTCTGGGTAATTTGTACCGAGGCTGGATAATCGAGTAATCACGAATATACATGTATATTTTTTTAATAATCCATCGTGATCTGACTCAGAGCAATAATCAACTAAGCCACCAGCTTAATTAATATTTTTGAAATTAATTTGCCTTAGGGCAGCAACTGCTTCCAATCAAATTAATTTCAAAGCATTCGACAGTTAATATGGACACTGTATAGTTGCGTTGTGAGATGAGATATTGTGAGTTCAGCCATGAAATGGTTATGGAGAGCCTGAGCGGTGATGATTTGTGGGTTTGTAGTTTTTATTGCTCTATAAAATGCAGCATAACATCTGTCATAGATGCTACAATATATATTGTATGGATATATTTAATTAGCTTTTATACATAATTCTTATTTTGTTATATATGTTTATTGCATATAATTGACTGTTTGTTTTGAATTGCCATGTTCATGGTTATGTTGAATCTTTGTAATAAATTATCTTAATTTTATCTTATCTGTCTCGAGATTATCATTCCTGAATCTTCATGTATGTAAGATGTATGAAATTTACATCTATATGCTGGTGTATCATGTCTGTACATATGTGTGTGTATATGTACATCTGTATGGATGTGAACGTCTTCTTGCTTGTACATCTGTATGTTTCTACATCTGCACTCATGTGTATGGCTGCGTGTGTATGTATGTATGTCTTTGTATCTGTATATTTATGTGTGTATACGTATGTGCATGTCTGCTCGTGTGTGCGCGCGCGTGCGTATATGTATGTAGATATGTGTGTGTGTGTGTGTGTACATGACTATCTATGCGTGTGTACATATGCAGTGTTGAAGATTAGCAGGGGCCCGTGGCCCCTAGATTTTAGGCGGTGCTACCAAAATTTCAAATTCACTGTTCCAGGTGGCGACTTAAATTTTTCGATCCAAATTTTAAGATTGCTAATAGAAAATCATTTTATATATATCTGATGAGTCTATTGCAGGTTGAGCCAATATTATTAAGCTTGAAAACAACATTTTTAACACTTTCTACATTAGTAAAGGCTAAATTTGTTATATCCTGTATTTCTAAATGTTGAACCCTGTGCCCCGATGCATCATAATGACAAAATTGGGCCCTTGAAGAATTTTTCTTCTAGGGTCCCAGGTGGCTACATGATTAAAAGGCTAAACCTTCATCACGGATGTGTGTATGCGTGCGTGTGAATCTCTGCATGCGTGTGCGTGTGCGTGTGCGTGTGCGTGTGTGTGTGTGTGTGTGTGTGTGCATGTCTATGTGTGTATGCATGTATGTATTGCCACAGGTTTGCAACTGTATTGGACTCTTCATGACTGCACCCATCAACTTTAAATCTCAGGTTGAGTGTATGAGGTCCATCATAGGGCATAGAGAAGCAGCTACAACATTGTGATGTCATAGAATGACTGGATCGACATGGTGCTGGCCTCAGATATTAAGTATAAAGCAATGTCCATCATTAGCCCATGTCTAAGACATAGGGTAATGTCAGACATTTCTTTGCGCCTATTTAATGCCATAACGGTGCACTATCTCCCAGGATGGCTCCTCAATGTACCAGGAGTTTAGACCTCCCATAACCCCCCCCCCCCAGCGAGAGTTACCAGAGACGTGGCAGTATTTACGATACCATCTACAGCGGCCTTGCTTGTGTCACGTAAAATAGATGTCATCATTTATTTAAAAATTTTGAAAACGGATCTGATTTCAAAATTTTAACTGTCATTAATTAAAAACATTTGAAAGCGTTAGGGTTGTTTTCAAGTTTTGGTTTGTTATGGTTTCAAATAGATAGCATCATTTATTTTAAAATTTTGAAAACGGATCTGTTGATTCCAAAATTGTAACTCATTAATATTTAAAAATGTGAAAAATAAAATTAATCTAATATCAGAGTCGTATGTGTCTCTGATAATAGGTACAATCAACACGATATTTTAAAATATAAATTCCTAAATTTTGAAAACAAGACTCATGGCGCCTTTCCAATTTTTTTAACCCACTGACTGTTGAGATCAAGTTAGCTAACGTCATAATCAAAATGAAAATAAGTTCACTAAGATGAAGGAATTGTATCTCTAATGAATTTATACCGGTAATTCAATAAACATATTAACACTTTAATGGTCAAATTTGGTCAAGGAAATTTCAATATTGTATTGAATGTCCATTTACAGGGCAAGGGAATATAATTTTTGATTGATTTTCGGCTATCGAGCCAGTCATGTCAGTGGTAAATTGTCAAAAATTTTATTCTCTTGACCTGTAAATGGACATTCCACAACACCATAGCAAGGGCTGGTATTAAAGGGTTAACTATTTTGAAATGAATTTGACTGCAACAGCACCCAGTCAAATTAGTTTTAAAATATTCAACAGCTTAGCTGTATAGTTACCCTGAAATTTAGAGTATCGGAATTCAGGTTTCCAAGTTTTAAATCGATCCAACACAAGTAAATATTGGGCAGAGCTTGGCTAGAAATGAGTGGGGCATAGCAAGAACTGAATCCCTCCATTCTTGCATCTAGATGTTAGTTTACTAGCATCTAGTTGTTTATGCTGCCAAATACAATAACGACAGTTCTACTTGGACCGGCCTAAGTAACACAATAAACAGATGCCTATTTTAGAGACCATTACGTGTCAATTTCTACATTGCCAAACTGTTAGAACAAAGATAACTTCAAGTAATTCATGCAAAGACTCGAACTGTGCTGGCAGTTAAAGAGGAGAGATAATCTCTACATAATGGCTGATGCCGGAGAATAGACATTTACACACATCCTGTGTATCCCCTAGTATTCATCAATGTTATCTAAGTTCACCACTTCCAGATGTTCACCAAGATGTGAAGAATTTGATCAACAGCCCAACTTGGCTCATGACCATGTTCGCCGAAACTGGTATGGCGATTTCCCGTAATGCCTATTCGACTTATATCAACATAACCTTGACATGCTTGAGAAAGTAGCAAACTGTCGTTTACAATGCATCACAATAGCGACAGTACCATCCCATTTCCCCATAAGCTCAGTGTATTCATCCACAAGACAAGTCCAAATAGTGGATAAGGAATATTCAGCCAGCCTTGCTGATCTCCACGAAATATTAGTCAAATACGAACTAACACATGCTGTGATCTGTCTGTTAGTGGTAACCTGCGGAAGAAGATTGCTGGAAGATTTCATTGATGAGTTGCATCTCCACTAATCCACATCAGGTTCAACATTTGTCCAAGCCGTTGCTGATAAAATGAGCTGTCCAACCAATCTAAGGGACCACCACATAAACAGCTATGATCAGGAGCCACTACAAACATTACTCCCATGTAGCATTCGTTCTTGATTAGCTGTGGCGAAACTTCCAAAGGAGATGTTTGACGTTGTGCGTTCAAGTAGCTGGGTTAGATTTATTTCCACCCTGATTAATTCTGTAAATGTATTAGTAGAATCTACAGAGTTTAATGAACTGCTTAGAAGATCCTGTAATAGTTTGTTCCAATCCGTTATCATTCTAGGAATAAAGCTGAAAGTGGCTATTGTGAATGAATTGGCATCATGTTGCCTTGCTTAATACAAGTTATATCATGGTTACTGTGCCTACAAGGAACCGTAATTCTTGACACAGTAAGACAGACAAATCAAGTGACCCAGGTGCAGAGTCGACACCATCTCCAACTTTTCAAAAACTGGATTCAGATATGTCGGATCAAATGATATTTTCTCCACCCTGTAAAAACCCTGAAAAATTGAGGCATCGAATACTCTACGTGGTGCAATTGTTATCATTACAAATGTGAGAGATTTAGCAAATCAAACATCTCTGTGTTGGAGAGCAGCTTTGATGATATATATTCATGTATTTCTTGTACGTACCTGGACAATGTCTACCCTCATGGTGCCAAAATTAAAAGGAGCTCAAATGAGCTTCCTGAATGGACCTTTTCAGTTTATCCATCCATCATATGACGTCATAATCAAGTATGTGACATGTATGATGACGTCATAATCATGTCGTGAATGACTCAATTTAGTCTGTCTTAACCGCTTAATAGTCCCATGTTATACGAATTGTATGGCTTTGCTGTTTAATAAATATGCTGTTGAATATTTTGAAACTAATTTCACTTGTTTTTTTAATGCTGCCTATGGCAGCAACAGCACCCATTCAAATTAGTTTCAAAATATTCAGCAGCTTACCTCTATAGTTTTCTGGAAATTGATCGGGATTTCAGATATCGATCGATCCCGACATGAGCGTGGCATGGGTGGAGCTTAGCTAGCGATGGGCGGGGCATAGCTAAAACTGGAAAGATACATTTCTATTAACAGACACACCATATAATGATGACCATTCATCCTCTAACAATTCATCCACATCAGTCCAGCCTCAACGGATAATAGTACCCAATACCACTGTGAATCCCCAACCTACACCAGTTCAACCGCAATCCATAGTACCGAATACCATGGTGTATTCAGAGACCCCGTCATCTTCACCAGTAAACAGAATAACCCAACCAGATCAATACCAAACACTGGCCATTAATCGACACCACAACCTAACTCCACCACAACCCGCTATGCCAATTGATGCCCCTGCAGTTGCCCCACATCGCTCTGGAGCACCAGCCCTTCAAGACTCGACTACTATCGCACAAATGGAATAAAATAAAAACAAAAAATAAACAAATTAAGGGACAATAAAGCGTATAAACTAGAGGCTAAGATACAGCAGCAGTAAAAGCAAATCGCAACAGCTAGGGCTGTCATCGTTAATCTAAAACTGTGCTAAAACGAGCTTAACAAATCAAATATTTACTTCAAAAGAAATTACTGCTAATTGAGGGATCGAGTCACAATGGACCATCCCATGCACCATCTGATTTTAGGAATACTAGGCCTAACCATGCAATGACAAAATCCTGGAAAATTGAGCAGAAAATGCATGGTCTAGGAATGGAACATATAAGAATGAGTATTCGACTGGACATGTTAGGGGATAAACTCAATAGAATGAACACCCTTGACAGTAACCATAATATGTATCCTACGCATAGGAAACATAATTCATCAACTCGAACTAGGAAACCAAACACAAGACCTAGACAATGGATACAAAATTCAGAGCCTTCGGAAATCGTGCCTAAGCAACCTCAAATTCATGTGAACACCATGATTCCAACCACTCAACTAAGTACCGCATTGACAGATGCCTCTACTGCCACCCCATGTAACAAGCAATGGCTTGTCTTTAAAATGACAGATCCACGTACATCAGCTGCTGCAAGCATTGACACTTTCTCGCTTAGAATTGGTAAGAGAATTGCAGAGCCCATTGTAACTATGCCTAGGCAATCTGGAATGTATTACTCCGTTCCAGTCAATCAACCAAGTACCATGATGATGGGTGCTTTAACTGCAAACTCTGATCAGTTATTCCACAATACAATCAACGGCTTGCTTCCGAAAATTATGAATCGTCATGCATCAGTTGCTGAGACAGCTGATGTGTCCTCGGCTGTTATGGCTATCCAAACTCCAGCAAACGTCACAGATTCAGCTAACCATGCTGACATCTGCACCTACTATAAATTCCGCTCAATCTCCTTGCATTATAGCCAGTGATTTAGCACACAAAAATGCTGATGTTCATGCAGCAGTTACTGAGATGGAAACCGCTGGAAATTCCCAAGCCTAGACTATGTGAGCAGATTTCAAAGTTTCCAGCAATCATCACTAGCCAACCTTGTGATAACAGTTTGGTTCATGTTAATCAACTCGGTACTATGATAAACATTTCCTCTACCTTAACACCTCATGAGCCACCTCATGCCACTATTCATAATTCGTATCGGAACAATGAGCTTAGTTACGTTAGCTACTGAGGGCACTGACAATGCGACTGAAACTCACCAGCTAAACATAGTCAGCAATGTAGTACCAGACCAACCATGTGCAGCGAACATACAATCACAATTCGTGAGGCTATACACGGCTACAACCTATGCTTGACTAGTATCCAATCGAGATCATCATTTTTTAGAAGGGTGTCGGCTGATATCAGCCCTGCTGTTGGTCCCTCCTCCATCTCGCATCAAAGTTCCAATTGCAGCTCTCCATCACCATCAACCACTACTCAACCTGAATAAAGTACTACCATATTACAATCCAATTCAACCTACTATATTCCACCCTGCACTGCAACAGAGCCAGCTGATTCTGCTTACACATTCGGCACTATACAGTCTATATACACCATTGGATCTTAATGACATATTCACCCATTTTCATCCCAATGGAGAAAATAAAACCCAAATAGACTATGTTCTTCAAAGTTGTTCTACTCTATTAACTGGGTACCATACGTACAAAAGGGAATGTACTACTACCCCACAGCACAATCCAAAATCAGCAACAATCAACGTTTACTTCCGTCGTCTTCAGCATAGTAGCATCCGTGAACCAAGTACCATAATTACAGAATCACATGGGACAAAATAAATATAACTTGATATCAGCAACTCCTCATCGAATGTCTGGGTAAACTGGATCTTAAAAATGTACAATCCATAACAGCTCTAGATCTAGTTATTCATAACTTTTATGACCTCATTAAAATGGCAGCCAGGAAGTGTCTCAAATTCAAACCTGCTAAGAAGAGGCGACGTCACATACTCATAGTTCAAGTGACACCTTCCAATCTATGAAACTGGTTAAAAAGTGACTACAATCAGCGCAGCAACAGCAAGAAGCTGAAATAAGAAAAGCCAAGTATGAAGAGATCATGTATGCTGATCAAAATAACAAAAAATTCTTCTACAGGCTTATTAAACAACAGTGTAGAGAAGAGCACTCAGTCGTCACCACTAAGCTGCTAGTCAACGGACAAGAACTTAACACTGCCAGAGAAGTCAGCGAGGGATGATCAAATTATTTCAGTGAACTGGCAGCCCCACTGGAAGACAAACTTTGATAATAGCTATAAAATTCAAGTCCAGCTTGACCACCGACTACTTGAAGAAATCAAAGCAGAAGAGTCGACCACCAAATATCTCTGAAAATATCATTGAAGTCTTCAGCCTGAATGGTGGTAAAGCCGCAGAACAATTAAATATCACCAGCGAACACCTTAAGAACAGTGGATCAGAAATTATTAAGACCTTAACTATTCTGATCAACACAGTCTTCTGCCTAAAGAAAATTCTAGAATCTTTCAAATTTGGTAGAATTACTCGATTCTCTAAGAATGGAACGCCATATAGCAAAGTAACAAACATCGTCATAGACGGCAAAATCACCATAAAGGCACAACTGTGATTACTCCAACAAGCGGTAGACCAAGCGCAGAACCCACTACACAGGGGTTTTACTAGAGGCACTTCATCCAATAATGTTGCCATCGTACTAACTGAACTTTTTGCTGAAGTTAAAGATAACAAAAACTCCTTGTTCATCACCTTTCGTGATGCTAAAAAAGCGTTCGCCATGGTATGGCATGAGTCAATGCTAGTTCATATCAGTGGTACCAACTGGTTATTATTGAGTGAATGGTACACAGGCATGCCGTCTCATGTTAAATTCGAAGGAGCGCTTTCACCTAGTTTCCGAGAGTAACAAAGGGTGCGTCAAGACGGTATCTGATCTTCTACAGCATACAGACTTTTCATCAACCCTCTCTTAAATCTTATTGGAAGACAAGATATCAGCAGTATGATTGGTACAATCCCCTGCAGTTCGCCAACAGTTGCTGATGGTGTGTGCGTTATTGCAAACAACGTAGATGACATCCAATCATTGCTAAACATACAAAAAACTTACACTAATCATGAGTGCTATCTGATCAGTGAATCAAAATCTGCATTTGTCTGCTATAACCATCGCAACGCCAATCTTAATTTGCAGTTAAATGGATCAACCCTTCCAGCCGAGAACACAGACGTACATCTTTGCATTACTAGAGACAACAACTCCAAATTCGGAACAGATGTTATCTCGGAGAGGACCATCATAGCAAGAAAAACTGTTTATGCCCTGATGGGCGCTAGCTGCCATGGAGCTGATGGTCTGAATCCCCAGATTTCCATTAACATCCTTAACGTGTATGTCCTTATTTACGGCCTCGACGCAATACACATGGCTACAAAGGACTTGGATCAAGCAATCAGATTCAATAAGCAGCTTCTTCGACAACCTCAGCACTTACTAGAGAGCGCTCCCAATGCAGCAGTCTACTTATTGCTAGGCCAGATCCCCTTCAAGGTATCAGTTGAGCACAGCATTGCTGAATGTCAGCTCGCAGTCAAAACCAAAAACTCATGATTGGTTTGCTAATGTTACAGAAATCCTACTGCCATACAATCTACCATTCTCATATGAATTACTAGACCCACCACCAAGTATCAGTGGAAAGCCATGGTGTCAAAGGCTATCAACACTTAGTGTGAGAGTAAACTAAAGGATGATGTCAAGACATCACTAAAATACATGAACATCTATGACCTTAAGATAGGCAAGGTTTTCCCGATCTGAAATAATGCCAGCTATGATGGCTACTCGATTTCATCTCCATCACGCCATCACTGGAAACAGTCAGAGAGCCCTTCATATTAGCTTTCCAACAGATACTTGTCAATGCAAGGATTGAGGCTGATGGAATTACCAGATTAATGGCCACCGCCAGATTGAAACTGACACTGCTTGACTGTTCTGGGAATGGCCTCGTAACTGAACTCTTGAAACCACAGATCGAGAACCTGCGTAGAGGGCTTTGTTATGTCCTTCACCATTAGAGGAAGTCTCTTATTAATGAATCTAACTAAATGGTGCCACTTGTTACTGTGATGTCGACGATGGACCAGGCCACTCCTACAGTCACGAGCAATAATTATGATTCACCATATCTTGGCACCGGAAAAAGCAATTACCCATACTATACTATTTATTGACTCACGAGTAATAAGAACATTGCTACATTAAGCAGTGACATGATTAATACGCATTATCCCTGGATTTATACCTGCACAGCATAATAATGAAGATGACAAAATAGCTACAACAAGAAGAATTCTACTAACTTAATACTTATACAGCGGTTCTCCAGACAGCGGACGCATCTACAATATCATCATCACTTGCACATTCCAAAACTGGTCTAATCAGCCGGAGCCAGCCACGTGTATGCTTGGAGTCTGATTTCTTGGGAACAGAATAATAAATTTCTCCACAATAGTCCTATACGGTTCTGTAGGATTTTCTGCTAGGTCATTTGTGATATTAACGCCCAAATACTTTACTGATGAAACAAAACAGAGACTGATTCCCTTTAGTGTGTAGTCAAATTTCAGGGCTTTTTTCTGGTTAGGTACATCATGTTGCACTTTGCTGTTTGAAAGGCATTCTCCAAGTGGTAGCCCAGTTACATAACATGTGTATTTCTTGTTGGAGTGCTTCATCATCATCAGCAACAGCAGCAACATTATATGAGGCATAAGCGATTGGCTTGTTATTGCCTCGGTGTTTTTGTTATAGTATGGCTTGCTCAGTACAATTCCAAAGTTTTTTCTTTGAAGTAGATATCTAGTTTGTTCTTGAATGATGTGATTGTTGTCGCTTAATTAAGTCTCAGCGAAATTGTCTTTGAATATATCAGTGGCATTAGATTTAAGACTTTAGCAGTGTTATGAAATGCTCAGTTACAGATTGGTGTTCTACATGTTAGCTGCATTGTGCCGCCTACGCTCATGGTTACACTCTGATTCGCCTAGCATTTGGTTACATGTTGACTTGTGTAGGACGTAGTTTCTTTAACGCTATCCTACACAAATTCCAGTGCAACACATCACTGCGCCAATACATCTTCTGTAACAGAGTGATACATCACTGGAACTTCTTCTCTATGCTAGTTCACGCTACCACAAAAGTGTAGATGTGGAAAACAGAGACCTACCTACAGAAAATTAGAATTGTTACTGAACATGTTCTTGCCGATGCACAGGTTACTACAAGAGCAGTCTACTGTGTTGGCAGAATTGCCGTATGACTTTGTGATGGGCTGGTATATGTATGATTTGTTCAGTAAAATTCAAATGTTCTTTCTTTGACGTAGATATCTAGTTTGCTCTTGAATACGTCGACTGTTGTTTTGGCTATTGTAGCTGGCAGTGAATTCCACTGTGGTAACACTATTAGCCCAAAAAGTGCTTGCGAAAATCTGTATTGGTGCGTTTTATGTGGAGCGTGAACTTATGAATTAAGTTGTGTGTAATACTGGATATTTCGAAACAGAAGTCTTTATCAATATTAATATAGATCCTTGATGAGCTTGAATGTTTTTGATTAAATGTCTCACCAGAAACCTGTACAAGAGCGTGAAAGTAGATCGGTCAATGTTGGTAAATGTTCCCTTGATTTGTCCTATTGTGCTGTTCGCTTTGGATAGGATATTACCTATATGTATATCCAAAGAAAGGTGTCTGTTAATGTGCACTCATACATTTTTTTCTACCTCTGATCTTGATACAGGATGCATATCAGGTATATCTGTCATATAGCATTTGGTTTGTGCATTATTTCTGCCGAAGTGTATGACATGCGTTTTATTTGTGTTGAAAGCTAGTTGCCAGGTCTGCAACCACTTACATACTTTGTCTATGTTGTCTTGGATCGTACTGGTAGCTAGGTTGCCATATATTTTTGTGTCATCTGCAAATATTTGTTGTGGCAGGTTAGTCGGTCAAGTAGGTCATTTATATATCTCAGAAAACGTATAGGTTCCAGGACACTTCCTTGTGGCGCACTGCTGGACATCTCTATCAAGTCTGATGTTGTGTCATTGATCCTTACTCTCTGGCTTATGTTACATAGGTAGTTTCCTATCTATCTTACTAGATTGTTGCCAATACCATAGCTTATCAGTTTTGTTTGGAGTCGTTGGTGTAGTACAGTATCGAATACTTTTGAGAAGGCTAAATATGCTGCACTGACAGGTTCACTTGAGCCAGGTTTCACTGTTATATCTTCGAGGTATTTTAGTAGGTGAGTTTTATATGATTTATTATGTCTGGATCCATGCTGGCACTTTGTAAATGGTGTAGCGCAGATCAGCCGGATGGGTACGGACCGTCCCAGCTTAGCTGGGTACGAAACGGCCGCTCCGGGTACGTTCCAAGCACGCCCCCCCCCTTAGTAGGATAGTACACGTGTATAAAGCCATATAAGATAGGTTTCTGTAAAACGTCTTAAGTCTGTAAGATCGCATAGCGTGCATGCGCGTGCACCAGAGCTTCCCTGACAACACGTGTCAATGTTGGGAGAGAATTCTCGTTCTCGGTACCTATCAGGACCGGAATGAAACGAGGAATCTAAAACCGTTAGCCTTTCTAAGAACGGACCAGAAATGGCAGAGTTATCCATATTTAGCTCCTTAAATATTGAAAATGTCATAAACGCGTGTATGTACTGAATCAAAGGGGAGGGTGGCTATCACGTGATAACGTCCTCGCCCTTCTTAGCTGCACGCTGATTGGCTACAGGTCGCCCGCTGATTGGCTGAGCGTCCTGCATATGACGTCACAAGTAGTATAAAAGGATCGCAGAACCAAGAATCGAGACCACACTTGGACGAGAGAGAGCAAGTGGTAGGTTGCGTGGCCAGGGCAGTGTGAGACGAGGGCAACTGCTTACTGACTGTTGCATACCTACAACCACAATAGTGCCTCTCGGATTTCAGTTCTTAAGCATCTGGCCCGTAACCTCAGCATCCGCATCTAAAACAAGTTTGTGTACGCCCTTGGATGGCCATCCATGGGCAACTAAGTAAATAAAAGACGAGTCCCTCACATCCGAACTTTAGAGGAGCCTTCCTGCGGATTGGGCCCTCGCTGCCCAAATGTAACAGCTCGGCTGAAAAGTGGCAGCAAATTCCACGCTATGCGGCTGCACCATGTATTGTGCACACAGAAGATGCACATGCATTATATTATTATAACTTTCAACTATAGCCTTTCATGTAACGGGGCAGCTTTCAAACTTCCGAAACAGTACAGAACTTCAACACACTGCTTAATTTATTTATATAAGCTAATATGACTATCTAATAGACATCCACATCTGCAATCATTCTTCTTCACCGTCTTTGAGAGTGAGCCGCATCAACAGTTCGCCTGCGGATATTTCCCAGCAACTCCAGAATCGTGCCATCTTGCCTTCCCCATCTGCGACGCAGCATCTACAGTGATTTATGAACATTTTCCGTATCTATCACTAATAGGTACTCATTTAGCTGTATTTTCGTATTATTATATTTTCATTCACTTTATTGTAGGTACTGGTGACTAATAGGTACCGACCGGATTTTATCATTTATATCTTTATTGTATATATTATCCTTATTTTGGTGCTTACGACTAACAAGCACGGCGAGGTCACATGACCTAATTTATTGTCAAATACTGTTATAGTTGGTTATATATATATATATATATATATATATATATATATATATATATATATATATATATATGGCAGCCGCCATCCTGGTTACTTGTCTTGTTTATACGCATAAAAATACTAGGACCACATTACGCTAGGCTATACTATACAGCAACAACAAATCTGCATCACTTTTCCCCAGTATCAATTTTACACTGAGGTCACTGTTCATGTTCTCATTGTGCAAACCTGACATGTGATCGACTAAACCTGGCTAGTCTAGCTCAATAGTATAGGTTTAAATGTAGTTAGGGTCAACCGCTCCTTAGGAGTCATTTGTCTAAGCCTCTTTTCCAGAAGTAGTGGATATGTAACACCGCACACCGGCTAGGTTGTGTAAAATTGGCCAGTTACGTTAGGGCCTCTTATTGTT